>OW796119.1:1098947-1416027 GCA_941860345.1 Chrysodeixis includens | reverse complement strand
TAGATTAAAGTTCTCAACAAGGCCTCTGCATGTCGGACCTGTGTTCAAGTGTAAGCCTTTAAAAAGGACTAGGTCTCTTCCCTTAAAGTTAGCCCGTGAATTAAAAGAAATGCAAATAATAAATAAATTGTACTCAGTAGGTTTATGGGATTGGGCGAGTCACGTCAGCCGCATGAATAGAGACCGTTAATCAAAGGTCGCCACACAATGGGAGCCAGCAAAATTCAAATCAAAAGTCATTTATTCAAATGAGGCTACCATTGAGCACTTTTCGAACGTCAAAATTATAATAGACAGCACCCCATCGCCCATCCTTCACCGCTTCCTGTGCTTTCGCTACGGGAGAAGAAACGGCGCAACAAACTCCCTAACAGCACGCTGTCTTGCAGCAGATGGAAGGCGCCGCCAAGACCAGCCCAGAAAGCGGTGGCGGGATGAACTAAACATACACCACGAGGACTGGTTCGAAGCGGCGCAAGATAGAGAATCGTGAAAGGACTTAGGGGAGGCCTTTGCCTAGCAGTGGGACACTAAAGGCTAGGAAAAAAATATATGTAAAATTATGTAACTCTTTGACTCAGTTTCTCAAACGCTGATCAATACAAAAAATTGTTAATGTCAGTGAAATCTGATGTTAAGCTCTGTGATTGGTTGTAAGTTTTATGGTCAAACAATCACAGACGTGATCAGTTGATTTGACAGTAGATTCAATTGATCTGCTTTCCAGAAACAGGGTGTCATTTTCGTTTTACTTAAAAATTTAGGGTTTCTTCGTCTCAACTTAAATAAGTTTTCACAAAAGAATACCTACATCGGTTTAGATTGATATCAAGCTAATTTGAGTAAAAAAAAAGTAAACATGAGCGTGAATAAAACAGTCTGATTGTTAAGAAGTTTTGCCCTTGAAGGCATAATATTAAAAGATGTAAGGCATCTTTTTTTTAAACGGCAGCCGCACTTAATCGGAATTTAATCTTTGTACTGCGGGAGGTTTTACAGACATTCAATTCACATGCACGAAACCACCCAGACTCCAAACAAGCATCTGTGGATTGCACAAATTCTTGTCTAACGCGGGGATCGAGCCCACTCGGCTAGACGTTTAGACTCAATCTGTCTCTATCACTTTTTAAGGCATAAAATAGAGACTTATTTGTCTACTATTATTTGTGGACCTATTGTGACTTGTGTAATGTTTTTAATAACTAAAACAATGTTTAAAGAATACATTTATTTGGCAAAATTTATGACACAATGAATTATACAATCATTTATTTTAATAATAATCACTTTGGTATATTACAATCATAATATTTCACAATGAAGTAAATATTGGAATAATATAAGTAACTTAAATATATTGAAGTAGCATCTACTGGGATATTAATTATTAATTTATACTTCTTAAATAAACAATATACAATGGCGGAATGCCTGAGGCATTCTCTACCAGTTAACTTTAGGGTGGTGCAGATATAATAAGAAGTTTACAATATCTGTTCTCTGTTTCTCATTAACAATATTATTCATAGGGTCCATAATTGTGACAAAAAATGAAAATTATGGAATGAATACATAATGATATGAATATAAAAATATATTGAACCCTTTTATTGAAAAAATTGATAACAATCAATCACAGCCCTTTAAATATATTATCAAATTAGATAAAAATAAATAAGTTAATAGGCTGTATAGAATTTTTGTTTATGATACAGTAATAATATTCCACGGCTTTCAAACAACGCCATCTAGTCTCAAACTAAGCAGAGCTTGTATTATGAGTACTAGACAACTGATAATCCTACTTATATACTTTTAAATACATACCTTCTATAGATAATTTAGACCCAGACAAAGAACAAAATAAATCAAAACGATGTTCATCACACCTGATTTAGCAGCCCGGGTCGCTAACTACTAGACTAACACACCAGTCTGTATTTATATTTACTACTATTATATACCTTATTATATTTAAATTATATTATATTTCACTATCTATATAAATAATCATAATTTCGTGTCTCAAACACAGTCAAAACCATATTTCGTATATTTCCCTACAATTTTACTAACAACACATTTTCCCATTCATTTAACATGCAAACATTCATCCAAATCATCAGAATCATTGATTACAGCTTCATCCCACGGCCCATACTTATTATCTTTATACTTTTGCCAATAAACAAACACAAATGGACAGTACCCACTTAAAATAAAAACAACAAAAAGAAAATAATACAACAACGTCTTTGACACACTATATAAACTTGCCACAGTCAAAAATAAAGTCATAAAGAATAATATATTAAACAATTTTGTGTGCAGGCAAGTTTTGAAAAGCTGTGGACTTAGCACGAAGAATAAGACAGATATTGTTAGTAATACAAATGCGTCGAAAGGCGTTGATAAACGTGAGACTAGACAAACAGACGCGAAAATCGCTGCGTTTATAGATAAAGATTTAGAAACGATTGCAGCAGGTACGTTATAATCAAAAAATATTAAATGCACACATAACATTATGACCGCCCAAGCATATATAGTATCCGTACTCACAGTATCTGTTAAAGTATGAAGAACAGGTGATAATAGGTACCCTATTATCACATATACTAGCACAGTTTTCAAATGCCTGATCACCGCACTACCCTCAAAGTAAATATAGAATAAATAACTGAATATCGTGATAATAATAGCACTGTAAATAATAGTATTAGTTTGCACCCAATCGTTGTACATATATACGTATATAACGGCGTATAGTATACAAATACATAGTCTTAGGACAACGCGAAATGATCCTTGTATCGCTTGTTTTAAAGTCACTTTTTCAACGTTGAGATTTTTTCTTAGTTCTTGAAGGAATTTGCTGTCTGTATAGTTGTCTGGATATTCTCGATTTTCATAGAGGTTCTTGACCCAAGGTTTTCGTTGTATCGGTCGTTTTGATGTCTTCGTTCGCCTGAAATTGGTCTTCAGTTATTTTGTTTCTTGATTTTGACACTTATTGTTTAAGAGATAAGAGCTGTTTTAAGACACAGATGTTTTAATATTAAAATAAGTTTTAAGAGTTGAAATAATAGACGTAAGACATGATAACCGGAAAATAAACACGATTTTAAATTCGAAACTTCACGTGTTCCAAAACATATAAGAAAAAGATTATATTTAATTTCGCAAAAGCTTTAAAAAAAAAGTAGTTGAAATCAGTTTGAACGTACAAAAATACAAAATAAATATTTACGAGCTTGTAATTTATCAAAAAAGGTTAAAGGTACTTAATAAAATAATAGTTAGTTGATTAATTTCAATGGGGTTAGTCACTCAATTCATTCATTATTAAAAGGGCAAAAACAAAAAGAAAATAGTATTTACCATAAGCTTTTTTAAAGTTTAATTAGAAATTCATAAATACCAAAATTATGGGCATGAATGTGGATAGATATAGGGGAAGAAGGCGACCAAAGAAACGATGGATGGATTGTGTGAAAGATATGGCTGCAAAGAGTGTGACTTGCGAGATGACGTCAGATAGGAACGTGTGGAAGAAGAAGACATGCTGCGCCGAGCCCAAATAACAATTAATTGGTATAAGGCCAGGGGAATGATATAATATCAAAATTATTTAGTAAATGCGCAACTATACTGACTCTAGTTGCGCTATTGGAACGTTTTTAAGTGCCTGAAAAGGCCTTCTTGAATAAAAAAACCCTTTTGATTTGATTTAAATATAAATAAAATATAAGTTAAATACATACCTAGCAGCCCCCTTTTTAGGTAATTTCTCCTTCATCTTCCTGTACTTCTCTTGCTCTGCTACATACTTCTTATACATTTCATTATCTTCTTCCTTCTTTACTTCTGTCTTAACTTCTTGATCGCTCTGTTCTTTTACCTTCTCCTTCTCTTTCTCTTCTTTTGTGTTTTTCATCTCTTTCCGTAGTTGTTTTATTTCGTTTTGGATTCGCGTTCTGTAATTATATTTTTTGGGTTTAGGTAATGTGGTAAAAGTAGGGTGTAATTGATTACATATAAATAAAAAAAATATTGAATGACTATTATTATTTATATAACTATTTCCAGTTAGCAGATATTTTTTTTCACTGAAGTGATTTTATCAAATTGATTTTAATGAAAATTATAAGGGACTACAGACATATTAATAAAAATACAGAAATCAGAATTGCTTAGAATCCCATCTTTGTTTGTAAGAGATCGCTCTTAGCGATAAAACCGCCCATTGTGGCTTCATGTAACTTTAAAGTTAGTCAAATCTGTTTCTCATGTGGTGTGCAATAAAGAATATTCTATCTATGTACCATAAAACAAATATAAAAATAGCAAGTCAAATTCTCTTTCATTTTTAATAAATATCAACATGTAACTATCTCATACCTGGGCAAATAATAATATATCTGAGAACACAGAATTCGCCTTTTATTTACAGACATCAAATAAAATAACTCACTTCTCTTTCTTAATAGCATCATCTTTATCCTTCCCAATATAATACTCTTCTTCCTCCTCACTCGCGCTGTCTACCTTCTGTCTCTTGCTGTCTCCCTCTGGACTGCGCTGTCTCTTTGACTTGAGCTTGTCTCTTATGTTAGTGACGGCGGCCGCTGTCTCCTTGTCTCTCTCTTCGTTTTCCTGTGGTTCTGTGATTGGTACGTCTTGGTCTAGTTCTAATTCTAGAATAAAGAAATATTTAGATTATTTTTTTAGATTTGATGAGAGATGATATTATTATGTTTTTTTTTTCCTAGCCTGCAGTGTCAAACCAGTTTTTATTCAAAGTCCTCACAAATATTCTCATTATTTGCGAGAATATTTTGTAAAGTACCAACTAACTAAGTACTAAGTCGGAACTGTGGCATAAAATTCGTGCGTTGTGCTCCCTCATGAAACGGTTTAGTATTAAATAAATTTATATTAAATAAGTTTAGTATTAAATAGATAAATTAAAATTTTAATTTGATGGTCTATTTTAGACGTGAGATGAAATTTGAATTGCAGTGCGTTATAGATGTAATTCTGATTGCGGTATATGATACGCGAGAATAAAAACCTCGCGATAAAAAATAAGTGGAAAATATTTTTGATCCCCTTAAGGTCTCTATTTAACATACCTGCAGCTGTCAACTTGCTAAGCTTGGGGTCCTCCAACAGATCGTGTGTGGACTTGGGCTTCCCGCGGTACTCCTGCGCCTCGCCCTCGTCTTCCTCAGCCTCCTCGCCGAACGACAGGAGACCGAAGTTTCTAGAATTATGAGAAATAAGAGAATACATCTAGAAAGCTTTTTATAATGTATTCTGTACTAATAGAGGATTGAAAAAGTGTTTGATGTTCTAAAAGTGGCATTTGGTTTAGTTATTATGTTTTTCCGCCTACATACGATCAAAAAAATCTAAATTAAAATGTTTTTATTTCAAGTAGGATTATGAAACTTTTAACTTACACTTTCGAAATGTTAATTTACTAGATAAGCTTATTATTGTTCATTATTCAGCTTAAATTTATCTTTATCTTTTAAATTCAAATTCAGCATCAAGCCTCAATTTCAAGGGTTCAAGTTTTTTTGATATAGAGTAACTTATTAGACCTCCATTACTCATGCACTGGGCAATTCAACACCTTTAGTGCCACAGATAAAATATTCAACAAAAAATCAAAAGTTTGCCAAGACTTTACTTACTTAACCCCAACCCGCTCCTTCTTTTTCTTCTTAGGCTTTTCTTCCTCACGGGTCTCTTGTACCCTTGGTTCGATATCAGTGAAAGGGTTAATCAATACTGTAGTGCTTGTGATCTTGTGTGGGTGCTCGGGACGGTCGTCAGGGCCTATTAGACCTTCGGAGAGCTTGAGAACGTTGTAAATTGTTTCACCTGTAAACAACAATGTGAGGTTAAGGGGCTGTGCAAACAAGGACACCTTTTTGATAGGCATGAGTGTGTGTTAGTAGAAGCAAATAGAGTCGATGATTTGATATTTTATTAGCTATTGAAAAAAAAATAGAGAGCACCCGATTTTCAGACTTACGCATATACAAAGTTTCAGGAGAATCGGTCAAACCACTTCGGAGGAGTATGGTGACTAACATTGTGACACAATTTTGTTGTATTTAACATAAAAACCTTCCTCTATATATAATCTAGCTATTAAAGACCGAATCAAAGCCCATTTTGTAGTTTTAAACAATTAAGCAAACACACATATGGATGGACAGAGGCGGGAAGTGACATTGTTTCATACTACGTAATGATCTACCAATCACATGAGTGTTTGTATAAAAAACTAACAACTACTCTCAAGGCTTTTCTCTCTCTCAACCTTTAATAAGTAGATAAAAGATAATTTTCCTGTAAAAAAATGCTGGTTTAAACATCAAAATGTATGTATAATAGTCAGACTAACCTGTAACCTTCCCAAATATAGTGTGCTTATTCTGAAGCTCCGGTGTAGCAGCAAGTGTTATGAAGAACTGAGATCCATTGTCATCTTTACCGGCGTTTGCGCACGCGACTAAACCGCGGCGGTTGAAACGTAACCGAGAGTGAAACTCGTCCTGAAATTAAGAATTGAATGTACATATGTTATACTAGCTGTTCCCCTGAGACATCATGAGGGTTAGTAATACTCCCGGGTATATAAAAAAGATGTTGACTGATTCTTACTCAATATGCTCACAAAATTTCAAGAGAATTGGTCAAGCCATTTCGGAAGAGTATTCGAACAAACAATGTGATACAAGATTTTTTTTATACATATAAGATAATAGAAATAACATTAAAGGCTTATAAACAATCCATTGTACGACACAGGCCTCTACCCATATAGGAAAGCCTTGAGCATTGATCACCCTTCTAGTTCACTGAAGATTGGCAATTTTTGATTCTAATATTTGGAATCTTGTCTTATGAATTTTAACTAGGACTCAAATAGTACAATACTGATGATTAAAACAGTTTTGCAGGTTATTAACATGTTAAATCTGTGTTTTAGTTAGCACATTTATAAATACAATATGTCTATAATAAGTTACCTTAAAAGTAGACCCATAGATGGACTCTCCTCCCGTCCCATCACCGTTTGGGTCACCTCCCTGGACAATAAACCCTGGTACCACTCGGTGGAATATTGTTCCTGGAAATATTTATAGGATGAATGAGAATGAGTTTATAAGAGGAAGTTCGAAAGTAGCACCTGTGACAGAAAAAAATGAAAGGAAATCGTCTGTCTTAGTATGGACATGTGATGAGGAGAGATGAGACTCTTGTGACTAAGTGATGAGTATGAATATTGATGTATGAAGAGGAAGGGGAAGGCCAACATGAATGAAAAAGGAGTAATGATACTGTGACGGATAGGGCAGAGTGGAAGAAAAAAAGTGTTGCACCAACCTCAAGTAAATTGTCCTGTGACAATGATGAAATTAATTCAAATTTAGATAAGATTTTTGTAGTTATATTAAATTAAAATGCTAATATAACAGATTCTTGTAGACTGATCCATTTAATGTGTTAATAAGATGAGTTAACTATAAAACAAAAAGGTTTTTGAGGGGATTGAGCTGGTTGAACTGATATATACAGTCAACAGACTATAAGGCAGCAACAATTACAGCTTGCTACATTTATAAGAGTCTTGACAAATTAATCAATAGATTTTTGTATAGGTATTTGAGACACTGGCTGAGTGTCTAAGTTTCAAATTCAGATCATCTAAACTCTAGGTTTTGCAATATTTATCTATAGCTTACCATTGTAGTAACCTTCCATACACAGTTGTATGAAGTTGCGGCATGCTTTCGGCGCCTCTTTTGTCCATAATTCTATGTCTATTTCACCAGCTGACGTCTTTAATAGCACCTGTAATAGTTACATGAAAAACGATCAAGTTTTGCTGTAGTTTTTAACTTATTAGGGTTTTAAAAGCTAGGTAATGGACCTGGACCTATGAAGAGGAGAACTTGAGAATATTATCAGCTACAGATAAATTTAAATTAATTTTAATGGTAAGAAGCCTGTAAGAATAAAATATTACACGAAACTAACCTCTTTTTGAAAAATACGTCATAAATATTTACAAGCATTAAAAACAATACATTATATGACAATATAGGCAAAAGTAAACACATAGTTATACTTATTATATAAAATAGCTTAAAAGAAACATAAAGATAACACTTTTTACTAAATTTACGAAAGCGCCAAAAAGCAAACTTACCTTACCCAATGCAGGCGGTTCTTGTATATAAATATTACTCATTGTATATTTAACTACTTACTTAATATTAATAACTAATACTTGGTTTCTAAATTAACTAGCGAATAACAGTTAAAACATTGCTAACAAGTAAATATTGTGAGGTTTTATTTTTTGTTGTTTTCCCAAACACTGCCAACGATTGTCAAACTCAATTGGCACTTGGCATAGTTTTCGACGTCCATATTGACACCGAGTCTTTTAAGCCTTCCCAACTTTTGTTATACAATCGGGGTTTTAAGATATTAATTTAAAAAAAGCTTTGAACTCTAGAATTTAATTAGAGTGTTATTTCTAGAAAAATCTGAAACATGGTCTTGATCTAGGAAAAAACGAGACAACAATATTCCTTTGAATCGCTTTTTTTGGATTCCATGGTGAAATCACAATTACTTCAACCCATACCGTGAGCACGGCATAGGGATATGTCGGTTTCCCACCGACTAACAATATTCCGGGCCCCTTTTAGTACCTAAACCAGAGTCACGGGATTGCTCACACATGCTCTGACTAGCTCCTTTCGCCTAAAATGGCTTAGGTAAAATTACTTTCACTTTTCTATTTTTATGGCAGCATAATCTTAAATCATAATCTCATAACAATCATAAATTAATATCTAACCATATTATTATCTCAAAATCTAGATTAAACTTGTCCCATTGAGGCAGTTGACCTTTATTGCCCAATAGGTGTCACTTGCCAAAATTATTGCATTGCAGTAATCAATTATTTCTTATCAGTGGCTTAGAACCTGTCATATCCATATATGTATGGTGCGTAGGTATTAACAATATAGTTCGGGGTTCCGTAATTATTATTTCTTAATATATTTCATTCAATCGTACTTTGTCGTACCAGCCTTTTTTTAGTAAGGCGGGTGAATCCTCATGGACACCCACCTCCTCGGGGAAGGATGTGGGTAGTGTCAAACTCTTACTGACTAAGCCTGAGCCACCGTGTAACGTTACGTCTCCCGCGTTTGGTCGGAGCTCGATAATGCGTTGCAGTTCATCACACCAGAATCATGTCAGCCTGTATTTTCCACTTCTGAGAAAAGATTTCTTCCCATATAAAAATGAATTAGTATTGATTAAAATACTTGTTTTTTAAATAAGCATCTGTCGTTTTCTTTTCCAGTGCAAAAAAAGTTTGTCCTTGATAAAGAAAAACTTCCAATGATCATGGAATCGGGAACCCTGGTAAATAGTCTGGTCCCGAAAAAAGGGAAATAAGGAACAGTTCTCCTAGGCTTTTTTCTGTTTTACCATGAGTGGAAGATATTTATTTGGCAAAACGGTAATACCTCGTTAGTTTTACTGCTTCTCTTCATAGTTAAGGACAACGTTCTCCAAGAGAAAAATATCTGAAAATTATATTTCTATTTCCTAGATACTTACAGGCTAACATCGATTGGTTTTGGCTCATTTCTACTTAGTAAGTTAAGAAAGCTTAGTTTTCAAGAGCTTAAATATGCTTTTCTAAAAAAAAATACCATTAGCGGAATTTTCATTGACAAAGATTTTCTGAACAAACACACATTTTTGGACCATTTCTAATCGTCCAACGGACCTCCAACCATGATATATTCAGAGCAAATGCCTAATTCATCTAACATGGCCTCCATTCGACACACCAATGTCACTTGATGTTTTATCAATATGAACGCGTATAACGTTCCTAAACAGCCTACCACCTTTTAAAGTAACTTTATGGCAGTTGTGGAAGCGTGACAGCGCACTACACGTCGTAGAGCGGCGTCTCTCTTCCACAACTGCAAATCGTTGGGAGGTGATTTCAAAGTAATGTTTCTGTTATTTTATTAATCTAATTAAGATTTATGTTTAAGTAATTTCGGTTTACTTTTATGACTTTTTTATTTATTACTTAGTCGTGGTACGCCTACGCTAAGATTGCGAAATGCATAGACGCTGTTTATTTGTGTTTAGGTGGGATCATATGAAACTTACCACGTTCTCTTAAAGTAATATTGTTGCATTTGTGCATACAGTGCGTCTCGCTTTTACTTCATTAACAATTAAAAGTTTGAGAAAAATTCGTAAATCTCCGCCTAGGTTGTCGTGGAGATAAACTCAGTGCTCTTCCTCCTCTCTCCTACTATTGCCAGAAGCTGTGCCCGACAGGGTCCATAATTGTGACTTAATTATCTATAGGTATACTAACAACCTTTAACGACCTGTATACATTATGGTACGCAATCAAGAATAGAGAATTGAAATGAGATTTTTTGAGGGCGGCTATTTGAGCTGCGGAGGTCGTTTATCTCGATCTTGTGCAGTGATGATGATTCGTGTTTAAGACGTTTTATCATTTGATTGCCGCAAATTCATATCTTAGTCTCGAATTTCACTTAGTTCCTCTTATTGCTCTCTTTGAAAACACGTTCCGTATTTCAAAAATATCCGCCCAATAATGCCATAAACACTACTATCCGCCAAAACCTTAACCCACGGTCACCCATCTTGATCCATACCTCACCAAGCGCGGCTTAACCTCACATATCTGCAGCATTATGCTAAGCAGCTCACAAGACATCGTCGCCACGTTATCTGGCCGACGCGTGTCGCGATAAGTGATCTGCTCAGCACACGTCGGTCTGACCATTAGAGAAGGCGCTAGGGTTGTTAGGAAAAGGAGTATGTGACTGGGTACTTATTTTACTAGTTGCGTGCAAGACGTTGCGTGGGAATAGAGCCATTATTGTTGTCAGAAATTACTTAAAATAATGCAATAAAGAATTGGCCAGCCCGCAGTGAGCAAGGGGATTCTTTATGTGGATTTCTTCCATTTACTTCATTTTTACTCCCATTGCTAGGAATAGCCCTTTTTTTATTTAGCAGATTGATTTTCGGCAAACAAGCGCACTAAGTCTCAGCTATCGCTCACCCATCTAAATCAACACAACGCCAACAAACGATTTTTAATTAAAAGTTGATTGAGTTTTTTTTTGTGAATAATGTTTAAAAAAGCACCAAATTCCAAATCCGAAATTTTAATCAAAAGTGATCCAACCGTTTGAGTGTGATAGAGTAACAATTCAATACAATATCTCTTCATAATTTCAAACTTTCGCATTTATAAAATTAGTAGGATCGATTTGTGCTCATTATTTGTTTATAATTGTGTGCGGGAACGGAACATACTTTTGTTACAATAATATTATTTTTTTTAGTAGTGCGGACACTTATACACATACACTTATTAATGAAATATCTAAGACACTTATAAAAATACACTTATTAATTTAATAACTTAGACAGTCCGTGACAGCCCTGCGTGAGTGAGTGGCGCCATGTATGAGCGTGTTGACCGCCGACACCGAGGCCGAATTCCAATGTACTACCAAATTATTTATTGTATGTAATAATATTACATTTATTTGTATTAGACCTTAGATAATATTAAAAAAAGAACAACTTGTCTTAACACTTGACCAACTGCAAAAAGGAGGTTCTCCATTAGTTTAATTCAGTTTGTATGTTTTTCTAGTCTCTATCGCGATATCTAATCCAAACTAATATTATAAATGCGAAAGTAACTCTGTCTGTCTGTCTTTTCTTCACGTCTAAACTACTGAACCGATTTGTGTGAAATTTGGTACAGACATAGTTTGGAACTTGAGAAAGGACATAGGATAGTTTTTATGTCAAATTTAAAAAAAAAAATTATGTTGCTTTTTGAAGAGTTCCCTAGAATATCTTCCACATCTCATTTTTGAAGAGATCCCGCGAGATCGGGAACTATGTGGTTAAAACCAAAAAATTGCCGGAAGTCACTATTCCACGCGAACGAAGTCGCGGGCAAAAGCCAGTTTCATTATAAAAACCGGCCAAGTGCGAGTCGGACTCGCACACTAAGGGTTCCGTACTATCATCTACAATTGAAAATTGCTTAAAAATTACGTTTGTTGAACCCCCATCATATTTTATTTATTTATAGTATTTATTGTTACAGCAGCAACAGAAATACATCATTTGTGAAATTTTCAGGTTTCTAGCTATCACGTTTGATGATATACAGCCTGGAGACAGATAGACAGACAGCGGAGGCTTAGTAATAGGGTTCCGCTTTACCCTTTAGGTACGGAACCTTAAAAAGCCACTAGCAGGGTATTGGTATGCAATAAAACTATAACAAGTATTCTATCTGTTTCCTTCGCTAGGCTTACCATATCCGTTACTTGTGCCCTTGACCTTATGAGACCTCGTGAATAACTTCCTCAAGACGTGACATGCTACAATTACTTTTTAAAATCAACGTATGGGGTCTTGCTTTTTAGATCCGGCTTTTAACATTTTGCGGATCTTAAAATGTTATTAAATATTTATTTTTTATTTATTTATTTAATTCAGGCAACTAGGGCCCATAGAAAATACAATACTTATACATATAACATAACAATATCATTATCATAATCAACAATATCATGTCTGGTATGTTTTTTACCCGACTGCCAAGGAAGGGTTATTTTTAACAACTACCGCACTAAATAATTAAATTCTTGTATCGCAGGGGTTTTCACAGGCATTCAATTTACATGCACAGAGACACGCACAGAACAAGCATTTGTGGAACGTACAAATACTTGTCCTTTGCGAGGATCGAACTCGCAACACGTCGCGCTCAGTGGTAATTGGCGTGATGACCACTATACCACTCGGCTATCCGTGCATTTAATTATCTCACAGAAATGTAGATTTTGTAAATTTTAAGCAATTTTTACTCGATCTTAATAAATAGGTAGACGTGGTTTTGGTAAACGTGATTTTCTATTATAGATGATAGCACGGAACCCTTCGGAACAATCACATTCCCAAAGAGGGTTAGTGTCAGGCAGGCGGCCGACTATAAAACCATAGCCAAAACATTAAGCAACACGTCTAGAAGACGTGTTGCGCCGACCCCAAATAATAATAATGGGGATAAGGGCAGGGGAATGATGATGAGCACGGAACCCTTCGTGCGCAAGTCCGACTTGCACTTGGCCAGTTTTTCTACTTTGTACCCAATTTCATAAACAATGTGTGAAACAATGATGAAATGGAAATACTTTAACATTCGCTGCATTCAACCGCCAACTATTATTTCTAAATGAAATTATTTATACTTAAAACTCGGAAAAATGCGGATAGTTTTCTTTGCCCCTTATATATTATGTCGAATAGTATGCCAAATACATAACGGATATATTAAAGTACCAATGTGACTTTACCAAAGTCATATGTATATGTACTTTGTTAGTTATTCTAAGACACTACTGTCAAACGGTGAAGAAAACATCGTGAGGAAACCTGGATTCCTAATATTGGAATTTGGAATCGCCAATGTGAACTAGCGATTTTCATTTATGACGGTATTAGTTCCAATTTCAGCCACATGCCAAAAGATCCTTGTAGCTCTATAACATCTTCCAATGGTGTTTCTGGTCCAAAAACACCTTTTTTTTACAAAACAGCCATCATACCATTATTCTATCTGCAGTTGATTTAAAGTAAATCTAACCTCTTTAAACAAATAAGATTGAAGTAAAACTGTTTAGTATAACAGGTCTCGCGATATGGTCAGCGCGCATAGCTAGCGACCTTCTGCGCGTGCGCGAAACGCGATACATTCGTCTAGTATCGATACTTAGGTTAGATGGCGTTATGTGGCAAGCAACCATCTTTTAGATTGACCAAAACGAAGAGCAATGTTAATAATTTTTGTTTTAAAGAACGACTCCCGCACTAAGATCCGCAAATGACGTGCCTGTTGGTCTAGTGGTTAGTGGCCCTGACTGCTAAGTCGGAGGTTGTGGGTTCGATTCCCACCCAGGACAAATGTTTGTGTGATAAGCACGATCATTTCTTCTGTGTCTGGGTGTGATTTATCGGCTATCTGATTACCATAACACGAGCTCTGCTTAGCTTAGGATCAGATGGCCGTGTGTGGATATTGTCCCAAGATATTTATTTATTTATAATCCTTGTATCGCGGGGGGTTTCACAGACATTGAATCCGCATGCACAAAGACTCCCAGACTCAGAACAAGCATCTGTGGATCGCACAAATTCTTGTCCTACGCGGGGATTGAGCCCGTGACACATCGCGTACAGTGGTAATTGGCGTGGTGACCTATACCACTCGGCTATCCGTGCAGTTGTTCATATAATTGTCTTAGTAAGGATCGAACCCGCGACACGTAGTGCACTATGGTATGCACCACGCCAATTACGCGACATGCCGCGGGTTCGATTCCTGCCTAGGACAAGAATTTGTGCGTCCCACAGATGCTTGTTCTGAGTCTGGGTGTCTTTGTGCATGTGAATTGAATGTCTGTGAAACCCTCCGCGATACAAGGATTAAATTCCTTAGTGCGGGAGTCGTTTTAAACAAAGAAAAAATAAATAAACTATTTATTTGCATTTCCTTATGAATATTTCTTGTCTTTTAAGTGGTTTGATATCACTAACCTTCACCAATTATATTTACTTCCTACCAAATTTATGAACCAAACACCTTTATTCCTTTTTAACCAACAAAGAACGAACGAAAATTTAACTAGATTAAACACTACACTAGTTGTTCCTGCGACTTCGTCCACGTGGAATTTAAGGTAAAAGTTAATTAGTTTACATTCTGACATAAAATATTTTTCAAATATAAAAGTAGCCTAAGTTACTCCTTATTGCATCAGCTACCTGCCAATAAAAGTCCCGTTAAAATCAGTCCAGGCATTACAGTCTGTTTCCGCTAATCTCTATAGATTAGCGGAAACAAACAGGCAGGTAACAGGAACACCTTTTTAGGGTTCCGTACCCAAAGGGTAAAACGGAACCTTGTTACTAAACTTCTGCTGACTGTCTGTGTGTCTGTCTGTCTGTTTCCAGGCTGAATCTCATAAAAATTTTAGCTAGGAAGCTGATATTTTCACAAACGATGTATTTCCGTTGCCGCTATAACAACAAATACTAAAAATTATAAAGAAAATAGGGGGGGAACGACAGACAACCGAGGCTTAGAAATAGGGTCCCGTTTTACATTTTGGGTACCGAACCCTAAAAACGGTTCTTTCAAGTAGAACCTCCAATTTGACTTACATGTACTTATAGATAAATGGTCTAAGGCCACACAAACAAAGCTTAGTACACATCACATAAAGCGGTCCTTAGGTCAATAACTACACCGTACTAATTTGGAATCGGATTACTTCAATAGTTTTCGTAGCGCAATCCGCTTGTCGCCACCCTGGCTTTTATTTATTTTTTATTTGATATTTATTTATTATTTTATTATATATTTACAACTATGTTGAAGATTATAGCTGTTGTTGTTTTGGGTATGTGTTGTCGTGTTTTTTTATTTAATTTTTATGTGTTAATAAATATAATAATTAAGCGAACTATCCGTATATGTGAAGACGTGTTTAATTCTTTAAGTTTAAAAGTAGTAAAGTGTTTAAGACTAAAGATAGGACATTTTATAGACTAGTATTTAAAACTAATATTTTTTTAACGTGAGTGGTGTTTTTTCAATATCAATTCATCGTGTTTTTTTTTGTTTTTGTTTGTAGTTATCAATGGTTATTATTCTTTTACACGAAGAGGGCTCTTTGCCTGACAGTATTTTTTTTTGAAAGTGCTGTTATTTTTTCTTATTTTTTTAAAGAAATGTTTTTGTTGGCCAGTGTTAAATGTGTTTTTATTTCTTGTGTTATAGCAGTGAAGTTGTGTTTTGTGTTCAATGACGCTTGCGATTGGATGTCTAAGGTCAAATAAAAAAAAATATGCTCAAAGTCGTATGCAGTGTTTTTTTAACGCGGTTGTTTTAGTTTTGTGACCTTAGTTTTAAACACGATATCGGTGTGAATGTCTCAAGTTTGATGCTCGGGCAGTGCAATGTGACGTTAATTCTTTTTAACCGACTGCGTCTAAAACAGTGTATATGTTTTCTCAGTAGTTTGGGGTTATTTGTGAATGGAAAAAGAATGGTCCCTATGAACATGATAGTTGGATACCCAAATCAAAGGTCGTTGGTTCGAATCCCGGCACAAACCAATGTGTTTATGAACCATACAATATGAACAAAAAGAGGAATGTGCTGAGCTATACCTGTCGACCCCTAAACAGCAAACAGTCGTGATGATATCAAGGTTTCAATGGTTCTATCTCTTGAGATCGGTTTTGTGTTTCATTAGCCATCGTTAAATGGTAATCAAGTTAATTTAGTGCTAATTATTTTAAATTAAATTGAAAGTGAAGACCTTCGAGATGTGTCTCAGAATTTCAAACCTTCTGGTGTAGTGGTCTATTTTGATTGACCTGCTGGTCTAGTGGTTAGTGGCCCTGACTGCTATACCGGATGTCGTTGGTTCGATTCCCACCCAGGGCAAATGTTTGTGTGATGAGCACGATCATTTAGATTTAAAAAAATATCTTCGTAATTCGTACTATTTTGTCTCAATTTTTTCCTTACCTTGTTCTGTCTCTATGATGATGAGAGAGGCGGTCTTTAGATTAGCATTTAAAGTGTAATTTGTCAGAAAGTGCAGATTTGTTACTGCCTATTTTAGACAGCAAACGGGTCATATTCGTGATGTAATGCGATACTTCTTTTCTCCCGACGTTTCGGCTGAGTTGCACCGACCGTGATCACAGATGGACTGTCATCATCTTCCTGCCCTTATCCCATTTTACTTGGGGTCGGCGCAACATGTTTTTTTTCTAAACATGTTGCTAATGGATTTGGCTATGGTTTTATAGTCGGCCGCCTGCCTGACACTAACCCTCTTTGGGAATTGGAACTGTGCTATATCAAAGTGCACAAACGGTGACTGTAACAAACGTCGGGAGTAAAGAAGAATCGAAATAAATCGCGAATAAGACCCGTTTGTTGTATAGGTAAAACTTCGCTACTGCCTATCACTTCTTCCAGCCACTCACAAAAACCATCTTTCCCAACTTCCAGGCATAACAATGGTAGTAACCCAGCAGCCGGACTACTACCACGAGCTGCACTTACCGCACTCGCCGCCCCTGCACCCGGTGCTGGCTGCGGCGCCGCACACTGGCTTCTCGTGCGCCGCCCGCCCGAGAGGGTACTATGCTGACGTGCAGACTGGGTGCCAGGTACTGTGGAATCTTATTTCCCAACTTCCAGGCATCACAATGGTAGTAACCCAGCAGCCGGACTACTACCACGAGCTGCACCTCCCGCACTCGCCGCCCCTCCACCCGGTGCTGGCTGCGGCGCCGCACACTGGCTTCTCGTGCGCCGCCCGCCCGAGAGGGTACTATGCTGATGTGCAGACTGGCTGCCAGGTATTGTGGAATCTTATTTCCCAACTTCCAGGCATCACAATGGTAGTAACCCAGCAGCCGGACTACTACCACGAGCTGCACCTACCGCACTCGCCGCCCCTCCACCCGGTGCTGGCTGCGGCGCCGCACACTGGCTTCTCGTGCGCCGCCCGCCCGAGAGGGTACTATGCTGATGTGCAGACTGGCTGCCAGGTATTGTATATGTCAAAGTAAGGGGCTTAGAAGTTTATATACCACCCATAGGTACTAGGTACTTATAAGTGGTTGACAAGTACAACAGAAATAGGGGGGTAGGGAGGGTTAGGGATTATACCCCGAAAAGACTAGACTTTTTACATTTACTTAATTTTTTCTAATTTTTATTCGCCTGGTTTCTACGCAAAGCCGACGAGAAATGATTTCATTATTATCAGATTTCAGACACATCGCCTTTTGTCACCTCTTACATTGGCTAGGCATTCAAAACATAAACATAAACCCTACTCTCCATTCTTTTTTTGGAGCCTTTAGCCGCACCGAAGGCATTGACTGCTTCATCGGACTATCAAAACGTTCTCTCTATATTGGCTAGGCATTAAAGACATAGACAGGTCAGGGGCAGCTATAAGCCCTAACCTCCATCTTTTATTGTAGAGTTCAGCCGCAATTAGCCTCAGGGAGTCTTTGACGCTTTACCGGACTATCAAACCTCCTTTCAACAACTGCAAGTTACCTCAAACCTGTTTATATCATTACAGGTGTTCCATTTCTGCTGGCGGCAACACATCGTGAGCACTGATCTCTGTGCGAATGGCACGCTCTTCAACGAACAGTTTCAAGTGAGTTTCATATTATTTTAATAATAATAACCCACGACCTCTGTATTTTCTTCCTTTTTTTTACTTTTCTCTGTTATAGCAGTCAGGGCCACTAACCTAGTAGTTAGTGGCCCTGACTGCCTGGCTGAACCCGATGGTCGGTGACCACCAACAATCGTGTTCGATTCCCACCCAGGGCAAATGTTTGTGTGATGATTACGATCATATTTTATTCTGTGTCTGGGTGTAATTTCATTTATAATAGGCATGTATTCAGAAATATATAAGTATGTTTATCAGTTGTCTAGTACTTATAATACAAGCACTACTTAGTTTGAGACTAGATGGCGTTGTGTGAAAGTCGTGGAATATTATACACCTATTTATTTTGCCATGAATGTAAGTATTTTTACCCTCAGTAAATAATGATATTATTATTAGTACTAGCCTGAGATGTCCCACTGCTGGGCGAAGGCCTTTCTAATCTTCTTCCACTAGTCTCTCTCAAGAGCCACAAGTGACCAGTTCGGTAGAAATGAATCCAGGTCATCTCGCCCTCTGCCGGGGCTGCGGGGTGTTCGTGAGAGTTACCGCTCGCCCGGCACCCAAAAGGCTCCAGGAGGAACATAGTGGGTTTTAGTCAATAACAGTCTGACACTCCCTCCCGCTGCGCCCACAGCGGGTGGGGTCATTTGATGATTTCCTACGAAAAAAAGGTCATATCGCTATCTCCGCCTGGGTCTGCCTCTAAATAATTATATTGATTGTTTTTTTTTGTTTTCCAGGTTTGTGATCACTTCTACAACGTACGATGCGGATCTCCTTATGAAGATTTATAAATAATAATTTTAAATTAAATTGTAATATTTATTTATTAAATTTTAGTTTAAATTATTATACTCATATAATATTATTTTTGTAAATTAAAATGAGATCACCCTAAAAAAATCCGTTTTTTATTTTTTATTAACTATAATAAAACTTCAGTTTTTTAAAGTCGGTTAAAAGAAAAAAAAATAAAACAAGCCCATAGATTTACAAAACTTTTATTACAAAAAAAAACTTATCAAAAAGAGTATTCAACCAAATATTTAAAAAAACGTAAAAATATAATAATAATCTCACATACAAAATAAAAATACCTAAATGAATTATAATTAAAATGGTATAATTTTGGAATATATTTACATAATTAATTTTCAATATGATATGATATCGTGGCAGTAGATTTTATCTTATTTATAGTTGCAGTTGTGGAAGAGAGACAACGCATTAACGGGCTGTTGGTCTAGTGGTTAGTGGCCCTGACTGCTATACCAGAGGTCGTGGGTTCGATCCCCACTGTTCTGTGTCTTTATAATATTTATTTATTTATTACTATCCTCGTCTATCTTTCACAACTGCAAAAATACTACCTATTTTAAAAGGCAGTGGAAAGGCCTTCGGTTAAATTCTTTGTCAAAAATTGTCAAAGAAAACCAATAACTTATTCCCTCAGATTTACATAAAAGAATGTTGTGTCTATTCTTAATACAATAATAATATAAACCAGCCTATAAACGTCCCACTGCTGGGCACAGGCCTCTTTCCATATAGGGAAGGTTTGAGCATTGATCACCAAGCTAGCTCACTGCGGATTGGCGATTTCAGATTCCAATGTTTGGAACCCAGGTTTTATCTTCACCGTTTGTCAGTAGTGTCTTAGAATGATTATGAAAGTACATATAACTTTGAAAAAGTCATTTTACTTGCCTGCGCTAGAACCGCAAGGCCACCACGACATTCTATTCTTAATAAATAAATATAATTAATAATTAAATTTATTGACCACTCAAATTACCATGAACTCAAACAAACACTGAAGTCCAAGTCAAATGATTTATGGAAACGTCTAATTTTCCTTTAAATTATACATTTTATGTTTATTTACATGTTTTTGCTCATACTACCAAAATTCACAAAAACCTGGCCAACACAATCAACTACAAAAATACACAAAAAACAAGGAACTAGACCCTAAAACCAAGGACAGACAGACAGACAAACAAACAGACAAAACTGACTCCAAGTCTGTCCACCGCATTGGCCTCATCAGTCTGTATTTCATTATCCTGGGACAGTCTATCCATTTCATCAAGAATACGTTTTTCTTCAATAGCTAAGGATATAGCGTCGTTAATTGTTTGTAGTAGACATAAAATTCAATAGTTTAGTCAAGATACATATTTTTGCTCATACTACCAAAATTCACAAAAATCTGGCCAACAAAATCAACTGAAAAAATACCTAAAAAACAAGGAACTAGACCCTAAAACCAAGGACAGACAGACAGACAAGCAAACAGACAAAACTGACTCCTACTCTGTCTACCGCATTGGCCTCATCAGTCTGTATCTCATTATCCTGGGACAGTCTATCCATTTCATCAAGAATACGTTTTTCTTCAATAGCTAGAGATATAGCATCGTTAATGGTCTGCATGAGGGCGTAGTTTGAATATTTAGGGTGAGGTAGACGAAGGGATAGGAGGCCGTCCTTTAGTACGTAGTGAGGGCCTTTTGAACCGAGTAGGTTTGCTGTGGAGAAAAAGTGGAATTAGTACATAGATTGAATTTATAAACAGGTTAATCGACCAAAATGATATTTCCTCCTTTCTTTTTTGTGAAGCGGGGGAATTCTTATGGACACCATTAATCAGTTTTTTTTAGTGTTTTGAAATTGCATTGTGTCGTAAAGTGTACGACACACATTCAAATCGCACACATAAAATGCATCTGGACTTAGGGCAATAATTTGGCTTACAAAAATATTTGTCTTTTGCGGGGATCGAACCCGCGACACGTCGTGCTGTCGCTATTTCTGTAGCATATGGGTATTTAGTTCGTATCTGAGTTTCCATGCTGTTTAGCATAAATGCATGCATGATTGCAGCTCAAGCAATATCAAACTTGCTAAAATTTGATTTTTTTCACCAATCTAACTACAATTAGAATATATTACTAGTTCTTTTTTTCGATATCAACAAAAAAATTAATAGATCTCCCACAGTACGAAGAGAAGCCATTACATCTTATGGGGTAGCAGTGATATCTATGTCCAACAGTGGACTACGTTGGGCTGTTGTTGATGATGATATGGCCTTAAGGTCTCCAACCATTTATTTTTATCTTTAAAGATCATATCTGCCACTCTACTACTGGAGGCATGCTGTCAGCTTTGCATACCACACTCTGTATTACGAGACCAAAGAGTTCTTTTATGTTGGTGATACGAAGATCATAATTATAAAACTACATAAATAACTCACCATCAGGTATATTCAGAGTCTTGATCGCCTTCATAACGAGTGGGTCTTCCACCATCCGCTTGTGCCTCTCCACAAAGTCTACGTAAGCGTCGGTCTCGTTGCAGAAACCCTTGAAGTCGTCAGTGTCTATACTCCACACCATAAGACCACCTAGTTTCTTGTCGATGGCGAACCTTGAAATAAATTTACAGTTATAAAGTTTTTTTTCTGTCTTTGTGAAAATTGGTAAGTTTTTGATGGGCTTGTGGTTGGTTTCCGGATAAATTCTTGAGGATTTATTGGATACAATTCATCATCATCATCTTCCTGCCCTTATCCCATTTTACTTGGTGTCGGCGTAACACGTTAATAATAAAAAAACATATTGGTAATAATAACATATTATTACCAATATGTTTTTTTATTAAGCTAAGCCGAGACCATATACTTCGCAATATTAAATTCAGCCCAAGTTTCTGACTCGATATTCTTTAACATCAAAAACTATTTCTTATTCAAAATTGTGCTCAATTTCAAGAAAAAGTATCTACGTAAAGGTCTTGACTATCGCGATGGTCTTAAATCAGAATCGTGATGTTCAAGACCTTTACGTATCATATAAATCTCTGGTCTATTAGACAAAAATCTCTTTCTGGTCAAGAAAGAGTGTGGTAGTTACAGTACTCTCTGAAGAGTTTTTGGGCATTTTCAACTGTCAAATTTATTAAGAACAGCTTTTGAAATCAAAACTCAATACTTACTTGACCTTAATAGCGAGTGACCTGCCATTATCATAGGCTATGACCTTCTCCCCGTCGCGGATGTAAGGCGTCTCGGACTGCTCGTGCCAGTGGTACTCCCACTGGGAGCTGTTGGCTGCTGCCACGCAGATCTGGGGATACCACGAGTGGTTGTAGATGGGGGTTAGGTGGTAGACTTAAAGAGTACATTGAGGGATGTGTTTACTTCTTCATGCTAAAGTGTATGTAATGGGAGAGTGGTATGGAGGTAGTTCCAGAGTCGCGCAGAGCATGCGCGAGCGATCCCGCAACTCTGGATTTGATAAATAATAAGGGGCACGGGTGTTTTTAGTCGGTGTGAGTCCGATACATCCCAATGCTGTGCCCTCGGCGTGGGTTGAAATCATTAGAGTTTCGCCGTGGAAAACAAAAAAAAAAGGGTATGGAAGTAGCTACCACGCAAATGGCGAAAACAAGTCTAAAATACGGGATTTGCTTTTTTTTTTAAGCGTCTCCCGCACTATAAAATTGTGTCGGAAAGGTTTTTATCGACATTCAATTCAAATATGCTAAGACACCCCGACTCAAAACAAATTCTTGTCGGGATCGAACCCACGACGTCACGGGTGGTGGTGAGTTATACACTAGGCTATTCAATACCCCTTAAAAGAGAAAAGCTTAAGAAATAGGATATATTTTATCATTTAAATTTCCGCCAGGCTCCTAACATTGTTCTACTAATTTTATGCACAACAAGTCTTCCATTCAATCTCAAATATATTCAAACTTACCTCGTTGTACCCCATAAATCCAGCTTCCCCAGTATAAGGTCCTTTAAAGCCTGCGTTCTGCACGGGCGTGGAGCCGAACTCCAGGACCTTAGTGGAAGGGTCCCGTAGTATGAAGGTCCGGCCATACATGGGCAGGCCCATCACCATCTTGTAGGGGGACACGCCGTGGGAGAGCAGGTATTCTACTGTCCATTCCTGGAAGAAATAAATTGGGGTGAATATGATGATTTCTCACGAGTTTCTTGGAGTTTTAAATGAGTACCTACTTAGATTATACATAGATAGTAAGTTCTAAAGATTAAAAATGAAATAGTGTGTCTGCCTTGGGATTTGAAATCATCAGAGGCATCTATGACAGATGATTGAAACAGCAGCCGTTTTAATTTATACGAAAACGTAGAAAATAAATATAGCAAACGGTCACCTCAAAGGAGGTGACGACCGCTTTTTGGTCTTCTACTTACTCGAACAAAATTTTGTTATCGCACTAACATTGAAACATTTTTTTTTAACAAATCCAGTCAAAATCAATTGGTAACAAATTTGGGTATTAAGTAGCACTACTTAAACAGCAACCTGCTTTACCCATCCTATACCGCTTTCTAACTGCTCTAACTACAGAAAAGAAATAAAGTAACAAATTTTACAGCAAAAACTACTTTTAAAACTTGCGCATAATTACCTCACTTCAGTCACACACCTTATTTGAAAGACTTACCACACTCAAAATATCTTCAATATTATTACCCCTTGATGGAGATTAGCCCTTGCAGACTAATCCTCCAAATTCTGTTAACTTACCACACTTAAAGTATCCTCATCATTAATGCCCCTTAAAGGCGCATTAGCCCCGAGCACGCCGTTTCAGGTGCCGTGGTAGTCGTAGCACATCATGTGTATCAGGTCGAGGTACCGACTCAGCTTGGCTAAGTCATACGCTGTCTCCATAGTTATCTTACCAATACAAACTGACTTTCTGACCTAACCTACTGTCTTAGCTTCTATAATACCGCAAACTTGACTATTGAACTTCCACATAAGCAAACTCCTTAAGATTGAAAGACCAATTCATAAAATTTCGTCCATAGAAGGATGTCTGGAGCTATTGAATTGCTTGTAGCAACCCGCTTATGCTAATCCTATCAGAACCTAGCCAGTTTTTATCACCTGTACTATTTCTGCTGCCAAAAAAGACCACTCTCTCTGATTTCCACCACTTTTGACACTCAAACCTTAAAATTTCTTAAAATTTCTATCAACGTGGTAAAATCCCGACGGTCACTTACCACACTTAAAGTATCCTCATCATTAATCCCCCTTAAAGGAGCATTAGCCCCGAGCACGCCGTCCCAGGTGCCGTGGTAGTCGTAGCACATCATGTGTATCAGGTCGAGGTACCGACTCAGCTTGGCTAAGTCGTAAGCTGTCTCCATAGTTGTTTTACCAACACAAGCTGACTTTTTGACCTAACCTACTGTCTTAGCTTCTATAGTACCTCAAACTTGGGATCCCCTATTGATCTACCATATAAGCAAACTCCTTAAAATTGAAGGAATAATTCCCAAAATGTTGTCCATAGAAGGATTCTTGAAGCTATTGAATTGCTTATAGCAACCCGTCTATGCTAATCTTATCAGATACTAGCCAGTTTTTATCACCTGTACTATTTCTGCTGCCAAAAAGACCTTTCTCTCTGATTCTCACCGATTTCGCTACTTATATCATAAAATTTCTGCCTACGTGGTAAAATCCCGACGGTCACTTACCACACTTAAAGTATCCCTCATCATTAATGCCCCTTAAAGGAGCATTAGCCCCGAGCACGCCGTCCCAGGTGCCGTGGTAGTCGTAGCACATCATGTGTATCAGGTCGAGGTACCGACTCAGCTTGGCCAGGTCGTAAGCTGTCTCCATAGTTGTCTTACCAACACTAGCTGACTTTTTGACCTAACCTACTGTCTTAACTTCTATAATCCCCCCAACTTGACTATTGAACTTCCACATAAGCAAACTCCTTAAGATTGAAAGGCCAATTCACTAAATTTTGCCCAGAGAAGGATTGCTAAAGCGGTTGAATTTCTGACCAATTCATAAAATTTTGTCCATAGAAGGATTCCTGAAGCTATTGAATTGCTTTTAGCAACCCGCCTATGCTAATCCTATCAGAACCTTTTTAACACCTGTACCATTTCTGCTGCCGAAAAAGACCTCTCTTATTCCCATCGTTTTCGCTACTTACCCCTTAAAATTTCTGTCAAAGTGATAAAATTTCGGCGGTCACTTACCACACTTAAAGTATCCTCATCATTAATCCCCCTTAAAGGAGCATTAGCCCCGAGCACGCCGTCCCAGGTGCCGTGATAGTCGTAGCACATCATGTGTATGAGGTCGAGGTACCGACTCAGCTTGGCTAAGTCATAAGCTGTCTCCATAGTTGTCTTGCCGGCTCCGAGTGCTGCTGTTAGTATGTAGCCATGTGGCTGGAAAGCTTCACTCAGTTCCTGTAAAAATGGAGGTTTAGAAGATAATATGTTTTAGACAACGAACAGGTCTTATTCGTGATGGATGGATGGACAGATGGAAGTAACGATATGACTTTAAAATATTCTGTATATTTTTAAATGTAGAGACAAATGCTGAAATAAATCGTGAAAAAAACGTTGCCAGAAAACGCAAATCTGCTAAGAAAGTGTGGTGATCAGTGCTACCTGTCCAAAATATAAAAAATCAGTCAACCGTTTCGGAGTACGGTAAACGGTAAATAAAATTGTGACGCGGCAATTTTATATATAAGACTAGCTGCTGCCCGCGACTTCGTCTGCGTGGTATTCAAGATGTGTAGTGCTGTACAAAAAGTAAAGCTAAATAATGTTTAATGCCAGCTCCCTTATCCTGTTCCGTTCCAAACTACCTAATTTCTTAATTTTCTAATCCTAACCTCTTACAAATATATTTGACTGTTAGTTAACACTTCTAGTTTTTTGCTGTGGCTACTATCTTGCACTGATTTGACAATTTGGATTTAATGACTTGAGAACGGGCGATGGCAAAGAAGTGTGCTGGTCTCTTACTGGCTAAACCGCCGGAGTGCTTCACCGTATCCTATTGTCGGGGGCCACGGGAACGCTTTGGCAATCTACCGCAAGCCCCGACAGGAGAGCTCTTTTTAACGGGAGCTTCTTCATTAACGTGGAGCCAGCTTTTGCCAGCCTTATTAAGAGGCGCGTGGAAGCACCACGCATTCCGTCTTTGCCTTTATCCAGTAAAGTAGACTGCCCTGAGACTACTGGCGTAGGTTATTTATGATGGTTGGAGGAGGGCGAATAAGGCCCTTTTTCTATCCTTTGCTCGTCGAACATGGATCAGGTGGTCAGATGAAGCCTGCCGTGCTTTTTCCACGTTTCTTGAGCGTCATCACTTCTTCGCAGAACTTGGTGACGGCGCACTAACTAACCGCGGACACTTTGGCCACTCTAGGCGGTGTGACATCGTCGTTACGAAGATGTCGCATTCGCACTGGATGTGAGAGGGGTCTGTATACCCAAGTTTGCCAAATTTTGTTTGCCTACATATTTGGGTTCTGAGACGGTTGAATGCTTTCCGAACAGGCCACTGCAAGGTGGGCCAGTAGGCCGGGCGGCAGATGTTCCTGAGGTAGGACATAAGTAGTAGGTGGTAGTTGTCGATCTGCTCAGATCTTGCACCGAGCTCGAGTTGGAGTTGCAATAGTAGTCAGTGTATATCGGAAGAAGCTCTTTTGGCTCTTAAGTCTACACGATTTAAGTCTCTTCTAACGTCAGGTAGAGCAATGCCAACCCAGGAGGAGAACTTATTGTGCGGGGTTGGTCTTTAACAGCCAGATATTATTCGACACGTTTGCAATGTGCGCTGTGGTGCGGAGAACAGCAGGCGCTGCTCCTCATTCATCTTCTATTTCGTTTTCTTTCTACCTTTGACAGATGTTTTTTTTAAATCATGTCTTAGTGCTTACTTACATGATTATCAAAGTTCCAAGTTTCTAATTCTAGTAGTTTGAGCTGACCCGACTGAGCCTGTTAATGTTACGTACACATACAAAACAATCGCGGGAGTACGCGTGCGGGGCATACTCGTTCTCGAGATTTAATAGACATGAATGCTCGAATATCAACACACTTTCACTTATGCAACTACCCTATACCATCGCAATTGGTGCACAATTTTGTAGTGTATAGGTACTATCAAATCTTCCAAACCACGTGTCACACACAACAAAATTGCAGTCAACAACTAAGTAGTTAATTAAGTATAGTTAATCATTTACCGTCCACACAATATTTTGTTTTGGTGTAGTTGGTTTCTTTCATTTCATATCCACAGCTCCTCCTAAATTGGATGAGACTGTCCTAGCTTAAACAGTAAGTACCATATACCAGATACCATATAAAAGTATTTTAAAGAACAATTTTAGGTATGTTAAAAAAATCCAAGCGCTTCTTACAATACTCTTGCACTACCAAAAATGATAGAAGAAAAAAAAAATATGCTTGACTGAGATTCGATTCGTACTGAAAAAATTATTAAAAAATAAATTAAAAAAATGTGTGTCGAAATGAAATTTGAACTTAGAGTAAAAAAATACGAAGCTCGTACTTCCCTGAGCCCGCTATTTTAATTTCTATATTGTAAGTCAAATAGCATGTTAATATTAATGTCAAAACATAAAACCATAGCAACAGTATTTTGGTCGCTATGGTGACATTTTCAGTTACACCAGGTTCGTGTTCTTTAAAAATAAAGGTTTATTGCTAAGCTATAAAGCCCCATGGTTAATAACCTGATAATAAATAGCCTATATGTTGTCTAGACTTGTCCTTAATCTTCATGTAAAATTTAACAATTTTATGACCGTTGTTCTTTAAACATGTAAACCGTCATAAAACGATGGGCAGAAAAGCTTAGTATTCACGTAAACAGCTTTAATTTTCATAGACTTAGCTTCAAAACTGTCGGGAGTTTCATAGAAACGTACCTCCCCCTTTTCACCCCCGTTAAGGCAGAATTTTTCAAAAATCCTTATTGCGTCATTCTTAACTTCTATCTAAATAGCCAAATATTAATTTTAATCGAGTTAGCTTCAAAACTAACGGAGTTTTATACAAACTTACCCGCTCCTTTTTACCCCCTTAAAGAGCAAAATTCCAAAAAAAAGATAGCTTAAATGTTAGCGAGGACTAATAGCTACATAATAAAAAAAGTTTCATCAAAATCCGTCCAGCAGTTTTTGCGTGAAACGCGGACAACAAACAGACAGACAAAATTTTTTTTTTCATATTTTTGGCTTCTATGGGTTGTATGAAGATCCCTCATCTAAGATTTTCTTTAATATCTTTAATGTACAGACATGAGGTTTTTATAATTTTATTATATGTATAGATAATAGAAAATTGCCTGTAAAAATACACATGCATTGACTCAAAACATCCTAAACTGAGGCGAAACTTTCAATCTATCTGAAGAATGGTTCCGACCTCTAAAGTACCACATCCGTTTATTCTATCTTCCATGGATACGTACTGCGCATGCGTGAGTTCTGCGTTGCCTATATAAGCGAGGGCGCTCGCTGGATGCTCAGGTCTCGCTCAAACGCAGGTCTGTATGCACCTGTCTTTGAGCAAGATCTAAAGCCGACTTAAATAAATAATATTCCACGACTTTCACACAACGCCATCTAGTCTCAAACTAAGATTTGTTTGCCATACAAAATATGATAAAATTTCACATCTTTTATTGAATTATTATCTAAAATATTTAAAACCGTAGTTTGAACTCCAAAAAAAGGGCAACGGTTACATTTTTCCGTAGCGATTTCGGTAATGAGGTAAATCGGAAATAAACATCTAATCAGGATTTATCAGCTATGTTATAAATGTGCTAATTAAGTAATTAGACAAGTATGGACATGTCATACGGAGGAAAGAGAATCACGTGGTTAAGAAGGTGCTGGACATGAATGTGGATGGATATAGGGGAAGAGGACGACCAAATCAAATCAAATCAAATCATTTATTTTGCAGAGAATATGTGTACAAAATAAGATGTTAACATATTGCAAAGGAGTTCCAACACATTCTACCTTACGGCATGCAAAAGAAAAAATAAAAATTAAAAAAACATACAGCTTACACAGTACAATAAATACAACAGTTTATACAATAGAAACAAAAAAATTAAGGGAAGGCAATAATTGCATTATTATTATTTTAATTACTTAATTTGAAAAAGTATATCATTATATTACAAACTATCATCATTCAAAAAATCTTGAATCGAATAATAACATTTATTTATAAGTAGTGACGTTAGCCTCTTTTTAAATAGACTTAATGTTAATTCTTTATAGGCCTGGGGTATTTTATTATAGATGACAGGGCCCATAGACAAAATACTTTTCTTTAGTAATGTTGTTTTGTAATTACCTGTAAACATTCGATGTTTATATTGAGATCTAACTAATCCCGGACGTGTTCTAATATCTTCCATTAGGGTGAATAAATGAATGTTTGTTCTGACGAATATTGCAACTTCGAGTATGTACAAACATGGAAATGTGAGTAAGTTTAGGGATTTGAACACAGGTGCACAACTGTCGGTATTTTTAAGGCTAGTCATTGATCTAATACAACGTTTTTGGGCTTTGAATATGCTCTCCCTCTCAGTACAGTTTCCCCAGAATATCACCCCAAATCTCAAAATAGAAACTACTAGACCATGATAAGCTAAGAGTACGGTGTGATTATTTACTTTTTTTGCTAGGTTATAAAGTACGTACGCTGCCTTGCTTAACCTTTTACATATGTCCTCGGAATGCGGTCTCCAAGTCAGTTTGTTATCAATTAGAATGCCTAGGAATTTTGTTACATTTGTCGAATCTACTTTTTGTCCTTCATATTTCACATCATAATTTTCAACTACTACACGCTGATGAAAGTGCATCACTTTTGTTTTTTGGATATTTATAACTAGATTATTCATATCTAACCAATTTATTATACTTTGTAATGTACTATTTATAACTGATTCATAATTTACTTTGTTTTGACATTTTACTATTGCTGTGCTGTCGTCCGCGAATAATACCATACATTGGTCAATTTGGCGAGGTAAGTCATTAATATATAAAAGAAATAACAATGGACCGAGCACACTACCTTGGGGTACACCATATTTGACTATTCTGTAGCTGGATAAGTAGTGAAGCTCTTGTTTTGATGATACACATACCCTTGATATTTCAGTGCATTGTAATCTATTAGTAAGGTATGACTTTATGAGATTCAAGACGTTTCCTCTTATTCCGTATTTGAAAAGTTTATTTGCAAGAGCTTCATGTTTTACGTAATCGAATGCTTTTGTCATGTCAGTATATATGGCGCAAACAGGTATTTTCTGGTCTACATTTGGCATTACGTTGTAGAGTAAATCGTATATTGCCATATTAATATTTTTATTTTTTCTAAACCCCTTTTGTTCATTACATAATATATTGTTTTTAGTTAAGAAATCATAAACTGCCTCGTATATAATTTTTTCAAAAACTTTAGAAAAGACTGGTATTAGGGCTACTGGTCTATAATTAGCTAAGTCTTCTTTATCATTTTTTTTATGTAATGGCTTAACAATTACTTTTTTAAGGTTATCAGGGAAGGTACCAGAAGCAATACTTGTATTCATGATATGACTAAGGGGTGCAGCAATTATTTCAGCTACAGATTTGACTACAGAAGTTGTTATGCCGTCATAGCCATGACTTTTTTTGTTTTTTAGTGTTCTTATTGCTCTAGCTATATCTAGTGGCACTACAGGCTGCATAAACATTGAGTTAGGATTATTATCTATTCTAGTAATGTTATTTAATTTTGCTTTTCCGTTGGATACGTCTTTTACTTGGTCTATAAAGAAATCATTGAAAGCTTCGGCAATTTCATGAGGGTTTTGAACGATGGAATTATAGTAATTGATTTGTAATATAGGATCCTTAGTAAATTTTGTGTTATTTATAATTTGCCACGCTGCCTTGGATTTATTATCAGAATTATTGATCATGTAATTGTTTTGGGCTTTTTGAGTGAGTCTAATTTTTTTTTGAGTTTCTGTGAATAGGTTTTGAACGTTTGTTTATTTTTAGGTGTAGGCGATGATCTGTACTGCCATAGTAAATTTCTTTTTTTTCGAGTACAAGTTCTGATACCTCGGGAAACGATAGATGGATTGTGTGAAAGATGATATGGATGCAAAGGGTTTTGCCTGCGAGATGGCGTCAGATAGGAATGTATGGAAAGAAGAAGACATGCTGCGCCGACCACAAGTAAAAATTTGGGATGAGGGCAGGGGAATGATGATGATAAGTAATTAAATAAGGTAGTGGTACATACCTTTACAAGTAAGACAAAGTTCTCTCTGTCGTAAGGTTTACCATCCCTCTTAGTGGGGTACTCCCAATCCAAATCCAGACCATCGAATTTGTAGTTACTGAAACAAAGGAAATAATATTATCATCATACTGCATCACCTTACCATCAGCTTATCAACACCTCTATTTTTTTTTTCGTGGGAAATCATCAAATGACCCCCGCCCGCTGTGGGTGCAGCGGGAGGGAGTGTCAGACTGTTACTGACTAAAACCCACTATGCTCCTCCTGGAGCCCTTTGAGTGCCGGGCGAGCGGTAACTCTCACGAACATCCCGTAGCCCTTCAGAAGGCTTACCATTATCTCTTAAAGTATTATTATTGCAGTTGTGGAAGAGAGACACCGCTCTACGCCGTGTAGTGAGCTGTCACGCTTCCACAACTGTAGTAAAATTATTTTAAACAATAGCTATAGGCTCTTTTTGTACCATCGACAACTTTATTGATAGTTTCGAAACGACTTTCGTAAAAAGCTTCTTTGTAATTTATTTGCTCTATTTGTCATTGTTCCTCGTAGAAATATGAGGACTCTTACGATTCAGACCGAAAATCGGTTTAGACCTGTTGAAGATATACTTAATGGTATAACAAAACTCACATACTGTATACATAGACTTCAAATAACTTGCAAATTTTGTTTACAATCTTTTATACTGTCAATATTTTGTTGTTTTACTAACAAGTTTAACAACAATTGAAAAGATAAACAAATTTTTGTTTTATTTTATTATCGTTTTATCTTAACCAGACAAACAACAATATAAACAAATCATTAAAAACAGTTTTGTTTAAAATACTCTGAATTTGCGTTAATCATCGGTTTCCTGTTTATAAATTAATTTAAAAACATGATAACAAATTAAGATAACACTAATTTTATGAATGTCTCGTTGTTCATAAATGAACCATGGACCAAGGAACCCTAAAACGAAAATAGTGATACAGCTAATTTATCTTAACCGCTGTATTGACTATTTACAACTATTGAACAAAGTTCGGATCAACATCAGCATTAAGACCTGACCTACTGAGATCACTGCTTCGTCGGCACCTCACAACTACGACACACATGCAAACACCTATGCATGTGTATAGACAATAAGATTAGTATATAATATTGTTAAATATGTAAATAAAATAGTCATCAAGTTGGAGTCGAGTTTGATTCATCTCCGTTACTTCCGCTCACTGTGGCCAAGACACCTTTAGCCATCATCGATCCTATGAGTCTGTGGGATCGGCAGTGAGATAACCAATTCCTGTGTACATTGCACGACGTACACAACCCCTATTCCTACCCAACTTCCGTCTGTTACCGTAGGTCTCCTTGTAACAGACTTCCTTCACGTAAAGCCAACGTAACTTACGTTTGGTCTGGTTTGTATGGTACGGTTTGTATGGTAGGGTAGGGCGTTAAGGTACCTAGGGTGTTAGGTAATTGTTGTAGGGCTAGGTTTATAATCAGGTCTTAGGTCACTGGTAGATAGGTGCTAGATTTGATTATCATAACATAGCCACTCTGAACGCATTGGAATCACGGCCGTACCAAGCTAAAGGTAACAGTGCGTTCACTCGTCTTTTATCACAAAATATGAGTAATAAAAAAATTACCGAATATAAATGATAATAAAAAGCCCCCAAAAACTCTTTTATCTATAGGTAATTTAAGGGACTTTTTAACTAAGCCTATCAAAAGAAAATTAAATCCCACTAATATTATAAACGCGAAAGCTTGTAAGTATGGATGGATAGATGTTTGTTACTCTTTCACGCCCAAACGGCTCATACATTTTGGACGAATTTTGGTATGGAGTTCGCTGACACCCTGAATTAATAAACAGGGTATTTTACGAGGTGCAGGTTTGATCCCTAAAATATTGTAAACAAGAACTTTTATGTACGTGTACGAGCAAACAAATATTAGAATCTGAAATCGTCAACCCGCAGTGAGCTAGCGTGGTGATCACAGGTGATCAACGCTCAATCCTTTCTTGTACGAGTATGTGAAGAGGCTTGTGTCTGACAGTGGCGCATAAACAAGGTGTGTTATAACTAATCACATTAAACTAAATACGTTAATATCCTGGTTGATATATTTTGATTAAAACAAAGAAAAATAAAAATATGCAAAAATAATAACCATTTTAATAAGTCACTGACCTGTGACAATCATCTGTCATAGATGCTAGAGGCCAATGATGATGATGACCTGTGTTGTAGGACCGGCAATGTCATCATTTACGTATTTCTAAATCTCTGATTTACACATAATATTTTAAATTGGAACCACTAAATGGATGTAGTTATTTTTTTTTTTTTGGAATTCTTAATAGAAAGTATATTTTAGTATATGTTTATGTATATGAAGCTGGATAACCTAGTGGTATGACCGTAACAGTCCTACCGTTACGTTGCCAAGTCAAAGGTCTCGAGTTCGATCCCCACGGCCCACAACGACTTTTAGAATGTTGTGTGCGTTTTAGAAATAAATATCATAGCTTCAGTGTTTCGGAAAGCACGTAAAAATGTGGGTCCTGCGCCTGATCTCTTTCCGGCCGTGTCAGATAATCGCCCCATCGGGCTATGAGAGTAAAGGAACAGAGAGTGCACCTGTGTTTGTCATAGTAACACTAGCCACCGAGGCCGAAATCGGTCCGGACACATTATTATGCATATGGATTTAGGATTTAATGTGATTAGGTATGATACACCCGATATAGGCTGATATTATTATTAATTTAAATATAACTTACTTCAACATCAACAGAACGCTTTTAACGAACGCAGCTCTGCTCTCAGGCTTGGAAGCCATGTTGGAATATCTGGGGGACCCTTCGTTCCACCCTCCAATGGCGAGGGTCACCTTCAAATGTGGATACTTATTCTTAAGGGCCACTAGCCTCTTGTAGCCAGCCTTGCCGTAGTCTGTCTCTAGATCCTGCCAAGGGTCTGAAAGAGAGAGCGATATAGGTCAGTATGTTTGTAAAAAAAGTTTTTCTCACTTAATAAAAAAACATTAATATTTTTAATGGGCACGTTTAAACGTGGGTCCTGCCCCTGATCTCTCTCCGGTCGTGTCGGATTACCGTTCCATCGGGCTATGAGAGTAAAGGAACAGAGAGTGCACCTGTGTTAGCACACGCTTGTGCACTATAATATGTCCGCGTAACTGGCTGGTGTCATAGTAATTGTAGCCACCGTGGCCGAAATCGGTCCGGACATTATTATTGTTTAAATGACATTTCTTTCTTGTATACCGCATCACTTAAAGCAAATTACCGATTTTGATAAAATTTTCTATCAATTTAGATTAAAGCCAAGGACAAAATTCATTCTAAGACACCATTGACAAACATTGAAGGAATACATCGTGAGAAGAACCTAGAGACCTGGAAACTATTGTATATTTAAATCCAGAATTGTCCACCGAAACATACATCAATGCTGAAGACTTTTTAATATGGGAAAACGCCTATTCCCAGCAGTGGGAAGTTTAAAGACCGACTACAAGAATCAAAAACCATCAACACACATTAAAATAATAAAAGACAATTATCAAACAAATAAAGTGAAATCTGACATAAACACAAACTCGTTAACTAAATGCAATTCGAAAGAAAACATTACATCAGAACAATGTTTTAATTACACAACTCATTAATTTGTTGAAATGCACGCAATGTATTTAAGGCATGCAATTAAATGTCTTTGTGGTAGGAATAGTTAATGCTTCGCAGAAAGTTTGGATAGCGTTTAATTTAAAAACGGTTAGTGATATTAATTTGAGGAAAAATCAAGTTTATGGGGATTTTACTACGTGTCAAATAAAGGAATAGGTAATAAAATGTCAAAATATGCCCAATATTTAGGCCATAATATTATGATACAATATTCCACAACTTTCACTTTTCAAACTAAGCAAAGGTGTATTTTGAGTACTAGACAACTGATAAACATACTTATATAATATTCCTAAAAGCATACATTACATATCATAGATATACTTATTATACCCAAACACAGAAGAAATGATCGTGCTCATCACAGAAAATTTGTCTTGGATGAGGATCGAACCCACTACCTTTGGTACAGCAGTTAGGGTCGCGAGACCAACAGGCCAGTCAAAAATGTCAAACTTTGTGAGTGTTGAGTATCACAATTGGGTATTCGACTTAAATAATATCAAATGTTTTTTGGAAATATCTGACGGATTAATAAGATTTTTTAGTCACATGCCCAAATAAAATGAGTAACCCTGGCTCCGTGTCTTCCAGATTAAACTTGTCCGGTAGACAGCCCAGATATAAAAAAACTACCTTTTTACCATAGATGGTGGAAAAACTGGGGTTAACTCAACCAAATACAAAATTACTCACCCAAACTCTTAATAGTGTTACTAGTCTCGTTGAGTCCAGCGAAGGAGTACACCAAGTGCGTGCATAGCCCTGGCTCCAGATCCTCCAGACTAAACTTGCCGGGGTCCGGTCGGTAGACTGCCCAGGTGGCGACGTAGCAGACGACCTTCTTGTCATGGGTCGGGCCAATGTGTTTTACTGTGGAAGAAGAAAATATTGAAATTGGATAGTTGGATGTGGATTTTTCCATTTATAGGGTTCCCAAAGGGTAACACGGAACCCTATTACTAAGCCTCCGCTGTTTGTCTGTCTGTCTCCAGACTCTATCTCAAAAACCGTGATAGCTAGAAAGCTGTAATTTTTACAAATTATGTATTTCCGTTGCCACTATAACAACAAATACTAAAACTTAAAAAGAAATATTAAGTAAGTATCAACAGTGGTAAGGGCTAACAGGTTAAAGAAAGCGACTATATGCGCTGTCAACGCTTCAATTGATTTGCTTATGTATTCTCTAAGGTTTATCATTACAGACTTTATAAGTCCTGGGGAAGGTGGGTACGTGTTTTACCAGGTCATACTACCGGTGACTTTCACCCTTCCCTTGATCGCAATGCATACTACCTATTTACATCAGCAAACTGTTTAACAGTTTGGCGATATTTTTTACCTCATAAGTATGAATGTACGTTTTAATTAATAAAAAATGATTATTTCGCCTAGCATATCCCTTAGTGAGGCAAGCCCTTAAAGTTCAGTGTCTTCAACCCTTCGCACTTGACACTTTACACTTGATCTTAACAAAGTGACAAAAATCCGCCGAATCATTGTTTTAGATGGAGATCAGGTGACCTTTCCGCCCTTGACTTTGGGTCGACATTGACCTACGATGAAGCTTTATTTATAATTTTAGGTTGGTGTCACGACTTAGGTATGCGTGACTTGAAGAATTTGTTGCAAAATTTCCTTTTTTGTGAAAGTAAGCTTAATAACAATAAGAATTAGGTACTTGACTGACTTGGGTATTTAAAAACTAATTAGTCCGTCATCGTCATATAGGTTTTTGAAAAATATTGGATTACTATTTTTTCTTTTTTTCGCGTGAATACAAAATGGAGACGAATTAGGTATTTTTAATCAAAAACCCAATTGCCTGGGTGTTAATATACACTCACAGGCACAATTAACCGCCCACCTTGTAATTCGTAAATTTCTTAGAAATATTTATACATAGATCACATTTTATGAATGCTACGTTATAAACAACATTTAAGGCGAAAAATGAAATAAAAAGTTTGATATAAAAAAGTCGTTTATTACAGAATTATGACAAAAATCGATATTTTTAAAATTTCAACAAAAATTAGACATTTTAAATTTTGAATAAGAAAACGAACTAACAAAATTAAAAATTAATAATAAGTGTAGCCGCCTCTGGCCCTTATGACTTTATGGAGCCGGTTTGATAGTCCATCCATCAAATCTTGGATATCTGATAGGGGGATATTGTGCCACTCCTCTACCGCAGCCGTCTTGAGCTCTCCAACGGATGCAGGGGCTGTTACTCTTGCTCGAATACGTCTTTTGAGGTTGTCCCATATGTGCTCTATTGGGTTGAGATCCAGACTGCGTGATGGCCATGGCAAAACTTGAATCCCGGTCTCATTAAGTTACTCAGTAACTAATCTTGCGGTATGGCATCGTGCATTATCATGCATTAATCTAAAATTGTCAACAATAAATGATGCGAACGGTGTGACATGTTCTTGGATAACTTCTTCCACGTATCTTTGAGCGTTTACACTGCCTCTGTCGAACACTGCGAAATCGGTACGAGCCTCGTAAGAGATACGTCCCCAAACCATTATGGAGCCTCCCTATTAACCCACTGTTTCTGTTATAGCGCATGGAGCAAACCTTTCATTTGGGCGTCTGTAGACACGCTAGCGTCCATCTGGACCTCTTAAGGCTATTCTGCTCTCATCTGAGAACAGTATGTCCTTCCATTCTCGTACAGTCCATTCAGCATATTCTCGCGCAAAAGCAAGTCTAGCTCTACCGTGTTGTGGGAGCAGTTCTGGGGCGAGAGCGGGACGAAACGCCCTCAGATTTCTTTCTGCTAGTCTTCTTCTAATCGTACGTTCACTCACACTGACGTTTCGGACTTAAAAAAGACGCGTACGAGCTTCAGTAGCGGTGAAAAAGCGATTTCTCAACACGTTGCCGACAACGAAGCGGTCATCTCGAGCCGAAGTGCCTCGCTGTCGACCTTGACCTGGCCTGCGGGTGTATGACCCTGTCTCTCGGAACCGTCTGATGGCATCCCGTACGGTTGTTCGTGGTACACCGAGTGTACGAGCGATGCGACGCTGGCTGTACCCAGCGTCAGCTAAGGCAACTGCCCTGGTTACACCAGTTGCTTCATGTGGCTTTTTTTGCAGTCACAAACAATGAGCTAATACTAGAAACTCGAATTGAACAATAATCGTGCAATATGGCAGAAAAGAACAGGAAATGATAACACAGCAACAATTTCAAAGAACGACTAAATTTAAAAAACCCGTCATTGACACAAATCCAAGAAACGAAATAAGGGTATAAGTGTTTAATTTATTGCAGGACTAACCACTTAACAAATAACAAAATACTTGATAAGCCATAGTTAACAAAAACAATCAGGGAGACGAATGATATAGGTGGGCGGTTAATTGTGCCTGTGAGTGTAGATATATCGGCGCGCATTGACTTTTCGAATGTAGTGTGCGTTTTAGAAATACACAACACCACGAGTTCCGTGTTTTGGAAGTCACGTAAAAATGTGGGTCTTGTACCTGATCTCTTTTCGGTCGTGTCGGATTGCCGTTCCATCGGGCTATGAGAGTAAAGGAACAGGGAGTGCATCTGTGTTAGTACACGCTTGTGCACTATATGTCCCGTGTCGCTGGCTGGTGTCATAGTAACACTAGCCGCCGTGGCCGCAATCGGTCCGGACATTATTTATTATAACGATTTTGTAACTTACGAATACGAATTTATCGTGATATCAAATAAATACGTGAATATTAAAGTGATATTCGGTGTGAGGACAAGTTTGAAGGTGAACGACTAGAATTCACGTATTCGTGTAAATATCGGTTGGACGATGTGTGTAGCGAAGCTGTTTATTTATACCTAAACTGGTTATAACAAAGTTTATTTTTGTGGTTAACAATTTATGCTATAATAGGAATCATTAAGATTGTTCAAATCAAGTCAAACGTTTTTGTATTAAGCACAAACAATAACATTGCCAAATGCAATTATACTTTGATTTGATATAAATAAATCGAAATATTCCACGACTTTTCACACAAGCCATCTAGTCTCAAACTAAGCTAAGCTTGTATTTTGATTACTAGACAACTAATAAAGATACTGATATTATATACTTCTAAATGCATACATAGTATGCATTAATAGTAATGTTGTTACATTAATAGTGAATTTGTTCCTATTCATTCAAACTTACATTAAAAGCTTCTAGTAAGCGCTCTGATTACCGATCCTACTAATATTATAAACGCGTAAGTTTGTACTGGATGGATGGATATTTGTACCTCTTTCACGCTCAAACGGCCCGGGCAATTTTCATGAAATTTGGTGTAAGAGTTAGTTGATACGCTATATTAACATATTATAGATTTTTAAACCGACAATGTCAGAGTAATGTTTTTGCAATTATAACCGACATGCCCGCATGGCAAAGTCGCCGGCAACAGTTGGTCAACTAAATATCGTAAACATTGTATTGTAAACAGCGTTTAGCAAAAGGAAGTGTATTGCATACACGACCTTCGATTGTGAATGCCAAGTCCAGTATTAAAACTATGCTACACGGATAGCCGAGTGGTATAGGTCACCGGGCCAATCATAATTATTGTGTTCGAGTACGTGAATTGAATAGTTGAGCCCTTTGCGACACTTGGACCGGTGAAAAATGACCTTGTCAGAAAAGTATTGACTGCACGGATAGTCGATACAACCATATTAAAGATAAAAACTCCTAGACATAGAACAAAATGATCGATCGAATCGAATCCCCCCTGTAATACAGCAAGGGTTCCTGATAAAAGGTATAGCCAGATCAGAAAAACACTGGTCCAATCCTAAAAGCCCTGAAACTACGCTACTTAAGTCTTTGAACACCGTGGGGGTCACCGGTGACCAAAAAACCATACACATTTTATTATTCGGCAGTCAACGTGCTGCAACGTGCAACGTGTTTATGACTAATGTGAACCTAATACTTCACATTAGTCATAGACAGGCCTGTTGGTCTAGTGGTTAGTGGCCCTGACTGCTGTTTCGGAGGACGTGGGTTTAACTCCTTTGTCCTGTGTCTGGGTGTAATTTATCTCGATAGAAAAATTACACCCAGACAAAGATGTGTCACCATCTTTTAAAATAAGACTGTTCCTGAACTAGATCTGAGCCCCGTACATAAGAATATGTTGACAACACCATTTATGGAATGCACAAAATTTGGAAAGTGGTGACATGACTTGTCGAAGAGAAAAGTCATCATACATTTGAGCGGTTCGACCCTTTGTTAACATGACGTCAACTGTCTACGTGTATGGAGCCCTAGAAAAGTCATCATAAATTTGAGGGGTTCGACCCTGTGTAAGAATGTAAACTATCTATGTTATGGGGCTGTAGACTTTGTAAAAACGAGACGTCGTTCTACATCGTGTAGTGTCTTTTCTCTCTTACAATAGCAGCCCAGCTTCAATAGCTGAGCACCGGTGTTGTTATAGTAAAACGATACTTGTTTCAGAAGCAAAAGTCAATATTTAGTATGAATATGAAGCCAAGATTCTTTTGTAAGAATTTCTCAGGTAAGGTTACATAAACAGTGGCTTTCACAAATAGCTTATTAAAATTACTTGTATTATGTATTTTTTTAAACGACTCCCGCACTAAAGAGTCTAATCCTTGTATCGCGGGAGCTTCACAGACATTCAATTCACATGCTCAAAGACAGCCAGACTTAGAACAAGCATTTGTGGATCGCACTAATTCTTGTCCTACGCGGGATCGAGCCCGCGACATGTCGCGTACAGTGGTGATTAGCGTGGCGACCTATACCATTCGGCTATCCGTGTAGTTAATTTTAGTGGTATAGTATTATTATTATAGTCAACCTCTCCTCATAGACTAAAATTTGTCAAAATAAGGAAAATATTTTGTGGTTTAGGCTATGACCTCATTACCTAAACTATAATAAGTTAGCACTCGAATGAGTCTGCTGCGTATCGGTTTAATAAACCCTTTCGTATGTTGGTAATGGAGTGTCTATAGTTTCGACTGGCCTGTTGTTCTAGTGGTTAGTGTCCCCAACTGCTATACCAGAGGTCGTGGGTTCGATCCTCACCCAGGACAAATGTTTATGTGATGAGCACGTTCATTTGTTCTGTGTCTGGGTGTAACATATCTGTAGTATATTTGTATGTATTTAGAAATATATAAGTATGTTTACCAGTCGTCTTGTATTCATAACACAATCTACTTTGTATACTTAACTTAAGACTAGATGGCGTTGGGTAAATGTTGAAGAATATACATTTAAAGTTATACTGATCTTCCTTAAGAGTAAGGCAATTCAACAACCAAAATTTCACGTGTACCAACGTTGACAAAATAACTTACAAGTAAGTAGATATACAGTATTCAGTTAAATTTAAACGGTGTGTTTTACAGTTAAGTGTTATAATGATCCATTGTTTTACGACGACAGTTTCTAACTGGTTGGTTATAACTGCAGTTAATAGTAACGTTTTAACCTGAATGTGCGTTAACCGATGTAGAGACCTTTTTGTTTTCGTGTGGTTTAAACTGTTTTCCAAAATTTGGGAGGATTAACTGTAGTTTTATGTTCATAGAGATGTAGCTTTTTAAGTGAATGAGGTAGTGCAAAATAAAGATCGTGCTCATCACACAAACATTTGTCCTAGGTGGGGATCGAACCTATGACCTCTGTTATAGCAGTCAGGGCCACTAACCACTAAACCAACAGGCCAGGCTAGTCTTATTTCTAAAGGAGATATTTAAAGGGCTTTGAACCTCTCGTAAACTCAGCCTTTGTACGGAAAATATTATGTTCTCTACACTTAAGCGTTAAGTTAAAAGTTACTCTATGTCAAAGTAGTAAGATAGATTTTCTTAAGTCATTGTTGTCTTTATAGGTTGATCGTGAGAAGTATTGCCTGAGTCAGACCTAAAGCTGGTTGAACTTTGATGACTAATACTATAAATTGCAGTGTTTAGCATGTTATTATTAAGTTTAAATAACAGGGATGATGATAGTAAATTAAAAAAAACATTAGACCCGTATTTTTGAATAAAGTAACTTAACACAAAATTTGTACGAAATAGTGACGTCACGTGTAACTTTCATTGATTGTACTTTGGTCAATTTTTGTCTAAGGGACAGTAAAAAAATATCTACATGTATGTACTATTGTAGGTTTTCGGGCTCTTTGTAAATCACTATAATAATAAACGTATGGTAATTCAGGTAATTTTACTAACATTATATACGTCAAACTTTGTGAGTATGGATGGATGTTTGTAACTCTTTCCCGCTCAAATGGCTGGATCAATTTTGACGACATTTCGTATGGAGTTAGCTGACACCCTGGATGGCACAGTCGGGTCAAAACCAGACTGTGCAAAAGTAGAAAAACGTTTTTGTATCGACAGTCGACTTTCACGCAAACAAAGCCGTTAAAAAACCTAGTGGTATAAATTTATATTGCATTTTAAATCAACACATTTTTACCCAACTGTGCGGAATTAGAGTAACGTTCTTGCAACTGTAACAGACTACCATATACGGGTAAAACCACTAGAAAAAGCTAGAGCCATATATCTATATTGTTACCCACACTCACGACGATTTCTATTGCTTTACCTATTGTCTTTGTAACAAGAAGTGAAAACTTAGATAATGTTTAGCTGACGCGGTCAGGCGAGACTTGCATCGCACGATCTAGGGTTAATGACTCCGTGCTGTTTCGAAGTATGCTCTACGTTCAGATGTTATATTACCTAATATACTTTACGTAATTTATGTGTAAGTAATACTAGGCTATAAACGTCCTACAACTGGGCACAGGCCTTTTTCTTTGATCGATGCTCAAACCTTTCCTATATGGGAAGCGGCCTGTGCCCAGCAATGGGACTATGTTGGCTGGATTAGCTTAACTTATATATAAACTTCCCTTGTTATTTACAATGTTAGTTACCGTACTCCTCCGAAACGGCTGGATCAATTTTTACCAAATTTTATATGCGTATTCATTAGGTCTGAGAATCGGTCAACATCTATGTATATTTCATCTCAATTTTTCTCTTTCGCAAACAGGCAACAGCTAGTTTATAAGTATTTAAGTGTCTACCAACAGCAAGAACTCTACAATTATTGCTATCAAATCGCTAATTATTACTTCATAACCACGATAATATATATGTTACAGTCATAGTGATTAATGAGCGATTATACATAATGACTAGTCATTATGGATAATAGCTAAATTCACTAGACAGTGTAATAAATTAATCACATTATCTAGTTATTATTCATAATATCGTGTCAAAGTTAGCCAAAGTAATAATACGGTCTTTATCTTAGGTTCACCCATGTTTGATCGAACAACGTTTGATATAATATTACTCAATCGAACAACGTTTAAGAAAATCATCACTTTGTATAATGTCGTTTGACATAATTTTCAGTTCGTCGAATATTTATTTGCTATATCAACATTTGCGCTAATGATCAAAAGGTATAATGTTCATTTGATATCCACACTTCTGCCAAAAAAAAAACCATTAGGTGAGGTTAGGTTTTTTTTTTTTTTTTTTTTTTATAATGTCTATGTTTATTGAGGTGAAAATATTATCTTATGTTATTTTAATTGTTAAAATAATCTTTCTGATATGTATGCTTTAGGAAAATTGAAATTCAAATTTATTCTTAAACGAATATCTACTTGTTTTATCACTTTATCTAATTCTTTGAAGATATTATGTATAATAGCTAGTTAATGTGATTAATTTTGTGTGAATTATCACTTTATCCAAATTGAGTAGATATTATTCATAATGACTAGTCATTATGTATAATATCTAGATTAATCACTTTGGCTGTAACATATACATATACCTACTTTGAAATTAAGTACATAACAGACTAGTGTGAATTAATTACACAAGGGTACTCAACAGTACCAACAGTACCTTTATACCTTGCAAAGGTATCGTATTGTGGAAATAGTTAAAACTCAAGGTTCTAATTTATTGCTTAACTTGTAACAGTTGTAACTGACCTACTGTAGGACAAAGGGAGGTAGGTTATAGTGCTTAGTTGACCTTATGAAATGTGTTTAAAAACACCGCGGGTAAATCCTAAATACTGTTTTTGTGTTTGGAAATAAACAAATATTTTGACTGACAAAAAATGTAGAATCTTTCAATAAAAAATTTGGAACTGATTTTTTTTATTACTCCCATAGCAAGCAATTTAAGCCCTGTGTCATAAAATGTATAAAAATAATTGCGTCAGCTGATTACGGATCAGCTGATACATTCATTTCCATAAAAATTTGATATAGCTGAAAGTTACGAAAAAATATTTGGAATTGAAGGAACGTAGGAGGAGTAGTTTAAGTTTTTATATGTCGGACTTTTTCTGAGGCTGCATGATGACGTAGACAAAATATACTCTACTAGAAACTTAAATTTAAACTACTAGAATGATTCTTAAATCATTCTAATAGCTTAAATTAAAAAAAAAACATGCAATCCTAAGATACCTACTAAGTTCGTATCTAATACGAGTGTACACCTATATGTATCTGTAAATTTAACTACGATTCTATGACCACATACTATATACTTAACTTAGGAACCTGCCTAACATTGCCTAACTTAAACCTATAAGAGCAGAGGTCACACGTACCAAATTACGTGCTTAATGGTATGCAAATATTCTAGTCACATCGCCATATTAAATAGTATTGCTAAATAGATTCTTTGCCCGATCCTTTCGCGAGTAAAACAATGGTCGATGATAGATTTAGGATTCTTCCTTTTGGTAGCCTTGTTTCAAGCCTTGGTACGGCCAATGGTAGTGTTGTTGCTACTGGTTTTACGTAAAATGTGACAGCAACCTTTATTCAGGCGAGTGACAACAGCTTTCTAAAAACTTTTGGAGAATCTATACTCTCCTATTTTTAGGCATTTTGTGAAGTTAATAGTGAGGATCTCACCAAAAATGTAAATGTAAATGTAAATAGGATAGCCAAGATCAATACAAAAAGAATGGAGATCTAAATGAGTGCCAAGTTCTGTACAAAATCCAAATATGGATTTATAGTTACAAAATAACATTATGAACAAGTATAAAAACCTATTTCTGTTTTATTGGATATCTATAACAATTGTTGTTATTTTAATGTGCGACCTTAAAGTAGGTAAGATTTGATTTGATCATTTTTCATTACCTCAGTCATTTTATAGTTGTTCAAAACAGTTGATAAAAAGGGAAGACTGGTCGTACAAATTCTGTACTACTTTATACTATTGCCTTCTGTAAGCTTAGAACTCTATCTCCAATGTTATAGAATTACTAACTGTAACTCGCGACCACGCCTGCGCGACTCTCAGTTATAGCTGCAAAAAATTACCTTCATCTAACGTAGTCGGTTAAAAAGAATCCTGTGTCCATGGTGTCAGCTAACTCCATGAAAAATTTCATTAAAATCAATCTAGACGTTTACGCGTGTATGAGTAACAAACATCTGTCTGCGTACTGTAATATTTTATTTTATTTCGCGTTTATAATAGATATTGATAGGATTAGTTTGTATGCTAGTGCATTTGTAGCAAAATATTATTGCATATTATTTCTATACCGCATCATTTTATTTAGTAACTAGCTTACCAAACTGTCAACGTAGAAAAAGGACACTTCATCAGTGTTACGGATCATAAAATCACTTAAATAGAAATGACATTTCTCTTCGATCAGTCAATGACTTACACTTGTCAATTCCATACACTTACAACGACTTGATCGTAGAAAATAATATTAGTTATCTAGTAGTAATAAGTATACAAAGTTTATTCCAACAATGATCTTGTTTATAAATCCCGTGTCACAATGTTAGTTACCGTACTCCTCCGAAACGGCTGGAACGGTTCTTTTGAAATTTTGTATAGGTTTGCATTTAATAGGTCTGAATGAAATCGGCCAACATCTATTTTTATTTCCTATTTTTTTTGCGTACGAACTCGCAAACATTTTCTATGGGAAATGTGATGTAAATTTATTGTTACGAGATATATTAAAGTAGAGCCATTTATCACAAGAAATGAAAGTAGAGCACTTTAGCTGCGTATTCAATCAGCCATTTCTTTTTAAATTCCCGTTATTTGATCCACCGAACGATAGTTTGGAATAAAGTCTTGTAGACCTAGAATGACAATAATCCCAAGATGGCGTCGAAAAAAACGAGTTTCTTATAAAAATTAAAAACACCTTTCACTTACCGGCCAAGGTTTGTGCACTAACAGACACAGCGGTCGTTGCAAACAGTATTAACCACAAAACTTTCATTTTTAACTATAATACACTTTATAATATCACAGAAAATAATTATTTTAAACAAAAAACATTAATTTAACACAGTTTTACAAACTTTTTTCTTGTTTTGGTCTCGTATTTTCTTATTCGAATTTTAAATTTGACAGTAAGATGGCGCGACGCGGCGACGCATGCGCGCTCGCGGTTTCTGGTTTGTGAGTAGGGCGTTGGTGTTGTCATATATTCAGAATTAAAACTCCACGATGGTTTATTTTGTGGTCGTGATTAATCTGTAGGTACAGGAAAATGTATGGGTTTGTATTGTACGTATGATTTCGGGTCGGTGGGGAAGGCGGTGATGCAAATTAAAGAGGAAAGTTATTGTTTATTAATTGTGCATATCTGAGAAGGGTGAATGTCTAGGACTATGGGCTCTTTCAATTTAGACGTTTCGTGTCGTACGGCTGCCGCACGTTAACCGTGCCGCTGGTTATAGCCCGCTGCCGTACCGCTGCGGTACGTTAGCCGTCCGACACCAAACGCCTAAATTGAAAGCGTATCTGACTGCCGTGCGTTTGTATGTTAGTGTTGTTTTAAATTCATGTGACAGCAGTGTAGCCATGGACTCTGACGAAGAAACATTACTGTTAACATTTATTAACAAATTTTATTAACATTACTGTTAATAAAATTTGATTGAAATAAATAGTTACCTGCTGCGTTTTTTTCACCAGTATTTTTATTTTTAAAATCCCTTATAAATTTTTCACATATACCTTCCCAAGCATTTTTTGTTTCCGTGCGATTACTGTGTTTGTCGCTTTTGGAGTTCCATATAGCAGGACGTAATTCAATTTCATTTATAAATTCTTCCACGTCTATATCATCCATTTTAAGCAAATAATAAACATGATATAATGATATAAAAATAATAATAAATTCAATGAAATTAGCTGTCACGTTTAGTCACCGCACTATTCAACAGCAAAATGAACACGTGGAGCTTGCGACGTTGCCGTCCTGTCGTCGTGCGTTCTCGGTACCGACACCGCACTGTTGCCGCACCGTGCCATTTGTATGAAAACAAATGACCGTCCGTGCACCGTACGACAAACGCACCGTTTCGGCACTGCTGCGGTCCGACACGATACGGTTAAATTAAAAGAGCCCTATTTAACGGTTAAAAGTTCATTATTGTGTTTAATAACCAACTTTCTAGATATGAGTAAACTAAATAAATTTATTACAAAATGACTTACTTGCATGGGAAATATACAAATTATACACCTGCGAACAATAGTATTGAAATCGTGAAATTTTCTTTCAAATGAAACATTTTACGTTTAACTTAAAATATTAGCAATATTCCATAACAGCTTCAGAATTTACTCGGATGAAATCTATTGCAACTGTTTGGTCGTGTAAATATTATGTTTTTGTTAGTAACTGTACAACTATGTACTACATATCGCTTAAAAAATATTTACCTTCGTAACCAGGACAAATTCCAACTTGGCAACATTTACCCCAGTACGTGCAACGACGGGTAAACTTTGCTTTTCAAATACTCAGAACCAAATTCAACCTTATCTACACGAGATAAAGTTCAAAATTCCTTGTATCACAAAATAGTACATTCACATTGTCATTATAAAGTTATTTGACCGAAGTCGAGGTATGCGACACGCAATAATTTTAATGTTTTAGAAAATGACAATGAAACTGGTTTTAATTAGTTTATATTACAGCTTAAATAGTCATTACTATTGTGCAATAAATCAACATTAAGAATAATAACAATGAAAAACCGGCCAAGTGCGAGTCGGACTAGTGCACAAAGGGTTCCGTACTATCATCTATAATAGAAAAAGCGTCTACCTGTTACCGTTTTTAATATTGAGCAAAAAAGTACGAAAAACACGTTAATTGTTTATTTTTTTTAATTTTTAGTACCTATTTGTTGTTATAGTGGTAATGGAAATACATCATTTGTGAAAATTTCAGCTTTATAGATACAGCCTGGAGTACATATATAGTAATAGGGTTCCGTTTTACCCTTTGGGTACGGAACCCTAAAAAAAGAAGTGTCGACCAAATTATTTTAATCATTGACAGTCGTTAAGTCATTACAATTCTGTCATGCAGTCTTATGGGATACTGTGTTACCCAGTAACATGGGTTGTGAAGGACAGATCGACAGTCAATCTATGAAAATACGATTTTAAAGTCAAACACAAAATGAATTATAGTTATAAAAGTTTAATTTTAAATGTGGATATTTTTGTTTCGTATAGTTTCTGTCACACGTTGTACTGTAATATGATTAAAAATCACTACCAAAAATTAACTATTTAGAAAATCTAGTAGGTAACATAACCTTGCTGTTATGTGATTATTAACTCTTCCATAATAAACGTGATTAAAAGTTGGAATTTTGTAAATATATCCATGTCAGTACAAAGTTTGACTTCTGACAACATACCTGTATAGTAACACCGAAATTTCAATATGGCTACCTTCGCCGAATGTCAAAATAAGTTTCGGAAAGGTAAATTGAATGTTAATTTCGGACATAGCTATTGTATTCACGCCGCGTAAATAAATAGTAAGCATAGTAAGTAGTCAAGTTAATATATAATTATTTATAAGTGCACTAGCTAATGCTCGCGACATCACCCGCGCGAATGTCAGTTATAGATGCTAAAAACATACTCCGCTCTGACGCTGTCGGTTAAAATATAGGTTATGTACTAATTCAGGGTGTCAACATATACCGTACTAAATTTTCATTAAAATTGTTTTAGTTGTTTAAGCGAGAAAAAGTACCAAACATGTATCCCTCCGTCCATTAATAAATACTTAGAACCTTTCGCGTTTATAACATTAGTAGGAAAAGCATACTATACATAATTATAAACTTTCCTTTTGAAACACTATCTATTTAGAGATAAACCCATCAAAATCCATTCCGTAGTTTTAAAGACCTGAGCACGCATAGGGAGACACAGACAGTGGGAAACAACTTTTTATTCATATTATGTATTGATGAAAAGTGTCTTTTCCCAAGCTGTCGTAGTATAGAAGAGCAGTTTCAGCCTATATTTTTTAGCCTAGAATCTTTAACAGCTGCTTTGAAAACTAATACAATTATGTATTAAAATTTTGCGCACAATAGTGTACTTTATTATTCATTTATGTGTTTGTCATACCCTAGTTATAGTTCATCATCATCTTCCTGCCCTTATCCCATTTCACTTGGGGTCGGCGCAACATGTTTTTTTTTTTCTAACCATTTTGCTAATGGATTTGGCTATGGTTTTATAGTCGGCCGCCTGCCTGACACTAACCCTCTTTGGGAATGCGATTGTTGGTGGTTTACCCGCCGCCATTCGGGTGACCCAAGGTGCTTGGTACAATGCACTGGGTCTTAAGGTCCATTAGTCGCCTTTTACGACACCCAGTGGAGGATATGGGGTGGTGCTATTCTTTATATCCGGACACCACACGGTTTTACCCTAGTTATAGTTAAAAACTTAATTGTGTGAGAGCATTGGTCTGAAACAGTAGGGGAATTTTTGCTAATTGATAGCAAGGATCACAACTGCCCCGGATTTCCTGCGTATTATTTTAGTTAAGGAAGCGAGACCAAACTATAATGACCGTAGGTGTGTTTCAATTCTACAAAAATAACAAGTTAATATTCCTGGAGGTCTGACGCCATCTCAAAGCAAGATTAATCCGGGTGTGAAAGAGAGACGCCGCTCTACGCAATGTAGTGCGCTGTCACGCTTCCACAACTTCAATAATATAACATTTTAAGGTTTTTTTTTTCGTGGGAAATCATCAAATGCCCCCGCCCGCTGTGGGTGCAGCGGGAGGGAGTGTCAGACTTTTACTGACTAAAACCCACTATGTTCCTTCTGGAGCCCTTTGAGTGCCGGGCGAGCGGTAACTCTCACGAACATCACGCAGCCCCGGCAGGTGGTAGTACGCTCTTTGTTATAAAACTTGAGGGTCTAACTAGGCACCTGTTGAAGTAATATCATTACAGTTGTGGAAAAGAGACGCCGCTCTACCGCGTGTAGTGCGCTGTCACGCTTCCACAACAAAATACTAATGATGGGAAGACGTACCTTTCATCAGTATTAGAAAGTATAAACAAAATATTAATAACTTGTGTTAAGTTGAGAATAGGTTTTTTCCTTTCGTTGAATTCAGGATATTGAAACATATTTACGCCGTAGGAAGCAGATTATAAAATGCTCTACAAAACTCTACATATTTGCGATATGAATAAATTCTTACAGATTTTCGATGGGATTTTCTGATCCTATTTTAAGCATGAATTTCAATAAATGCGCTTACATTTTGTTGTGTATTATGGCGTATTAAGAAGTGCGTCTTTTGTGCTTAGGTAAGTAAGTTCAAACCAATGCGATAGTGTTTGTCTGTCAATAAATGTCCCACAGCTGGGCTAAATACCTTTTCCATTTTAGGGTACATTTATTATTGAAACCAGACCGCTAAAGGCATTTAATCAACAGCGAATCTATAGAAAACGAACAATAGAAGTCAAATCAACTATTAACAACAAAAAACAATCTTGAATGAAAGGGAACACCACAGTATAATGATATACACAGTATGAAGTCTCCATATAAACGAGCGCAACGTGAGTTACGCCTATGCTATGGGATCGTGACATGACCGTGATATGATACAGTCGTGAACATGTCGCAGTGACGAAAAGACGGTGTGTAGTTGATGTTATTAAAATACTGTTGGAGGGCAACACTATCGCTGTTACGTACCTCGCGGCTACAGACATGTCTTTTTTACAAACGGCCGATTCAAACTACTGTTTATATTTACACTGTGGTAACACAAAATAAACCCAGTCACTATTTATGTTTTTAATTACGACGCACAGGGAACAAAGTGCTTGTAATAAACGCTGGGTAACTGACAAATGAAGATCGAAACAATTGCTTAAGATATTAAGCTTAGTGGCTCCTTTAGTAAGGTCATGTGAACATGTATTTAGGTAGTTTTCTTTAGGACAGTAAAATGTGGGTCCTGCGCCAGATCTCTCTCCGGTCGTATCGGATTGCCGTCCCATTGGGCTATGAGAGTAAAAGAACAGAGAGTGCCCCTATATGTCCCGCGTAGCTGGCTGGTGTCATAGTAACACTAGCCGCCGTAGCCGAAATCGGTCCGGACATTATTATCAATAACAAAATATTTCACAACTTAAACTACTCCATCTAGTCTAGTCATAAACATACTTATGTACTTCTAAATACATACATACCTAATAGAGATAAATTACACCCAGACACAGAACAAATGATCGTGCTCATCACGTCACTTAGTGGGGATCGAACCCGCAACCTGTGGCATAGCGGTCAGCTCCACCAACCACTAGACCAACAGGCCAGTCATACTGTTACGTCACTTAGGTCATGCTGTTAGGTAAATAGATTTACTTAATCAACATAATCTAAGAACTACAGCATGTCTGTACGTTTGTCACTGGTCCAGTGTGTGTACGGAGTGGGCAGTGTAATGAAGATAGAGGGCGCTGTCTGTCGCGATCCCGGGCTTAGCCTTATTGCCCTCCCAGGAGGTACGCGCGTAAGGCACAGGGGTAGTGGGAGCTAAGATTTGTAGTTATAAATAAATAAATATTTCTCGACATTCACACAACGCCATCTAGTATCAAATTAAGCATACTAAAGCAGCTTATGTTATGGTAATCGGACAGCTGATAAACATACTTACATATTTTTTAATAGATAAATTACACCTAGATACAGAACAAATGATCGTGCTCATCACACAAACATTAAAATATGTCCTGGGTGGGGAATCGAACCCGCGACCTCTGGTGTAGCAGTCAGGGCCACTAACCACTAGACCAACAGGCCAGTCTTGCTGTAATGTTGATAGGTAAATAGATTTACCTAATCAACATAATCCAAGAACTACAGTATGTCTGTACGTTTGTCACTCGTCCAGTGTGTATGCGGAGTGGGCAGTGTAATGAAGATAGAGGGCGCTGTCTGTCGCGATCCCGGGCTTAGCCTTATTGCCCTCCCAGGAGGTACGCGCGTAAGGCGTAGGGGTAGTGGGAGCTACGATTTGTAGTTATACAACTAGTTGTTGTTTCACTCATTTTTAGAAAAAGACTCCATTTTTGAGAGCCACGACAGACTGCGTTAGCGCAGTCGGTTGTAAAGTAACCTATGTGTTATTTTTGGATATAAATTTTATGGGACCATCTTGGAAATATCTTATTTCCAACAAAAAAAATAATCTTGAAAATCGGTTCATAAGCGATGTAGTTATCACAAAACAAATAAAAAAAACATGCTTTTATACCGTCGAATTAACCGACCGCATTAAAATGGAATAAGGGCAGGAATATGATGATGATACGCAGTCGAATTGAGAAACCCCCTTACTTTTTGAACATATAACAGACTAGTAAACAAAAGAAAATTCCTCAAGGCAATCCCACAATATCTTAAAATAAGAAAGAATACAATAATATAGAGATATATCTCGAGATTGTAGTAATCCAACAAACAAAGATTTATTTCTGCTAAATTAAAACGAATTGAATCAAATTGCTATGCCTTCGGGGGAGATTCTCCCAGCTTATCTACGTTGGTACGGCTATTTATACAAAATAAAAACATTTTTCTAATTTGCTGGTTGTTTTATTCATTATTAGTATGTTTATCTTGTCAATCGTGGTAGCCTTGCGGTTTTGTGTATGGCTTTGTATGCACGAGAAGCAGGTTCGACCTCCACGCAGGCAAGTATCTACAAAATATGTTAGTTGTTTTTTAGTATTTAACAAACATTTTAATACTTGTGGCTCATTAAAATCCGTTGGACAATTGATACCATTTCAAAGTTAAATATTAAAAAGAGGTAAATTTGTAAGTTTTCAGAACCGATTTTAGAATGTATTTTAACAATAAAAAGCCACATTATTCTTCGTGTCAAGCGCTATATATTAAACCAAAAAGCCAGCTCAGCTTGCTCTCAATAAAACCATATAGGTACCTATAACATTTGAAACTAGAAACTTTTTAAACCTATCACATAGGTCGTAGGAGTTTAGCTCTAAATACCTAATTTCCCCAAACGTATCGGTTTCCTGTTTCAGTTTATCCCACGCGATAATAATTGGTTCATAATGTCTGGTGTATAGGGAGCTATAATTTATAGCATTACCCACGCGGTGGAGAGTTAGCTTTACCGAGAAAGTGAATGAAAATTGACAAGCTTTATCTGGTGTGTTTAGAGGGGTTCTGTATATATTTATTTGCATTTTTTTCAGATGGGGTTTTCAAATTTTGATGTAAAGAGAGAGTTGTTAGTTTGAGGTAGCTGTCTGTGCATTGTAGCTATTAAAAAAAATGATTACAATTATGACAAGATTTTTTGTTTTTGAAAGTTTATGTGGTTAAGTTTATGCTGAATTCTGATTTAATTGATGAAAATCTGTTATAATATTTGTTAGGATTTCAATTATATTATAAGACCGGATTTTTTATTGCTTACTCCAGAAATTCCTTGCATATGCTTTGTACATTTTATACCAATAAACCGATTTGGATGGAGTTTTCTATAATATATTAGCCATAGACTATATCATTAACCCAAAGAAAATAAATTAGAGTAATAAATTGTTTTAATTTATCTGTATATTTGTTCAAATTTTAGAATATACTAAAACTTTCTGCAATTATTATTATAACTAGCCTGAGATATCTCACTGCTGAGCGAAGGCCTCCCTACTCTTCTTCCACTTGTCTCTCTCAAGAGCCACGAGTAATTAATTTCTGCTAATTAAATAGTTTTTGATTTTATTATTACCTACTTTAAAACATTTTTTACAACACCCTGATTACAGCGAGCCCCATATCGACTATCCTATTTTTAACTTATTGTCTTACTTTCTGTATTTATTAACAGTCCGAAGCGTTTGACCATCCGGCTCACGTACCCCTAACAATCACAGCGGTAGGTGTCGCGATCACGGCGCGCATTTCGAACCGTTTGCTCTCGGGATCAAACGCCTGGTACGTCACTGGAGTGTCACGAATTAATCTAAGCTCTAAAATAAGTGGTGTAGAATTGAAATTTATTAGTTTTGAGTGCCGTTTTTGGGAGAGAGGTGAGTGTATTTTTTATTTTCTGCAAATTTTGATATTTGAGTGCGATACTTTTTTTTTATTAATTGCTTTATTGTAATTTTTATCCAGCGCTGTTACTACTTGAAATAATATTAATTAAAAAAAATAATAATTGATCTAATTTGAATTCTAATTTGAATAAATTACTTCTGATTTTGATTTTGAATAATAGTTTGTAGATGCATATTTTGTACCCTTATGGATTAACCGTAACTTAAGAACGATATTTATTTTCGAATATCAGACTTTTTTGAGTTGAAAATATTTTAAGAAAAATGCGAATGCTTATAGCAGAACTAGCATATGCGTGCCTATTTGGCTATGGTGGTTTTACAATTTTCAAATTAGGTAAATTATAATGTATTTTGCTGCAGTTTCATTGTTTATTCTGATACAAAGCTGACAAATCGTGAAGGGAAAAATGATGAAACAGTAAACGTGATAGCCCGTTTTTATTTCTCTATGTGTGAAGTAGTCATTGCCGAGTAGTGAAGCATTTACTGGCCAATATTTTGTTTCTCTTATAATCCACGGGCTATCTTCAAGGGAAGAAACCTGGTCCATTTTAAAGGCTTACACGGGGACACAGGTCCAACTTGCAGAGGCCTTGTTAAGAACTTTAATCTAAAATTTGATGCGGTATCTACGAATTATTTCTTATTATCTTTTATTTGCTATTTATAACAGTCAAGTTTTCTTATAAACTATATCTTAAATCCATACAGAATTAAACAGATATAAACTATATCTGTTTAATTTAGTTGCCGTATCCACAATAGCCAGTCTTTTCCCCAGAACACCAATTAAAGTGATGACTGGTATCCCTTGTTTATCATTAAAGAGCTTAAAAGTGTTCTAATTTGTTACTACGCATTCAAAGATTCAAATTTTTATTTGCGTAAACTGCATGATGTGATTTTCTTAAAATAAGCAAGCATAGAATATTGTTTTATTTGCTACAATTGTAAGGATGCTTGTATTGTGTTATTCTTGTTAGAAGTCCAAATAAATATATAAAAGAGCTGTAATAATAGGCCAGTGTCTGTAACACAGTTAATACGAGCAAAAACACGGACGCTCACTCTGTCTCAAAAATTAGAATGAATCCTCCTGCAAGCAAATATGCTGTCTGTAATTTTGATTATTATAGACAAATTGTATATTGCTTCTGAAATAAAACTTTATTGATGTGTAGTGGATTGATTCCACTACCTACATAAAATAGAAAATATATTTTTTGTTATTTAATCTTTTTGAACTTGTTCTCTTAAATAAATAAGTATTAGTTTTAATATACGCAGCTTAGAGTAGCAGCTTTCTTACTCAATGGCAATAATATTACTTTAAGAATAATCAACAGAACTTGTAAACCTTTTTAGGCACTTCCAAAACCTTACTGACTAGTTGCGCGGTTCCAAAATGTCATTCTTATGGAGAAGAACCGGCAAGAAACTCCATAAGTTACTCTAAAACAGTATAAAAAGTAATAACTCAAATCCATAATAATGCCCGGTTATTGAATGCTTTGAGCTTGTAAACGTGCTCTCTAATAATATTGTAATCAGCACAAATTAAGTACATTATCGGGTGTAGATACCCGGCCAGGGATTATCGCCTGAAATCACGAGAGTGGCGAGATAAGATAACCGAGCTTTCATTGTGTTCTGCTGTCGTTATAAGTTTTACATCATGTTTCGTGTTAGATTTTTTACTTTATAGAAAGGGGAAGTTTATAATTTTTATATATCAATACGTACTATAAAATACCGATTGTTTTTTTTTATATATCATTTCTGACATGAATAAAATAAAACAGAGTCGCTTCTCGCGCTTGTCTATCTCTATTAATTAGGCTTAGGTTTTAAGCTGCGCAATGGATTTTTATGAGGTTCTTTAATAAAGAAAAATCAAAATGTTTTAATTTCTAGTAGGCCTAAAAAGTACTTAAGAAACGTTAAAATAACCATACAGAGTTGCTTGTGTTATAAGTACAAGACAACCGATAAACATACCTATATATTTCTAAATACATACATATTATAGATAATTTACACCCAGATACAGAACAAATGATCGTGCTTAGCACACAAACATTTTTGTGTTGAGTGGGAATCGATCCCACGACCTCCGATGTAGCAGTCAGCTTCATTAACCACTAAACCAACAGGCCCGTCAAAATTCAACAGCTTGAATGGACATTTTCCATATAAATAACCAACATGATTACGATAGCTTCCCCACAAAACAATTACATCAAAAACAAGAAGAATTTACTCAAACCGATAAACTACGTACATTTTCGAAAAACTTCTCGTTACCGGCTTTTCCTAGAGTAGGTATAAGAAAAGGCAGTGGTATATTTACAAGCAGTTATTGAACATTACAACAATAATATTGGTCTGACTCACAGCGGGGATCGAAACTGCAACGACAATAATACAATATTAATAGGTGTGGGCAGCAATGAATGTTGATATCAAACGCATATTTTGAAAACTTTCAAGTACCATATTTCTTCGTTAGAATAGTGTTTCAAGTTATTTTCTTTCACCCATAAGAAAATTTGTTGAGTTTTTTAAAGTATGGACATGAAGAGTAAGGCCAAAGAAAAGATAAATGGATTGTATAAGGAAAAAGGATGGAAGAAGTAAATGATACCGTAAGGTCTTACACATAAAGTGTACTCATAATACAAGCTCTGCTTAGTTTCAGACTAGATGGCGTTGTGTAAAAGTCGCATTATTATTATATTACATCATTTTTAAATAATTTAACTTTTTCCATTGCATTGTATTTATTTTAAATGGATCACCAACAAAAAGTACACCTTATATGCTACAAAAAGAAAAAAGAAATTACAAAATTCTTGTGCTTCCCTAATTACAGGTGATCACATCGTGCAAATTAAGCCTTGTTAGCTTCATATAAAATACTAGCTGTGCCCGCGACTTCGTCCGCGTGGAATAATTATTTTGAGCATCATTTATTTTTGCGGACAACCTTCTTAGCTTTATAAGTTATAGCTGTTACCCACGACTTTGTCCTCGTCATTTTCTGTTATTATTTTAGACAATTTAGTTTAAATTTTTTTAAAAGAACATAATTATTTTGACTTCACAACCTGATACGTTGATACAACTCCTAACAAATGCATTAATTTCGACCGAATTTGATTACCATAAAAACGGTTCTAGTGAGTTAATCTTGAAAGGTAGACATATACTGTTCTGGACATTTTTTTAGATCATTTAAATAGGAATTAGGAATAGTTCTTTCATACATATATTTTTGGTATCTTGAACCGTTTTCGCAACGCACGCAACGGAAGCCCTCAAGGATGAATAATTTTCCCCGTTTATTTCACTTTTTCCATTATTTCTTCGCTCCTAAGAGTTGCAACGTGATGTTATATAGCCTAAAGCCTTCCTCGATAAGTGGTATATTCAACACAAAAATAATTTTTCGATTCGACCCAGTAGTTCCTGAGATTAGCGCGTACAAACAAACAAACATACAAACTAACTTTTCAGCTTTATAATATTAGTATAGATTATATTTTATAATTAGAAATGAAACTAAACTTTAAATATATGTAGCCAGGGGCGTGCTCAGGAATGTGACACTGGGCATACAGTGGACTTGAGTGGACTGTGGAGTACTTATTAATTCAATCGCAGTTTAAAACATAATATTGACGCGATCCACCTTGTTAGAAACAGGAGCTGCACGAGACAATAATGCATTTATTGACAGAGGTCATTAAATGCAGGAAAATCTTAACACCGCGATTCAGAAATATGACGTCATCGTGAGTGCGCCATCTAGTATGTCAAAACGGCAGTTTGTGGTGTTACTTTGGGCGTAGATAATAGATGGCGGTGGTAACTATTATTGACTATTATAGTATTTATGTTAGCCCCAGTTATTATTGACTATTATAGTATTTATGTTAGTGGTAACTATTATAGTATTTATGTTAGCCCGACCTTCGGCAAAAACATAATGGTGTTAAATCTTAACACCGCGATTCAGAAAACGACGAAATTTGTACATGCAGCGCCATCTATCGGATATAGAATTTATCTATCAACATTAGTTCTATTTTTTGTCATAAGATGTCGTTGCAAGTACTACACTGAATTGCGTAACGTAATTATTTTACTTCTTGAATTCACTTAATTAATCATATCTTTTGGTAGAGTGAACCGATTTTGATCAAACAAAGACTAAGTTATACCTCAAGTTGCGTATAATTTTTGTGTATAAACATTGTCTGCATTGAGTTCGTAGATTTTACGTGATGCGGGAGGGACTTTCACCTCTCCTCCCTCCCCCCTTGTATCGGTTTCCGGGATGAAAAGTAGATATGATCCTTCCTCGGAGTAGGTACTAAAACCATACCAAGTTTCATCAAAATCCGTTCAGTAGTTTTTGCGTGATTCGCGTTCAAGATACAGACAGACAGACAGACAGACAGACAAAAAATTTTTTGATTGCATTTTATACTTCAGTATCGATAATAAAACACCCCCCACTCATTTTTTTTTTAATATCTTCAATGTACAGAATTTGACCCCGACCATTTTTATTATAGTATAGACTAGCTGTCCGCTCATAGTGTATGTTTGGTTACTTTGGTTGATTTTTTTCAGTTTGTGTCTGAAAAATACAAATATCTTACGGAACCCTATTTTTTTCCAAAATAAAATATAGTCAATGTTACTCGTGGATAATGTAGCTTTCGAATGGTGAAAGAATTTTTAAAATCGGTCTAGTAGTTTTTGAGCCTATTCATTACAAACAAACAAACAAAGTTTTCCTCTTTATAATATTAGTGTAGAAGATATTTGTATATCTGATAGCGTGAACTCTTGGCGTTTCTTGGTGTGGATTATAAGCACTGGTATACTGCAGCTTACAATGCAAATAGATTGAGCCTCGGCAATTGGCTAACGACGTCCGGAGTGGCGGACTTAATGGATGTCTTCATTGAACGAGGTGTGAAACCCGGGTGACACGATAAATTGAAGTGTACTAGATAGCTGATGTATGCAAAGGTTGGAGATTTATGATGCGGAGTTTTAGTTACATCATTTCTGTTTTACTGTGTTTTTAGGGGTCCGTACCCAAAGGGTAAAACGGAACCCTATTACTTAGACTCCGCTGTCTGTCTGTCTGTCTCCTGGCTGTATCTCATAAACCGTGATAGCTAGAAAGCTGATATTTTCACAAATGATGTATTTCCGTTGCCACTATAACAACAAATACTAAAAATAATGTTAAAGAGGATCCAAATACAATAAACGCGATTGTACGTTTTTATTTGCTTAAATTTAAAAACGGTAACAGGTAGATGCTTGAAACTTTCGCTGTGTATAGATGATAGTACGGAACCGTTCGTGTGCGAGTCCGACTCGCACTTGGCTGGTTTTTTTGGAGTAATTAATAATAAATATTCCTTAACATTAAAAAAAGAAAGAAACGATGGATAGATTGTGTAAAAGATGATATGGCTGGAAAGGGTGTTGCTTGACAAATGACGTCAGGTAGGAACGTGTGGAAGAAGACATGCTGCTCCGTCTCCAAGTAATAATTGGGATAAGGGCAGGGGAAAGATGATGATGATGAGTCTCAAATTAAGCATACTAATGTAGATTGCGTTTTGAGTACTAGACAATTTAAAAAGGTACTTATATTTTTTTTAAATACTGGATATTTTAGATAAATTACACCCAGATTGTGCTCATAAAACAAAGATTTTTCCTGGGTGGAATCGAACACACGACCTCCGGTATAACAATCAGGACCACTAACCACTAGACCAACAGATCGCAATTTTTCTTTCAGGAATGACTACCAAACATTTACTCAAGACAAAATTTATACCAAACTTTGTTCTTCTCCAGGTCACAACCCACCTTCAACCCAAGCAATGATCATCTAACAACAAAATGGAAGCCATCAAGATACTCTTATTTATCCTCTTAATTGACTCCAGCCAGAGCAAATCGATAGCCATCGAAGATTATGTCAAGAAACTGAACAAGGACTATGCATATTTCCGTTCGACTATTGCCGAAATGTCTTGGAATTCGACGGTGAACTCCAGTCTGGCCATAGATAATAATATGATGTTGGCAGATCTAGGGAAGTTGGAGAAAATAGCGTGTAATTATCTGACAATGCTGTTCGGCGAAAACTGCTTTGAAGATCTGATGAGGCAGACTTATTTGTTTTGTAGAGGACCGAAGTATGATATAAAGGAGTTGAGGTAGAGTTGTGTTTTGTTTATTTATTTATTCAAATGTAATATATTTCCGTGTTACTAATAGTTAAAGTCCCATACCGTTTTGTATGTTACTTACACTATTCTATGTCTGAATTAAAGCTACTTCTCTTTCGATTCACGGGATAACTTCTAGGGAAGAAACCCGGTCCTTTTTAAAGGCTTACACGGGGACACAGGTCCAACATGCAGAGGCCTTGTTGAGTACTTTAATCTAAAATGTGATGGGGCACCTACCTAGGGCCATCCACTCTTGCTCTATGAAAGAACAGACATGGACGGCCCAAAGTAGCTACAAAACTATTGCAAATTATGGATGAAACGACTTTGGGCTATGGATAGGATATGTTAAGATGTTTTTTCTAAAAAACTACTTTATTATTATTATTATAAAACTGTTTGAAAAGTTTTTCTGTGGGCATGACGACTAAAATTTAAAAATTACTGCCCATTACAGGTTTGTAGGTAGACTTGTAGATTTTTGTCAGTTTCTTGTTTATTAGCTTGTTCATTTGTTTTTCTTGGAGACTAATCAATTTATACAATAATAATACATGTATTAAAAAAATCGCTTTTCAATGTTGTACTGTACCAGTCATTGTGCAATAGAATGTAGAGACAAAAAGATATTGGAAAACGTCTCTTTTTCTTTTAATTTTATTTAATTTCTCATAACACAAGCTACTTTGGTATGCTTAACTTGACACTAGATGGCGTTGTCTCAAAGTGGTGGAACATACCTATATTAAATTATTAATTTCAGAACTGCATCAAGGTTATTTCGAGAAATAGAAACGGAATTCACAAGCAGTGAAATGTGCATACCAACGGAACAGCATACTCCAAAAGACAACCTAACACAAGTGGTTTCCGATATCTACTACTTTCTATCAAAACTCAGACATGCTACTGATAAAGCCATTGTAAAAGATAATTATTACGTCTATTCAGCTAGATTTGCGATATACAAAACTGCAGAGTTTAAAGCCAGTGAGAATTATATATGTTTGAAAGGGTACGAGGACTTTCAGAAGATAATGAAGTTTACAAAGGATCGTGTGGTGCTAAAGTGGGTCTGGATAGCTTGGAGAGAAATTATGGGATCTTTGAAAAGTTCTGTTGTGATGTTAAATAATGTCTTGAATTTGGCTGCGAAGCAATCTGGTACGTATGTGCAATTAGAAAACGATGACGTTATTAACTGAAGTACTGCAAATGGCACAGTTGTTTGAGCAGTTGTAACTAGAGTCAGTAACGTTTTGAAAGTGCCTGAAAAGGCCTACTCGAAATAAAAACATTTTGATTTCGATTTTGAGCATTAGCTTCAACCTAAAAGGCGAGACTTTGGTAGTTTCCATTTTGATCAAAATGTAGTTTCGAAAGAGAGACAAGATTATTCTACCCTAAAAAAAAAAATGTCAGAACCATTGTTGAAAATTTACTGTTTGTTTTATTTCAGGTTACAAGGATCACGGTTCCGTGTGGCGAGAGGAACTGGAGATGCCGGATATAAGAATAAAGGTCAAAGAACTACTCGCGAAGATAAAGCCCCTGTATTCATTGATACACGGCGTGTTAAGATACCATCTCAGAGAGGTCTATGGCGGTTTTGTACCAGAAAAGGGACCTATACCGGCTCATTTACTTGGTAAGACTGTAAAATCGTTTAATATGCTTATTTTTAAACCTTACTGCAAAAACGACGGGGTCTTATAATTTTGACATTATGTGTGAGTGCCCGATTGATTTTGTTTTTTAAGTTTAAGAGGTGGCATAGCAAGATAGCTAAGAACACTCCGGTTATAAGCTATCTAACGTTATATCTAAGCTAAAACTTCTCTGAGAATACTTGAATGGGATCTCCCAACATCGCTACATACGACAGCAATTGACCTTTACCCTAAAAATAAACCTAGTGGTAGGTATGACCGTTGGACTACCAAAATAAAGGTTCGAATGGCACACATTAATGTCTTTTCGAACTCACTTGCCTATTACAAAGTTCTAATTACTAGCTAAAAAACAGTGAAGGAAAACATCTTGTGGAAACCAGCACACCTGAGAATTTTACAAGGGTGTATTGCCACGTCAGATGACAGGCTACTTAAAATCTGACACCAGGCTATACTTCAACCATACGTCAAGAAGACCAATTGACAAAATTTGGAGATAGTTTAACGAATTAATGAATGATTGTCATTACAGGAAGCTTATGGGGTAACGACTGGAGCGTGTGGTTAAAACGTTTCGCACCGCATATTGCTAAGAAGATCAAGAAGAAGAATTGGACTACACAACACAAAGTAAGTGAGAATAATAATACCTACAGGGCTTACAACATCGTGCGTGATGAGCTGCAACGCATTGCCACGCACCGACCAAACGCGGGAGACGTTGCACGGCGGTTCAGGTTTAGTCAGTAAAAGTCTGATACTACCCACTTTCTCCCCCGAGGAGGTGGGTGTCCATGAGGATTTCTCCGCATTACCAAAAAAAGGCTTTACTACATAGAAAAAAAAATGGTCAGGTCAGGAGTACCCTAAACCGACGGGTGTGTATGAAGCGATTGATGAGTGTCGATGAAGCTAAAGTGGTATGTCAGGATCGTAGTAAATGGACAGATGTGATCTTTGCCTACCCCCAAGGGAAAGAGGCGTGACGTTTATGTATGTATGTAGTAGTAGTGAGTATCAGTCGTGGAAGCAAGACAAAGTGTAAAGCGTTGTCTCTCTCCGACAATTGCGATGATAGGACTTTTACGACATCTGTCTAATCGTTTCCATAACAGATCTATAATAAATAGATGATATAATAGTAGATATGTTATAACTTAATAATATTATAATGAATGTGTAATAAAATAGTTATTTAATTCTAATTAAAATTGTGATATTTGGTATTTTATTACTGTGTAATAACTAACTCCTGTGCTCTATTTTGTTAAATTTGCTTACCAGCAATAATAGCCTATATCTAATATGACGCAAAAAAATTAATTAAATCAGATTTTATGTTTAAAATATTTATTTACAGCTAATTTTAGCTCAAGACATGTATTATTCAATGGGTCTCCATGGAATGTCGGAGAAGTTTTGGAAAAACTCTATTTTTGAGAGAGGAAACAACACGAATATGGATTGTTTCGGTTCGGCAGTGGACATGTACAAGAATAATAATGATTTCAGGTCAGTGCTGCAGATGACATTTTTTAATCGAAGCACTTTATAAATGAAATACAATATTTGAGTATTAAGGTAGAGCATGAAGGATAATGCAGTTGAAAAGCTCAATATTTTTTACTAGTAACTACTGTCTCCGCGACTTTGTCCGCGTCGGTTTTAACAAAAAAGTTAGTTTACTTTCTTAAACAAGTTTATTCTCTTTTCTGAAAATGTAGCCTAAGTTACTCTATTATAACAGTCCCGTTAAAATCGATCCAGCCATTTAAAAGTTTGTCGGGAACAAACAGACAGACAATAATTGTAAAGAAGGCCTTTTTATATTCTAAATCATTTTTATTAAACCTTATTTTGTTTATACTATTTTATAGAATTTTATACTGCACGGGTGGCGAGGACGATTTCCACGTGCTCCATCATGAGATGGGGCATATAGAGTACTTCATGTATTATGCCGACCAACCGACAATATACAGGGTAAGCGATTATAATAATAATAGTGTGTCCTTAGAGTATTAAAGGTTTAAGGGGTAAAGGTTAAAGTTGGTTAATTTATTTTCTAATTGAAAAGATTTTTTGCTTAAATAAAAGGAGCCTAAATTACTCCTTATTACACCAGCTACCTACCAATAAAAGTTCCGTTTAAATCGGTGTAGCCATTTCAGAGATTAATGGAAACAAACAAAAGAATAACAAAAAAAAATCGCTACTAATGTAAAATTTACTTTTTAGTCAGGCAACTCAGCATTCCACGAATCAATTGGAGAAGCAGTATATTTAGGAGTTCAAACACCACAACATCTAAACAGAATAGGTCTCATCGACGATCGCTCATTGTTTGCAACAGACGGAAAACCTATGACAGATACTGAACTATATAAACACGCATGGGATGACTTCTCTACGGGGACAGAAGAAAATACTAAAGCAACGACTGATATTAGCCACACCACTGATGATGTCGACACTGATAATGTAACTACAACAAACAATGATAATAATGAAGAAACCGATGATGAATTTGACGAAACTGTTAAATCAACTATGTTTAAAGATGAAAGTCTTTCTATAGATATGATAATCTTACTACAAAGAGCTTTTAAGAGACTCCCTGCGATGACTCTAGCACTTGTGTTAGATGAGTTCAGATGGCGGTATTTCGAAGATGGTTATAAGTTTACGAATTTTGAATTCTGGAAGCTTGTAAAGGATTTGCAAGGTATTGAGCCCCCTATGACAAGAGATGAGGAAGGCTTTGATCCTTTGGCTTATTATTATGTGGCTCATAATATTCCGACTATAAGGTAAATTTAAAATTAAGTACCTACTAGCTTTAAATACTAGGGTCCTAGCACTACCTTTTGAAGTAAAGCTGTTGATGTCGTGAAAATGAGATAGCATACTACACAGCATATAACGGCGTCTTGCTTCTACAACTGCAAGTCGTTCTTTAAGACATGGTGTTAGATCCCTAGCAAACAAATTTATTTTACGCTTTTTTATTTTACAAGGCGTTTACGCTGAAACACTTCCACAAGTTTCACCTACTTTGATTTGTTATATCGACATAGTTTTTTTGCGATTTAATACAAGACAAAAATTTATCTAATATTTTTATGTGGGTGAACTTAGCAGATCAATGTCCAGCAGATCAAAAAAAAAAGAGAGTTCTATTCGCATGCAGCTGAGTTCTATAGTTCCTGATGGTTTTTTAAAATATTTCTGCTGTTTTTACTCCAAAAAATTAAATTGATGAAATGCTCTGCTAACTTCCCGTAGCAGATCAATTTGCAGCAGATCAAAAAAAAAGAGTATTCCTTTCGCATGCAGGTAAGTTCTATAGTTCCTGATAGTTTTCAAAAATAGTTCTGACGTTTTTGTCCCAAAAAAAGACAATTTAAAAAATGGTCTGCTATCTTCCGTAGCAGATCGAAAACTCGAAAATATTATTTTCATTGCCTTATAATATATTCCCACAGCCTAGAACTCTTTTGTTTTAGACAGAACTATAGCAGAACTGCAATGCAGAACTCACGTCTCAGTGCCAGCAGAGCATATTGTGAGAATGTTTCAAAACTCAAACAATATAATTTTTATCACTTGTAAAATTGCTCACAGGCTAGAACTCTTTTGCGATCCGCCCACATCTGCAACAGTGGGCGGAGAGGCGGTACGGAAAACCGACGTAGTTCAGGTTTAGTCACTAAGAGTCTGACACTACCCACGGCTCCCCCCGGGGTCGCGGGTGTCCATGAGGATTCCCCCGCTTTACCAAAAAAAAAAAAAAAAGGTTGTTAGTTAGGTTAGGATAGGTTTTTAGTTAGGTTAGGTTAGATTTTAAGTTAGGTTAGGTTTTTAGTTAGGTTAGGTTAGGTTTGGTTTTTAGTTAGAATAGATTAGGTTCGGTTTTTAGTTAGGTTAGGTTAGATTTTAAGCTAGATTTGGTTTTTAGTTAGGTTAGGTTAGGTTTGGTTTTTAGTTAGATTAGATTAGGTTTGGTTTTTAGTTAGGTTAGGTTAGGTTTGGTTTTTAGTTAGGTTAGGTTAGGTTAGGTTTGGTTTTTAGTTAGAATAGATTAGGTTCGGTTTTTAGTTAGATTAGGTTAGGTTTGGTTTTTAGTTAGGTTAGGTTAAGTTTGGTTTTTAGTTAGGTTAGGTTAGGTTTGGTTTTTAGTTAGGTTAGGTTAGGTTTTTAGTTAGGTTAGGTTTGGTTTTAGTTAGGTTAGGTTATGTTTGGTTTTTAGTTAGGTTAGGTTAGGTTTGGTTTTTAGTTAGGTTAGGTTAGGTTTGGTTTTTAGTTAGGTTAGGTTAGGTTTGGTTTTTAGTTAGGTTAGGTTAGGTTCGGTTTTTAGTTAGATTAGGTTAGGTTTGGTTTTTAGTTAGGTTAGGTTAGGTTTGGTTTTTAGTTAGGTTAGGTTTGGTTTGGTTTTTAGTTAGGTTAGGTTTGGTTTGGTTTTTAGTTAGGTTAGGTTAGGTTTGGTTTTTAGGTTTACCTAGGGATAGCTGGAATAGCTGGGATAGAGTTTCCGAGGGATAGCTGGGATAGAGTTTCCGAGGGATAGCTGGGATAGAGTTCCCTAGGGATAGCCGGGATAGAGTTCCCTAGGGATAGCCGGGATAGAGTTCCCGAGGGATAGCCGGGAAAGAGTTCCCGGGGGATAGAGTTCCCTAGGGATAGCCGGGATAGAGTTCCCGTGGGATAGCTGGGATAGAGTTCCCGAGGGATAGCCGGGAAAGAGTTCCCTAGGGATAGCCGGGATAGAGTTCCCGTGGGATAGCCGGGATAGAGTTCCCGAGGGATAGCCGGGATAGAGTTCCCTAGGGATAGCCGGGATAGAGTTCCCGAGGGATAGCCGGGAAAGAGTTCCCTAGGGATAGCCGGGATAGAGTTCCCGAGGGATAGCCGGGATAGAGTTCCCATGGGATAGCCGGGATAGAGTTCCCTAGGGATAGCCGGGATAGAGTTCCCGAGGAATAGCCGGGATAGAGTTCCCGAGGGATAGCCGGGATAGAGTTCCCTAGGGATAGCCGGGATAGAGTTCCCTAAGGATAGAGTTAACCTAACCTAACTAAAAACCAAACCTAACCTAACTAAAAACCAAACCTAACCTAACCTAACTAAAAACCAAACCTAACCTAACCTAACTAAAAACCAAACCTAACCCAACCTAACTAAAAACCAAACCTAACCTAACTAAAAACCAAACCTAACCTAACCTAACTAAAAACCAAACCTAACCTAACCTAACTAAAAACCAAACCTAACCTAACCTAACTAAAAACCAAACCTAACCTAACCTAACTAAAAACCAAACCTAACCTAACCTAACTAAAAACCAAACCTAACCTAACCAAACTAAAAACCAAACCTAACCTAACCTAACTAAAAACCAAACCTAACCCAACCTAACTAAAAACCAAACCTAACCTAACTAAAAACCAAACCTAACCTAACTAAAAACCAAACCTAACCTAACCTAACTAAAAACCAAACCTAACCTAACCTAACTAAAAACCAAACCTAACCTAACCCAACTAAAAACCAAACCTAACCTAACTAAAAACCAAACCTAACCTAACTAAAAACCAAACCTAACCTAACTAAAAACCAAACCTAACCTAACCTAACTAAAAACCAAACCTAACCTAACCTAACTAAAAACCAAACCTAACCTAACCTAACTAAAAACCAAACCTAACCTAACCTAACTAAAAACCAAACCTAACCTAACTAAAAACCAAACCTAACCTAACCTAACTAAAAACCAAACCTAACCTAACCCAACTAAAAACCAAACCTAACCTAACCTAACTAAAAACCAAACCTAACCTAACATAACTAAAAACCAAACCTAACCTAACCTAACTAAAAACCAAACCTAACCTAACCTAACTAAAAACCAAACCTAACCTAACCCAACTAAAAACCAAACCTAACCTAACCTAACTAAAAACCAAACCTAACCTAACCTAACTCAAAACCAAAACTTTTTTTTTTTTTGGTAAAGCGGGGGAATCCTCATGGACACCCGCGACCCGGGGGGAGCCGCGGGTAGTGTCAGACTCTTACTGACTAAACCTAAACCGCTGTGCTACGTCATCCGCGTTTTGGTGTCGGTGCATGGCAGTGCATAGTATTACTTCATGCACCGACCGCGGGCGTCCGCTGGCCTCGTTTTTCGGCCAGCGGGTTGCTCTATCGCAAAATATGTTGGAGACCGACGTGTAAAGGGCGTCGGCCTCCTCGCCTGATACTGGGACCACACCCATAGCATCGAATGTGGCCCCCCGTCGCGGGTCCTCTACTACGGACGGTGGCACCCCCGTGCCACCGCCCGGATCCTGGTTAGGGCGGGAGGGCGCGCTCATGAGCGGCCCTTCGCCGCCCCACCCGACGACGGCACATGCTCTACTGGCACTAGGACGCGAATAGAACTCTCTTTTTTTTTTGATCTGCTGGACATTGATCTGCTAAGTTCACCCACATAATATTTTTTTGGAATTCTATTTGACGGATTGATTATTTTTTTATAATCAAATACTCAATTGTACTCAAATGTAATATCATCATTTCCCCTGTTCTTATCCCAATTAATACTTAGGGTCGGCGCAGCTTGTCTTCTTCTTCCATACGTTCTTATCTGACGTCATCTCGCAAGCAACACCCTTTGCAGCCATATCATCTTTTACACAATCCATTTGTATTCAAATGAAATAGTTTTCTTTTATTCTACAGATATTTCTTAAGTGAATTCATCCAGCACCAGCTTTTTGAGAAGATGTGTATAGCATCAATTCATGGCAGTCCTTTAGTTTCTGAAAAAGTTCTAAATAAAATAAAAATGACACGATGCGATGTGTATGGGTCGAAAACAGCTGGGAATGTCCTAATGTAAGTATTCTTAACTATACCCTATCTACGAAAGAAATTATAAATATCTTGGGACAATATCCACACACGGACATCTGATCCCAAACTAAGCAGAGCTTGTATTATGGTAATCAGACAGATGATAAACATACTTATATATTTCTAAACATATACATATTATAGACTAGCTGTTACCCGCGACTTCGCTCGCGCAAATATCAGATTTAGTGGTAAAAGCATAACCCCTCTCTGACGCAGTCGGTTAAAAAGTAGCCTATGTGTTATTCCACGGCGCCAGTTAACTTCATACCAAATTTCATCAAAATTGATTTAGCCGTTTGAGCGTGAAAGAGTAACAAACATCCATACATACAAACTTTCACGTTTATAATATACTAGCTGTTTCCCGCGACTTCGCTCGCGCAAATATCAGATTTAGTGGCAAAAGCATAACCCCTCCCTGACGCAGTCGGTTAAAAAGTAGCCTATGTGTTATTCCACGGCGCCAGTTAACTTCATACCAAATTTCATCAAAATTGATTTAGCCGTTTGAGCGTGAAAGAGTAACAAACATCCATACTTACAAACTTTCACGTTTATAATATAAGTATAGAAGTATAGATAAATCACACCTAAACACAGAACAAATAATCGTGCTCATCACACAAACATTTGTCCTGGGTGGGAATCGAACCCACGACCTCTGGCTTAGCAGTCAGGGTCACTAACCACTAGGCCAACAGGCCCGTCATTATGTTAACAAACCGAATGAACAGAATGTGAACAGTCATTAGCAATAAAAATAAATAAATTAAAAAATTAAAAAACCCGACTGCATAAAAAACACTTTAAATAAAAACTGAAAAGTAAAAAACAAGCTTAGTCTAAAAGTGTAGATAGCAATGCTATTACCACAAAATTAAATAATTTCATAATCAATACACAAAAAATAATAATCTTATGCGAAACATAATTGAGTGTAACAGTCGGAACCCATTAAATAAACTAGACTAAAATCATTCAATATGGGTCCCGACTGTTATACTCAATTATATTTCGCATAAGATTATTATTTTTTGTGTATTGATTATGAAATTATTTAATTTTGTGGTAATAGCATTGCTATCTACACTTTTAGACTAAGCTTGTTTTTTACTTTTCAGTTTTTATTTAAAGTGTTTTTTATGCAGTCGGGTTTTTTAATTTTTTAATTTATTTATTTTTATTTAACACTTTTTAGTTAGTTATAATACGGCTATGTGTTTCTCAAGATTTCACCCGCGACACGAGAGAACTACTTCCAATACCAAGATAATAAAAAAGTAACACACGTCGATCCAGTTATTTTAGATTGATTGCGTAACACAAAGAGAGTAAAGGAATTAGAAAAATAAATTCATTGTAAATAATTTAGTTTAGACGTACTTTTATTATCACTTTTCACTTTTAAGTTCAGAAACCGCTAGTCAACCGCGTCGCATAATATACGAGTATTTAGTTTGGACAATAAAGAAACAATTACACATAGTATGTTTTTTCTATACGTCAGTGATATACCATTTTGGAATCCTCATGATGAGCTCTTTAATTTGATACCCATATTGTAGCAAATATTTTTTTTTTTTTTTTTTTTTTACTTCTATCTACGGCGCCTCACAGCCGCCATGTTGGTTTTTGTTTGACGTCACATATCTAAGAACACTTGGGTAATTAAGACGAATCCAACGATGCCCTGATTGTCGAAATCCATCAAGCCGTTTCGAAGATATGAGGTAATAAAGAATATTATGCTCATACATACATACATACATACATACATACATACATACATACATACAAGATACGCGCGAAAAACATAACCCTTCCTTGGCAGTCGGGTAAAAAGATGTATACGTTTTTTTTTTTCATTTTTATTGAATTATACACCGTGATTTTTAGGTCGTTTTAAAAAAGTCGTCCACACAATGTATCCGTCATAAAATACCTCTAGGCGCGAATATAATTTTTTTATCATTAATTAAAATAATAGGCATGAAAAAAATAAATAATACATTGGAAATATGAAACATCCTGTTAAAAATGTTTACGTATCAAACTGTTGAAGATACATGCTACATACTTACTGCGAACATTATGATTGCAATAGTAAGACAGCTGTTTTACGCTAAGGTGAATGACCTGTGATAAGACGCCGCCGCGCCGCCCGCGCGGCCCCTTTGGCACAAGGTTCGGACCGCGCTCACTACAGAGTGTTCGTAAAACTGCCTTGTGTCATAATAATGAATAATATTTTTATTCATTCAAATCTTAAAAAAAACATATTTTTTTATTATAAACGTTTACTAGTCATTGGATACATGAACTGGGCTGCTTTTTTAAAACGACCTAAAAGTCACGGTGTATATTCTATTCTATTCTATATCTTTTTTCCAGTCAATTCATGACGCCAGGGAATTCGAAGCATTGGAGGCAGCTTTTGAAAGCATCGACTGGGCTAGAAGAAGTTACTGCAGACTCCTTTTTGCGGTATTACGATCCATTAATCAAGTTTCTATGGGAATATGTAGAAAAACACAAAATACCTATTGGTTGGTGATTTGTATCAGCTCCACGTATTTATCAGAGATTATGAAATATGTAAGTGTATATTATATTAAGAAAAATATATCAGACAAGTTGTTATGAACCGTAAAGAAAAATTGAGTATATGAAACAGGTAAAAACAGGACTATTTTTAGATTTTATTTTATACTTTAAAAAAACTGTATTTTTAATAAGTACAAAATAAAAATTTTATCATTTATCTTTTTGTTGATTTTTTTTTAAAAAGGCTGTATACACACATAAATAAATAAAACAAAATTTAAATTAACAATAAATACAATTTATTAAATTAACATTAAATAATACATTTTATCAACAACGATTTTGTTTCGTCAATAAAAAAGCCTTAAATTAATTTTAACAAAAAGTATAAAACAAAAAATGGAACAAAATAAATAATAGCAGAATAACTCACTCCAAGCGTTTAAAATTAAAACTTAATTAATTTATTTACATTTAAAAAAATGGTAGAAAATGTGTAAATTTTATAAAAAAAATATTTTGTTAAATATTTACATTTTCGGGTATTTACAAAATGATGAGATTTAAGCTTTCTGTTTTAAATATTTTGTGCAAAGACCGAAGAGTTTTTGTAAAACGTAAGTACTTTTATATTAATTTCTCACAAAATTAGTTAATTTTCGTGCAAAACGTCCTACGTATCGAGCAAAATCAAAATGAGTAATTTCCAGTCCATTTAAAAATCCAGTCTTCACATTTTAAGGCACTAACAGATTTTCCATATTTATACAGCATGTATATTTGAACAACGGACTTATTGAAGGAGGGTGGTCAGTATTCGATTCTCGTCCCAAATATGTAAAAAAACTATGACCTTAATTTTTCATATAACTATCCGATAAAATACACTATTTATAAACACAGAGCGCAAAATGCCTAATATCACGCGCCAAACACGTGCCGCCGCTAAGGCAGCGAGCGCGCAAGCCCCCCCGCGCCCCTTGTGATGTCGACGACGAGTGCCGCGCAGTGAAATGCATTCATACCTACGTCGACGTCGGTCATTGACCGCGCATATGTTCGATAAGCGCGAGGGTGTTAAAACGTTGCGAAGTTATTAGGACTTTTTTGGAACGATTTTGTTCGTCATTAATCAGGGTTTTTTATATTGTTTATACGTTTATTGGTGAAGTCTATGCATAAACTATTGGTGGTTTGAATAAGTCCGTCGTTCAAATATACACACTGTATATTGCAATTTAAACGAGTATTTGCGAAGCGGTTATTATTGAATGTAGAATACATTTATCACAATAAATTCTTATAAAATAAATGAGTCATAAAAACAGTTGACTTTTGATTTACAGAAAATTTGGGGAAGATACAGGGTGTTACTTAAATGCGTGGTCATATTATTTAACATTTGATAATTAACAATATTCCTTGTGGAGGAAGTGAAATGCAAAAAAAAATGTATTTGATTTGGAATAGACTTTTTTTATAGATAAAAACAGTATTGGAAATATGACCATGCGTCTAAGTTACACCATGTATATAAAATATAATAATCCTATTGACTATTTGGTGGAGTAGGGTTTAATAACTAACATTTATTCGTTGGTAAAACTATATTAACGCGAATCAAATAAGAATAGGATCGTGACCGTATGCTAACTGTCACCTGAAAATGGCGGCTTACTTAGCCGTCTTTTTTTAATTTAAAAGTAATATTAATTTTACAATAGTCTGCATATCACTAAGGCTTATGTAAATAATAAGTTCTAGTGATATACAAACTATTACTAGGCATTTAGTATTAAATTTTGACTTTTTAAAAGTGCTATGGTTGAATGTCAGTCCTATTCTTATTTCAATCGCATTGTACAAATATTAAAGTAAACACATATCAATAGTAGATTGACATTGGTATAATTCTTCTGCACAAAACAAAAATAATTGCAAAAGTAAACAGATTGGTAGTTTTTATGATGACGCAAAAAACGACGAATAGCAATTGTTATTTCTAATTTACCATGCGCTGCGATTGGTTGAAAAATGATATAACAATAAATGAAAATGTCATATCGATAAAAATGACGATATAAATTAGAAAAATAATTTAATTTAGTGATACGATTAAACGACTTAACGAAAATGTACTTTTTGACACAAGAGTTAATATGACAAATAATTTAAATTGTAAATATCGTTATTTGTTGGAATGTACTTTTTTAAGTCTTTCGTTTGTGCTATTATGTTACAATCATTATTACTAAATGATCTTAAGTCCTTTCGTAGTACACTTCAAATATTTTTAATATCTGGTGAACGTTTTTTGAGTATGACAATATAAGATACGAAATTACATTTCAAAAGCATTTCGTTGCTACTCTTTTCACCGTTTCTGTAGTAAACAGGGCTTGTAAATATAAGTGGTCATATTATTGCATAATACTGCCTCAGCTCTTAGGAATGAACAACTTTCTTAAGTAAAACCATTAGTTTATAAATAAAAATGAATTCACGTTCTGAATATTGTTTTTAGTATTGACACTGATGCACAGAAACAGTATTTAAAATATGACCAAGTATTTCTGCAACACCCTGTACATTAATATTAAACTCTGATTCGATATCTCTCAAAAATGGCAGTGATTTTCCATGACAACTTAATACAAAAAATTTACTAATAACATACATTTTCTGTGACCAATCAAAAACCACACTACTACCCGCCATTTAGTACTTAAACAAAGACCTTTATTACCTTTCATCACGGCAAGCGATTCGCTTTTATTTTTCATCATTTGATGTTAATTACACTTCGACCAGCTTTTCTATATACAAATACATTGATTTTATGTGCTACAACGGTAAGCAATCGCTCTTTACTCTGTCAATGGATATTCTAAAGGGTCCTTGTACACAGACTGGCTTGGAGAGCTTCGGCTTTTTAGGATGTTACCAGACCAATCGACCGACCGTCGAACGACGACAGTATACGAATGTCGATCAATCAATCTGTATGTTAGAAACTATCGATCGACATGGAATAGTCCAATTCACCATCATTCGATGCCGCCGATCGACAATCGATCGATTGGTGTGGTAACATTCTTACACAGACCGTTTTGGGAATCCGTTGGAGCGGTGAACTATTTCACATAAACTGGCTGAAAGAATTCTGAAAACGGATGCATCAGCCGATTAAAACCTCTTATAAATTCACACAAAGATCAAGCATTCTCAAATAATAAAAACGGTTATTTCGTTACAACAGTACAAATGTTTGTTTGACGTTTAAGATCATTTGTTCTGTTCCAAAGTCGTGGAATATTTATTTATATTAATATTATTTGTTTCCAACATACTAAAAAACCACTCTCCGAACCAGTCCGTATAAAAAGACCACTGACTTCTCCCCTACTGTTCACTGTTCTCCTATATACAAAAACACAATTCAATGTTATGACAGTGTAGTGGCATGTGATATCCAGTCCACAGTGTGTGCGACCCTGTGATATATCCCGGGCTGGCCGCGGCTGGCGCAGCTGTAGCCGGCCGACACTACGCCGATGAGGTACCAGCGGCCGGTGCGCTCCAGCATGAGAGGACCGCCGCTGTCGCCCTGGCAGGAGTCCTTGCCGCCGCCTCGGTAGCCGGCGCACAGCATCTCTGGGTAGATTACTACGTTTATACCTGGAAAGAAGAATAAAATAAATGAATGAGAAAACGTGGTTTGTAAGGATTTTAGTCTGCTAGGGAATTTTTGTAAGCCCTTCTTATTAAAAGGCTAGAAAAAAAATGAAGTTTTGAGAGATGAAATGAGAATGAACTTATGAAACCAACCAGCCAGCTGCGCGGGACATAATAATATTATAGTGCACAAGCGTGTGCGCAAACACAGGTGCACTCTCTATTCCTTTAATCTAATAGCCCGATGGAACGGCAGTCTGACACGACCGGAGAGAGATCAGGCGCAGGACACACATTTGTACATACCTTCCGAAACACACACGTGATATTTATTACCAAACCGCATACAACATTCGAAAAGTCGGCTCGCGCCGTGGGGATACAACTCGAGACCTTTGACTTAGCAGTCCTATGGTCTTACCACTAGGTTATCACAGCTTCAAATCTTCCCTATATGAAGGAATAAGCCTGTGCCCAACAGTAGGATTACTTAGGCTGATATTATCTAGTCTCTACGTACCATTAGCCCTATGCCACCGCTCGCAGACTCTGTTATCTAACACGGGCACGTCGACGGCCTGCAGCGTGCGCGGGCGCAGGCGCGAGCCGGGGCTGAGCGCGCCCCACCCCGCCGCCCACCCGTACTGGCCGAGGAAGTCTGAGCCGCGCTCTGGTAGGCAGATTGGAGCTGGAATGGAGAAGTCAGAGATTTTAAAAACTGGTTAATGTTCAGAATTAGTCTATATAACAGTTTTAGTTGTAAGAATCGTACTGGCGATAAAGCCGCTGGTTGTATCTGCTTACAATTAAGGACTCCTGCCGCTTCTAAAAGGACATAGGCGATCAAGAATAAATACTCGTAAGTCGCTTTATCGGGTATTTATCTGAATGGCCTAAATCGAATGGCACAAGGGCCATTCGAACGTAAACAAAAATCGACTACGTACGAATGGCCCAGTGGTAATATAAATTAAAAAAATAATTCAAAAGTACATTAGCAAACATCCTATTTGTATTTTTTGGATTTGAACTAAATAAATTGTTTAACCAACTAAAGAGATTGTATTAAATAACTAGCGACCTCTTCTTGACAAGATGAAGTCGTTTTAAAAAGTAACGTATTTAATTTTTGTTTTGTTTTTATTTGAACTTCAAAAATCCATTATTGTAAGCACGACAATGTATGGAAATGTATCAAATTTATAACTTGATATACCTACTTTTTTATCTACGCAAAACCCCAATAAAGTGTAGGGCCAAGTAGAGAGCCATACAAAATATTTAAATTATTTGAAATCATCTAAATAAACTGAATTCATCCTCATAACCGGTTAGCACGATTTCAAGTAACTAGATAAACAATGACCCTTTCTTGTCCCTAGAGACTAGATGGCGTTGTGCCAATATCGTAAAAAGAAAATAGTCCTAGCAAAACAAACATTAATATTTATACTCACCTATATGAGGCATGTAATGCACATTTCTATCCAACGTTAACACAGCCACGTCAAACCGATCAGCTTGTGGCGTGAATTTAAACAGAGGGTGCACTTTGATGGTCCTCACGCCAAACGTGTACGCTGGTAAAGGTTCTGCCGCTGAATTGATGACGTAGTCGCCCAGCGTGACGCGCACGTGACGCGGCTGCGCGCGTGCCACGCAGTGACCCGCTGTCACGACGTGGCGACGGGATATTAGGGAGCCACCGCATCTGGAAATTGATATTTTTGATGTTAGATTCGGTTTTAATTACATTATGGGTTTAGTTTGTTGCGCCGTTTCTTCTCCCGTAGCGAAAGCACAGGAAGCGGTGAAGGGTGGGCAATGGGGTGCCGTTTATTATGATTTTGACGTTCGGAAAGTGCTACATTGATTTGTAGCCTAATTTGAATAAATGACTTTTAATTTTGATTTAGTTATAAATTTGATGGAACAAAAATGTAGATAAGTTTCGTAAGTTTGATTTTGAGCTTAGTAGGAGTATAAGCTGACTGATAGAACATCATACTGAAATACTTTTAAACGCTTGTATATTGTAAATAAACTACACCCAGACAGAACAACTGATCGTGCTTCTCACACAAAGATTTGTCCTGGGAGGGAATCGAAACCACGACCTCAGGTATTGCAGGGAGGCATACTAACCACTAGACCAACAGGCTAGTCAAGCAACTAAAGATCTGCAGTCACTTCTACATTCCTCATTCTAATGTTCTGAGATAAAGGTTCAAAACTATTACCTACTTACTAACTCTGTAGATCCACACTAGCGCTAGCGGGTTGCTACTAATGAAACTGTCAACCAGCAGAAATAATTCTTTTCAGCCCTAGTACCTCTTCAACAATAAGATTTCATATAGGTTTCATCACAAGTTGTTACTCAAAAACCATTGCGTATGTACAAAGAATTATAACACGCAACATAAAAGTTGTGCAACTACTACAATTGTCAAAAGTTGCGCGTCGCTGTCACAATGAGGATGACAGTTTCATTTTTTAATTTCCTACATTTTTGGCATTGTCATTTTAGAGAATGTCCGATCGTTATTTTTGAATTATGGTTGGAAGTTAGGCTGACTATTCAATGGGCGATTAATTGTTGGATTTATATAGCAGTTTCCTTTTTACATCGTAGTACCTAGATTAATAACGATCATTTTGTTCTTTAAATATTTCATATCATCATTCCCCGGCCCTTATCCCAATTATTATTTGGGGTCGGAGCAGTATGTTTTCTTCTTCCACACGTTCTTCTTTAAAAAAATCTGTTTTACTATTAAGTCATCATCTTCCTGCCCTTAGGTATCCAATTTTACCTGGGGTCGGCGCAACTTGTTTTATACTATTAGGTAATTACTGTTTATAACGCTTGAACTCTTGGTAACTAGTTCTCTTATCCTTCGATATGTTTTACTTTTTCACGCTCAAACGGCTAAAGCCACATGATATAATGTATAAACCTGAATATGTAGGAAACTACGATCAGTAATTAATACCTGTTTGAAGAAAAGGATGTTTTGCAAAATTAAAACTTTGAGACAGGGACATTTTGATAGGTGTAGTAATTTTGAGAAGTGGTCATTTCGATTAAAAATATTTCATAGCCGACTAACTTTCATTAAACTTGGCGCACATAGGTTACTTATCTGACTGTCTCATAAAATGAGTTATATTTTAGTGTATTATTTAATAAAGTAATTTCCTAAGTTTGCCCGTAATAAAGCGAACAATATAATTTGATTTAAATAAAAATTTTCTAAGAATATTGTATTGTAACGTCATTGTTAACATCGACTGTCCAAGAAGTTTTTTTTTGTGATATGACATAGATTTCAGTCAGGTGTATAATATTAGATCAATAATCTAATGAATAAATTAAATACGTAATATACACAGAAATCTAAACAAAGATTTCTGTGGTAATATCTATTCTACAAAGGCATGCAAAGCATTTGATTTTATATCAAAAAGTACCTAAAAATCACTTACCTTTAATAAAACAATTAGTATCTTGGTTATTGGTTATTGTTAGCAAAAATACACATTTTTTCAATAAGAAGAGGGAATGTGCGAAAAAGTCGGTGAAATAATAAAAAGACATTTCTAATAGTCAACTTATAACCGTATTCGCAAACAACACTTTAAGTGGCGTTCTGAAATGTCTACTTGTCTCTATAGAGCTACAAGGATCTTTTGGCACGTGGATGACATTAACATGAGGACGTTGGTGTGCATATTTGCAACAGGAATCAACTCAACTGTCTGTCAAAAATGACGCTTTTAGTCCAGTATCCAGTGTTCATTTTCGCATTTTGGGTATCACATTTTAATGTGATACCCAACGGTGTCGAACAGAAAATTGCAAGTGTTTTTCATATATTGCAACATTAAAATTTTATTAAATAATAAGAATAGAAGGGGAAATGTAAATAATCTTTTATTTCAGAAGCCATATACAATTTGTCTATCTCAATCGAAATTATAGACAGCAAATACACGAGGAATCATCAAATTTTTGAGACAGAGTTAAGTGCAACAAGCTTCTTATGTTGCACTTAATCCGGATTTTAAAAAATATGTGCCAAATAGACCCTGAATCCCGGACTATTTGCAGTATATATGACGACATTCGTTCCCATTTCGGTCACGTGACAAATGTTTCTTGTAGCACTATACTAGTCTCTCGTTCTTAAGTGTAACAGTGACAAATGACAGTATGACACTTAAGAATGACTTTTAACTGCAGTTTGTGAATACGGTTTAATTTCATGCAGTAGAGAAAAGAGTTTCCTATTTATAAAGAAAATCATACAGATTCGAACTTTCAAGTATCCATAAGAAATGGTACAAAAATATTGAGAATATTTTTAATTGAAAATTCGAATCAAATAATATGTTACACTATTAAAACTAACTAAAGATTTCATACAAATTAGGCATGTTTATGTTATGCTATGCCAAGACGTCACTGTGCACCTTTTTTGACATTTCAGGGTACAATGTGATACAGGAAGCTTAATAATTTAGAGTCTCGAAGACAGAAATTATTAGCAATCGAAACACATACTACTACAACTAGATCTAGATCTATTTGATTGTTTTTCTTAACGTCACCTGCCGCATAATATTATAAATTGTATTTAATTACTAAAATTTGATAGATTTCTTTAAGCTTAAACGTAGTTATCTTGTCCCAGATAATGGGACAAGGCGAAGAAAAGAAGAAGAAGAAGTAGCTAGAAGGAAGATCTAATCAATGGTCCAAATATGATCATTTTTTTGTACGTCAATGATAATATATGGAAAAACTATCTATTTGGGCATCAAAAATTTACTCACAATTACATATTGAAGCAATCGAATTCTTTGAAAAATTGTAGAGCCTAAAAAATCATTAAAGTGACCAGTGACGTCACATTGCACAACATAACATAAACATGTAACACCACTATACAAGAAGGAGCTGCTAAACATCATGCTACCTCTTTCGCACATTTACCTCTCTATCCAACACTGCTTCCAACCGATTAGCTCGAATATCGACATAAGCATGTTGCATCTGAAATATAATTATTATTTCATGTTAATTCATTAATTAGGGCGTTATTCGCACACGGATGAGTGGTAATAATAATGTTATATACGAAAAGAAATGTAAAAACTAAACATAAAAAAAAACCTGTGATACATAATCTAAATAAACTGCAAGGATAGCTGAGTAGTATAAGTCACCACGCCAATTACCACTTTGCGAAACGTGTCGCGGTTTCGATCCCTGCGTAGGACAAGAATTTGTGCGTTCCACAAATACTTGTTCTGAGTCTGGGTGTCTCTGTGCATATGAATTGAATGTCTGTGAAACCCCCCGCGATACAAGGATATAATTCCATAGTGCACATGGAGCAGTAGCATGCACAGAGACAACTAAACTCATTACACTCACAAGCTTTTGTTAATCGCACAAGTTCTTGTCCTGCGCGAGGATCGAACCCGCGACACATCGCGTAAAGTGGTAATTGGCGTGGCGACCTATACCACTTGGCTACCCGTGCAGTCTTGAATCACAATCAAGTTTATTGAACAAAGTATTTCCAGACATTAAAAAGAATTCCTTTTATCGATAGTCCTTGTAGACATCACTTATCTAGTAGACCGTAATTAAAAAAGCTGTCACGTGTTACACGGGGACACAGGTTCAACAGGCAGAGGCCTTGTTGAGAACTGTAATCTAAAATGTGATGGGGCAACTACCATGGGCCATCCACCTCTGCTCTATGGCTCAATTTTAGGACCGAGGTACAAAATTAATGTAAATTATGGAGATTAAACTATTTTATTGATATTGATAGAATATGTTTTATGTATGTTTCTTTCACTAACTATGAAAAACTATGAAACTTGCCTTTCCGCACATTAAAATAATATGTACATGTGTCATTATTATTACCACTTTTTAACTGATATCAAATGTTATTTACACACATTGAATGTTCCACGCAAATATTACAACAGCAATATAAAAATATCAGCCTATAAACATCCCATGATCCCAAAGTTGGACACAGATTTCTTCTCATATAGGAAAGGTTTGTTACAAATTGCAATTTAAAAATAATTATTTTAAGGCTTCCAAAATGACCAAAAATATAATATGTGCGTGTCCCATTTTCATTTAAAATTAGTATACATTTTAGTTTATTAGTGCTTATAATACAATGTTATCAAAATCCAGTGCAGAAACCTGTGTTTCATACAAAATTGTGCTACAAACTTAATTATGCTGGTGGCAGTGGCGCTAGTGTAGTTACAAAAACTCGTTAATGTGAAGTAAAATTTTAGTTCCGAATTTTGCCACCGGCGTAAATAAGTTGGTGCTATACATGGATGAATGAAATTGAATGGAAATGTTAAGATGGATATGAAATATGTGACATGTGATCTTAAAATGGTGGGTTTTTTCATCAAAATTAGCACATTTTTATAAGATATTACGGCCCATCGTAGCCCAATAAGCTCTGTCATGAGCCAACAGTGTATCATGGACCATTGCAGCCTTATATGGGTCAATATTCCCATTATGGCCTTAGACGACCTAAGAACGATCTTTAATGACCCATTACAATCCACTATGGTCCATCATCACTAATCCAGATGGGTCAAAATGACCCACCACGAGTCACCATGACCCACCATGGGTCAAAATGACCCATCAACCCAGAAACCATAACAGCAACTATATAACCTTGAGGATCCGATCCTGATGTACGCCTGCCACGGGAAGGTGCCGAAGCCAGCGTCGTCGCCGCCGACAATACGTCGCTGAGCCGTCTGCTTGCTCACCGCTATGCCGCAGCCTGACAACAACAAAAAAAAAAACAAATAAATTAAAAGATAAAATTACAATATCACCGAAAAGAATAACGTATGTTATCGTCTGTGGTAACTGCACGTCAGCGTAATAAAAAGACAACATTACAGTTTCACTAAAGAAATAATGCAAAGACACTAAATTCAATATAAGAATTAGTTGAAGTTAGAAGTAGTTTGACTGGCCTGTTGGTCTAGTGGTTATTGACCCTGACTGCTAAGCCAGAGGTCGTGAGTTCGATTCCCACCCAGGACAAGTGTATGTGTGATGAGCTTGATCGTTTGTTCTGTGTCTGGTTGTTCTGTGTCTGGGTGTAATTTATCGTTAGTCATCTCGCAAGTAACACTCTTTGCAGCCATATCATCTTTCACACAATCCTTCCATCCGCAATAAGAACTAAAATAATGAATCAAAAAATTGAGCAGCCGAGTTGATATTATTGTTTACAAATATTTTCATAATAACAATTAAAAGTTACGCACGGTAACTAGTTGCATGTAACTCCTCGTTAAACTTCGTAAACTGTAATAAATCTGCACTAAACTGTTTTATATGAATAATTTAATTACCGGTAGATAATCATACTGCATTTATCAAAATAAAATATCTAGTTCCGCATTTATTTATTATAATAACTGTTATGTATATCCGTCACATTTCAACAGATTTCCCCAAGCATAATATACTGACTAGTTTTATACAAATAACTAGGATTTTTCAATGTCATGTGGAAATCGATAGTTATAGTGCAATAATCCTACAAGGATATTTTGACACGCGGCCGAGATCGGAACTAATGCCGTCATATCAAAAACTATCACTTTTGACAGACAGTTGAGTTGAAGCTTGTTGCGAATGCACACCAACGCCCTCATGCTAATGTCATCCACGTGCCAAAAGATTCTTGTAGCATTACAGTATGTTTTAAACTTACTAGCTGTGGTATAAGTCTATTTCGTTAGCTATCAAAAAAGCAAGTCATTTTAAGTAGTATTGAAAATCTCATTACATTAACCAACTTAAGATGACCTATCACCACGTCTTAAAGTAATATTACTGCAGTTGTGGAAGCGTGACAGCGCACTACACGGCGTAGAGCGGCGTCTCTCTTCCACAACTGCAATAACATTACTTTAAGGCCGGCCTCAAACACTCTGGAATTCAGAATCTGAAATTCTGTTCTTTATTTCAATCCAAGCCACTTTTAAGTTACAGGTGAGTAATACTAACCCATTTCTTATAATAGGTCGGGGAAAAAGTCTTTTCGCATTATAGTATGTATGAACTTGTAACAGAATCTTTCTCTCTCTAATAAAATTAGAATTTGGAATTAAGTTCTTTAAAATTTTGACTTCCAATTATACCAAAACCAGCCAGATACAAATACTATAGCAAAAAAGTTTTTATTACAAGTTCATACATACTATAATGCGAAAAGACTTTTTCCCCGACCTAATATTTGCAGAACCGACTAGACAGACTGACAGATTCTGAATTCCATACTGTATGAGGCAAGCCTAAAAGGTAAGTATTTTGCTGACCGTACCTTCATATACCCAGTTGTCAGCCTTAATTGTAATATTCTCTTTGCCTTTCTTAGTTTTCTTATCTTTACCAGTTTTTTTCTTTTCCAAAGACACATCTATTGACAAACATATCACCAGAAATAGGAGAATAAACTTCATTTTAAAGTCTTAATATACTGTCATATTTTACTTATTTTTTTATTTACACGTATGTTTAAAATTTGTATTAAAAATGTCTGATGATGAATCTTCATGCTAACATTTAGATGTCACTTAAAACGTTTTAGGTCTTTGACAAAAACTTGACACATCACTAAATACACATTCTTATATTTTAACTGCACTTTTAAATCCCTTTTTGCATAACACTATATCTTACTACACAATATAAACCACAGTTTTAGCCAAGCATAATGATCAATGCTCAAACCTTTCCCTACACGGGAAGAGGCTTGTGCCCAACAGTGAGACTTTTGCTGGTATTATTAATATAGTAACCACTACAACAAAATCAATTTTTAACGCACAAAATATTTTCAACCAATCGTAGACGATTTATAACATTTATGCATTACTCAAATCACTTTTTAACCGACTTCAAAAAAGCAGGTCTTTCATTTCGACCGTATTTTTAATACTCAATTAAATTGTAAAATAAAAATCGTAATTTTAAAGAATTTTGTTGTATGCGTGTTAATGTTATAAACAACAAATATCGACTGGCGTTACAAACAGTATTTACATTAGCGGCGCATGCGCATACATAGACAATTTCCGATGATTTTCCCTCAAGGAAATGGTATACCGGTAAATGCGTAACGTTGTAATATTTGGTTCGAATTTACATTAAATAGACAATTTATGCTTTTTTTAGGCTTTCGTTGTATGAATATTAATGGAGTTTGTATGAAAGGATATTTATTATGTCATACTGTCCATGTAGGTGCTGTGGTTGGAAGTGCTGGTATTAAACGTGGAAATCTAAGTTCAATTCCATTAGTTTCAATGTCGAATCTAATGATTTCAAAAGATATACAGTTTGAAATAATGAGGACGTGATTCCTTTTAGGACACAAAATTATTACGAATTCGATTCTACAAGAAAAATATATTTTATAGCAAAAACATTCTTCGACTGTCAAATCATAATAGATACATATATGAGTTTCGTAATTATTTAAAGGCTACTGAAGAATAAATCGTGGCGAAACCTGGATTTCAAAGATTCGAATCTGAAGTCCAACGCAGTGAGCTACCGTTGTACGCAACGCGTCGTGAGTTCGGTCCCCGGGTGGGATAAAAAATTGTGCGATCCACAGATGCTTGTTTTAAGTCTAGGTGTCTTTACACTTGTATATTTGACTCCTGTGAAACCCCCAGCGACACAAGAATTAAATTCCTTGGTGCAGCGGTAGTTTTTGAAAAAAGTAATCTAGATATTTTCCTTTAACATCACGTTTGAAACTAACAAATAATAGTCTCAGTTGTCATATAGGTCACAGTCCTTTAATACAGTCAATAGTAAAATGTTAAATGAAACCCTTGTACCAATGACAGCTTCACAAACATACAAATCACATACACAAAGAACTGTCAAGTTCTAACAAACGTTACAATACATTTTATGACAGCAGATAAACGTTTTAATCTCATTCACAATATGACGCATTCGATATCCATATTACTCTCTCGAAAGGTTGACAAGAGTTCAAAATGTACAATGGTTGCGATCATTCAAGTTAATGCAGATATTGAGAAAGTTACATGAGAAGATCGCTCTTATGAGTAATTTATGGAACTTACGACCGATGGCCCTGGAAACCTACCAGCACATAATATCTTAGTATAGGTAGGTAGTGGGTCTCTCGGAGAGCATGCGCAAGCGATCCCGCGACTATGGCTTTGGCAATAGAAGGGGCCCGGGGTGTTTTTGGTCGGTGCAAGTCCGACATATCCCCATGCCGTGCCCTCGGCGTGGGTTGAAGTCATTAGATTTTCACCCCGGACAACAAAAAAAAAAAAAAAGGTAGTAAGGCTGATTTAAGATGTAGACTTTGATTTGATAAACTTGTAAATGGTTGAAGATCGTTGAATGAAATTCGATATACGGTTTGAAACTCTTCCGAGTATTGCTACAAACCGAGATCTATTTATATATCTAGTCCCAATAAAACATCGCAAGCAAAACTACACTTCTGTGATTTTTTTCTAGGGAGTGGGTTTCCAATATATAGGCCTCCGAGCGGCTCATTCTTTGTCACCAAGTTACATCAACCATACTATAAGAAGAAGTTACAATAAAATGATAGCACATTCTATCCAATTTAAATGAATATGGATTGAAAGAGACTTGGACTCCACCACACATGGAATCGTAGTGTGGAGTTCAGGGCTTATTCTACATTTGCAGTTATTTTTTTTAAACGATTCCCGCACTATTGAATTTTCCTTGTACCGCGGGGGTTACACAGACATTCAATTCACATGCCCAAACACACCCAGACTTAGAACAAGTATTTGTGGAACGCACAAATACTTGTCCTACGCGGGCACCTATACCACTCGGCTATCCGTACAGTTTAATTAAGTTCTTATTTATTATTCTTAATGTCGTATTTGACATTACATACCCATTAATGATTCGATTAGCCATACAAATAAGTAATTCGATCATCGTGCATCGATGAAACTAACTACACCGAGAATCAAACCCGTTAGCTCTGGTCTTCTATACTAACTAGACAAAAATCATACAACAAGCATGACGAGCTAAAGATTATAATCCTATTAAGCATACATTGTATGAAATTTGTATGAACAATACAAACATCCACAATGACTGTCACGTTTTGACATTTGTATGAGACAATAGATTTTTAATTTGGATATGTAAATTTCACTTTTGGAGATTAAATAACATATGTATTAAGATTTGTATTATGATTAAAACAAGAAAGTATGCATACATTATATTTATAATATGTTAAAGAAATGATGATATTCTTAGATGATATTGAATAAAAGGTCAGGTCATGTACCAATATTGTTTCTTTCCTTTTCACGGGGTGAAAAGCTAATCGACCGACTAAAAACACCCCGGGCCCTTTCTACTGCCTAAGCTAGAGCCCGGGGATCGCCCGCGCATAATCTGCGCGACTCTAAAACACAATACTAAAATATATACCTCCTTAGCAAAAAAAAAACAATTTAAGTAAAACAATCACTCTTATGAACAAACAACAAAACGCAAATCCATCATCCAACAGTTGTTCAACTATCGTCCAACTGTGGCGCCACAGTCGCGCCACTACTCGCCACAATAAATCAACTTAATGAATATCAACTTGAACTTTCGCGTCGCGGTAACTGCGGTTAGGAAGTAGACAAGATTTCCTCACTATTACCCACTATGATGGGTTTCAAATCTCTACATTATGAAGCAGGAAATTAGAATCCATACTAACATTATAAATGCGAAGGTAACTCTGTCTGTCTGTCTGTCTGTATGTTACTATTTCACGTCTAAACTACTGGACTGATTTTGATGAGAATGAGCATAGGCTACTTTTTACCTCGGGGAAACCTCTCATTCCCGTGGGAAGTGTCCTGCTATCTCACTTTTTTCGCGTGTACGACCTTTATGGTAATTCTAATGCGGACGAAGTCGCGGGCAACAAGTAGTTTACTATAAAGCTTTTAGATTCCGTAGCAATTCTTGGTCCGACTTCCAGTTTTAACCGTTGTTTACTGCAATATTCTTTGTTGTTTCATTGTAATAACTCCCGCCGCGTCAGTTCATGATTAAGGACTCCGGTTGGGTCCGAAACTAGTTGGGTTATCCCGATAAATATGCGTGCGTAAACGGTTAACACACACATTTAACTGGGATGAAAGTTTTAAATCAGAAGATAAACATGTTTGAGACAATCGTAGATCATTTATAAAAGTCATCTAGCTCTATATACTATCTTCTTTTTTCCTGTCCATCCAAAGGTTGTCTGGAAGATATCGCTATTAGCGATAAGACCGCCATTGTACCCTTACTGTACATAATTTACTTTCTCACAGCTGTAACTACGGTGCACAATAAAGATTATTAAATTCTATTTTATTCAAATTAAACGCAGCACATTTCAAAGTGAAGCACACGAGAAAAATAAAATAAAAACATAGCCCTACAAGCCTGCATAAAAGGGCAATATTTGAACTCAAAACTGATTGTTTGACAGCCCTTAAGCTTAAATAGTGCACATATTACATGCATAACCTTGTCTGACAATATATGCAATGTTTTGTCGTAAAGATCAGCATACAATATGCCACGTCTAGCATTGTGCCCGATAGCTAGGCACCGTATAATAAGAGAATGCAACGTCCTACAGTTGCTATATTCTATTTGATTGCTTCATAGTTGGTTTGATGGGTGTCGGTTCCTATTGTTTGAAGGTTAAGATATGTGTATAACAAGCCATATGTTTTTTGATATCTTTTAAATAACGCCATCTAGTCTTTAACTGAGTAGAGCTTGTATTATGAGTACTAGACAACTGATAAACCTTCCCTATATGGGAAGAGGCCTGTGCTCAGCATTGGAACGTATATGGGCTGGTTTATTATTATTATTTAGTAAGGTCATTATACTCTCGCGGTTTAGTTTCAACAATACCAGCAACAGCGCCGGTGTTTCAACAAAGACACAAAATTGTTTTATTTAATTTCATTGGATTAAGAGTATTTAGTAATTTTTAATAATGTCCGGACCGATACCGGCCACGGCGACTATTGTTACTACGACACCAGCTCGCTAAGCGGGACATAATAATAATATAGTGCACAAGCGTGTGCGCAAACACAGGTGCACTCTCTGTTCCCTTACTCTCATAGCCTCATGGGACGGTAATCCGACACGACCGGAGAGAGATCAGGCGCAGGACCCACATTTTAACGTGCCTTCCGAAACACGGATTGTAGTGTAGTAATTATTATTAATTACACAACGTTTACATAACATACGTTTATTACGATGATTTCATTCCTCCCGATATTATTGTTTTTCGAAGTGTTGCCGTTTATGTAAAAGACTTTCTAATAACAATTTATGTGTACCGAAAAAGGATTGGATTACGCAGAACTGTAAATAAAATTATGATTCAGAGGTTATTTAATTGTTATTCATTTATGCAGGTTTCTCATTTTTTAAAGCCTCTTTCTTAATGTAAAAACAGAGCTTGCTTGTATGTCGAGATACGTATACAACTGCCTATGATATTGTTATGATATCTCGTCCTATGTTTTAAAAAATGGTCATTGAACCAATTTCCAAAAAAGGAGGTTCGCAATTGTTAAAAAACCCCTATATTAACGTTTCAATATGAAAGTTTTTCAAGTAGTTCAATAACTTTTTAAATGTCACATCAATGACCCTAGGTCTTGGTGCTGTTCCAAAATATCATGCCTATGGCGATGATGAGGCAGGGGAAAAACAAAGAAAATATGGATGAATTGTATAAGGTATGATACAACGATAAATGAGTAAAATTAAATGATACTGTGACGTCTGAGAAAAACGTGATGCGCCGACCCCAAGTAAAATGGGACTAGGGCAGGACGATGATGATGAAATCGCCTAGAAACGCCATAAATTAACTTAAAACGCACCACTGAATAGATGCTACTGTTATAACAAAAAACACACTATTCTTCTACTACCGGTGATCACACTAAAACGCATTTAACTAAGAACTGCCGCAATGACATAAGTCACTACCGTATGACACACTATTGAATGAGCACAAACAAAACACTGATATTATATAAGAACACACATTCAATGAATTTAAATCAAATTTAAGTAGAGTGTCATTTGTTTATATTTATTGTATTGTTTATTCCACTCGTGTTTGTGATAAGACCTTGAATGAATGGCCTAATAATCGATATTGATGCTCTAGATTCAATATAAACGATGAAAATATGACCTTGTATAACCTAATCATATTATAAACACAAAAAAAAATGGTTTTAGTTTAGTTTTAGTCCGCACTAAGGAATTTAATCCTTGTATCACTTGGGGTTTCACAGACATTCAATTCACATGCACAAAGACAGGCAAACTCAGGACAAGCATTTGTGGACCGCACAAATATGCTACTGGGTCATTCGTGAAGTTTAAAGTTAAAAATATTAGGGACATAAAATAAGAGCAGTGGTTCCTTGCAAAAAATACTAAACAAAACTGAAGGAAATCATTCAACTTTGCTTTTACATATAGCTTTTACATATATGCTTTTACGTATATTTACATATACGAACATACGACACGCAACTATCGCATCATATACACAAATTATTAGAATCCAACTAGCATAACTTCTTGTTAAAATATAAATATTTACATACTTATGTATGTAACCTACATACACACATATACTTGGTTTGTTCTGCCCTTCATTTTAAGTTGTTAGCTTTCTGCTACCACAATTATCTCTTTAAATGATGTTATTTTACACTACTTTTTATGTAACACTGAATAAATAATCATGCCTCCATGCCTCTACATTCACACAACGCCATCAAGTCTCAAATTTAGTATATGAGAGAACTTGAGTTATGAGAACTAGACAACTAATAAACATACTTATAAATTGGTAAATATTGTATGTACCAGAATGTACCTATTTAAGGTAAATCACATATTATACAAACTCCCGCAATAAACAGTTTAATCTTGTATCACTGGGGGTTTCACAGACATTCAATTCACATGCACAAAGACACCACAGACTCAGGAAAAGCCTTTGTGGATCGCACAAATTCTTGCCTTACGCAGGGATCGAACACACGACACATCGCGTACAGTAGTAATTAGCGTGGTGACCTATAACCACTCGGCTATCCGTGCACATCACATTTATGTTTGGCAGTCTTTAAAGCTCTACCCACCAATCCACTAAATTGAATTTACAGCTACTTAAAAATCTATCTGACCTGCTCTTAAAAACAATACACAACAACCAATAACTCTCAACCTAAAAAAAAAACAGGTAAGTAACCAAAACACGGAAACCTCTACTTAAATACAAGTTAGTTACCGGTAAAATTTAAAATTACGTCACACTTAAAGTCGGCCGCACACTTTCTACATGACATAATACGCCATAGGTTTAAAGTTACTCAACGCACGTCTGCGAACAGATGTAGGCCCGCGTTTGTATTCAATTGTGGTCGGCAATTAAGTATGTACATATAGGTGATTGGTTTAAATGTTATATCATTGGTTTTGGTTTGTGTAGGTCAGATTTATTGGGAGGAAGGTATAAACAAACTTATGAATAGTGAAGAGGAAACTTCAAATGTATGGGATTATTCTTATTTCATTTTTATCTATTCCTCATTATACAATCTAACTAAGCTGCATTGTACAGCTATCAAAATAATTACAGCTAAAATAATACACGTTTTTATGACCGTATGTAGAAGACACTTTTAATTCAACTTTTTACGCAACGCTATCTAGTCTAAAATTAAGCATACTAAGTAGCTTGTGTTATGAGTACAAAATAACGAATATTCTAAATACAAACGTAATTAAACGTTTTACAGATAAATTACACCCAGACATAACAACTCTACGAATCGAATTGAAACGAATGATCGTTCTTATCACACAATCATTTGTCCTGGGTGGGGATCGAACCCACGACCGGTCCGGTACTGCAGTCAGGGCTGCTAACCACTAGACCAACAGATTCATGATTTCTTTTCAAGCTATTTGTAAGTTATTTATCTTGTACAATCTCATAAAGATAAACGAACAATAAACTAACAACCCGTGGAATTTACAGATGGAATCAGATAATACCTACGCATTATACTCATAATGTAACACCCACAGTCCCAATTTATGCCCAAAACTGGCCATAAAATACTTTTACGAGCATCTACTTAACTTACAGAGGCCCTAATACTATGTACAGTCATGAGCAAAAACATGTACACACGACCAAACAGTTGCAGTAGATTTCTTATGCGAAAATTCTGAAGCTTTTATCCTATATTCCTGATAATATGGGGGCAACGGGCCTGTTGGTTTAGTGGTTAGTGACCGTGACTGCTAAGCCGGAGGTCGTGGGTTCGATTCCTACCCAGGACAAATGTTTGTGTGATGAGTACGATCATTTGTTCTGTGTCTGGGTGTGATTTATCTATAATGTGTATATATTTAGAAATATAAAAGTATGTTTATCAGCTGTCTGATTACCATAACACAAGGTCTGCTTAGCTTGGGATTTGATGGCCGTGTGTGGATATTATCCCAAGATATTTATTTATTTTCCTCTTAAAGTAATATTATTACAGTTGTGGAAGAGAGACGCCGCTCTACGCCGTGTAGTGCGCTGTCTCGCTTCCACAACTGCAATGATTTTACTTCTCCTTCTCCTTCCTCTTCATCCATCAACATTTATACTCATTACTCTCTTAGTCATAGAGTCTCATCCTATCTCATTTCATGTCCATACCAAGATATAATAATATGAAAAGTATAAATACTTTAATCAGAATGTTATCATATTAACATATTATTATGCACAACGAATTAAGTAATACTAATTTGTGTTAGTTTCAAAACACGTGTAAATAAATTACAATATCTGATATGGTTACGCATAACGCATACTATTTCTTGTTTATAATCGTAAATTGATCTACAATTAAAATTGCGTAATGTTTTAAAACTACTAGCTGTTGCTCGCCACTTCGTACGCATTAGTAATTCGCCCGTGAAAAAAATAATTTTCCAAAAAAAAGTTTGTCCCTAAAAAATGCTGGCCGATTCTCAGACCAACCCAATATGTAATACACACAAAGTTTCATTAATAGGTCAAGGCGTTTCTGAGGAGTACGGGAATAAACATTGTGAAACGAGAATTTTATATACCTCTACAACATCAAAATGAAAAGGTTTTTATTTCGAGGAGGCCTTTACAGGCACTTTCAAAACGTTACTGACTCTAGTTGCGCGGTTCCAGAATGTCATTCTTATAGAGAAGAGCCGGCAAAAAACACAAATCAGTTACTCTTTTAAAAACAGATTACTAAACTTATAAAAAAAATGTACATAAAATAGGTATTCAAACTCCACCGCTACTTATAGATGTTGGTTAAAAAACAACAAAGACATGGTAGCGATTTACTAGCTTACACAAAGGTTCATTTTAAACCTATTAATTCAACTATCACGGTAATAAAATTCCGATAAAACTTAACTTAGAGTTACTTTAAGATCATTTATATTCAAAGTAGGCCATTCAGTTAACGATTTATTGTTAACTTTAACTGTTTTAGTTAAAGTTTGTGTTTGATTTAAATATTGATAGAGGAAAGTTTAAGACAGGCCTGTTGGTCTATTGGTTAGTGGCTCTGACTGCTATACCAGAGGTCGTGGGTTCGATCCTCAGGACAAATGATTGTATGATGAGTATGATTTTTTTTTCTGTATCTGGGTGTAATTTATTTATAGTGTGTGTGTATTTATTAGCATATAAGTATGTTTCTTAGTTTTGTAGTACTCATAAAACAAGCTCTGCTTAGTTTGAGACTAGATGGCGTTGTGTGAATGTCGTGGAATATTTATTTATTTGAGTTTGTTTTGACGTTTCTTCTCAGGCTAGCCAGTTAGGAAATGTCGACTCTAGCGAGCTTATATAAAGTGACATGTAAATGTGAAAATGTTTATCCTATTTGCTGAAAAAAACTATTTCATTTCATTTCACGCAATAATTTAAGTGAGAGAAATAAAAAAGAAAAAGATGAAATGGTAAAGTTTAAAAAAGGTTCTTTATTATCATCAGCCTATCGCAGTCCACTGCTGGGCATAGGCCTCTCCAAGGTTGAAGTTTCAAAATTGTGGAAGCGAGACACCGCAATACATCCTGTAGCGCTATCTCTTTTCGCCAACGCTCTATCTTTAAGAATTCATTGTAAGCTGACTATAGCAACAGTTGCTAACGTTTCTAAACCACTTAAAAAATAACAATTTGATTTGAATTACATTAAATTTCGTAACAATTTTATACAATTAACTTGAATCCGTGAGAAAACTTTCAAAATTGTTTTGTGACAGTCTTTCTCAAGAAAATATTTGAGTTAGAATTTGTTTAGGCATCCTTTTTCACTTTCTAAAGGGGGGGTTACACTGGCAGCTAGCGAGCGAGCAAGATACGCTTGTCTTGCTCGCTCGCTCACAGTTTCAACTGAAAGTGTGTCCCGCTTGCCAAACTTACATTAAAAGGGCAGTCCAAAAGAAAAACCTTGGTTTAGCTTGTACAATGTTCACTCATATTAAAATTTATAAAATAGTCTAGACTTCATAAGTGACACTATGATTTCGACATTTCTTTAGTCTGATAAAATGATAATCCTACTTACAGAATAAGAGTATTGTAGCCATGGTACCCTTATTGTATATAATTTATTGGGCTGCTGTAAATTTATGGTATACAAAATGGAATATTCTTTTAAAGAATAAAGATTTCGTTGTCAAGTATTGTTAGGTTATTAATTCAGATAAATTAATAAAATATTGTTACATTGTAACTTATTCAATTTCGGAGCTGCCTAGCTCCAATTGATCGCAGTAGTCTGTACACAAGCGATTTTCTAAAAACCGCAAAAAATCTCTAGCATTATGGCAAATTCACGGCTCCTCTAGTGTCATTACCCAAAACTCGCGCGTCTTCAATCGCCAAAACGCGAATTTAAACTCGCTCTGACAAACAGTGTAGACTCAACTAAAAACTGTTCAAAATATTCGAGATAAGATAACCAAGGCTTTCGTTAGCATTGTGTTTTAACAATAGAAACGCCAGCTATTGTGGAAAGAGGTAGAAAGTGTATATGAGATATGGACCGGCCAGGGATCTATTATATTATTGTAAAACGTGTGACAGAAATAGTTTTGTCAGTGTCGCATTATTTTGGAGTTTGTGTTGCCGAAAATTGTATCGCTGCGTAGTATAAAACAAAGTCGCTGTCGCTGTTTGTTTGCTTAAATCTTGAAAAGTGCGCAACGGATTTTTTAATAGATAGAATGATTCAAGAGGAACGTTATATGTATAATTCAGCAGTATTTCAGAAGTGCAAAACTGGGGCAGGTCGCTAGTATATTTATGTTTACAGATGTAACTACGGTGAATGATAAAGAGTATTCTATTCTATTTCTTAACACGAAAGTTTGTAAGTATGGATGGATCTGACCTTGAAATCGACTAGATCGATTTCGATAATAATTTTCAGGAAGGATATTAAGAAATCTGGATATTTTCATGAAATTTTATCTTACGAATACTGCCTTGATCAGTACACAATAAAACGTTGATAAGCGCAACACAAATACAGCGAACGTCTCAACAGATCCTTGTTTCTCTATATCAGGATCTCAAAATGTCACTTAGAAATAAAACACCTCAAAATGTCACACTCTTTGTGACTTAAAGTCACTAAATCAAATATGAAAGTGACGAAAAAAGATTAATTCAACGAGTTTGTTTAATAAATAGTTTTCGAGCACAATTAACATTAAATTTGCAAATTATATACATAAAGACGCAAGCGGAATAAATCTTAGTTTATTTTATATATGCGAAGAATTTCACATTTTATCATATTTTAGTTTTATTATGACGACCTTAACCTTTATTTTGAAATAGAGAGAAAAACGTAAAGAATATTTACAGGCTGGCCTGTTGGTCTAGTGGTTAGTGGCCCTGACTGCTATATCGGAGGTCGTGGGTTCGATTCCTGCCCAGGACACGTGTTTGTGTGATGGGCACGATCATTTGTTCTGTGTTTGGGTGTAATTTATCTATTATATGTATGTGTTTAGATATATATATATAAGTATGTTTATCCGTTATTACGTATTTGTAACACAAGCTACTTAGTATGCTTCATTTGGGACTAGATGGCGTTGTGTAAATGTTGAGAAACATTTATTATTGTTTATTTAATTAATTGGTACATATATTATATGCGTTCATATAGTTTTTTGCTCAATATACCTAGCTAGTTTCACAGGCATTGTAACCAAACCTCATACATTAAAATGGGTTGAGACATTCCAAAGCTATGGATTGTGCTAATTTACGTTGTTGTTGCGTAGGTACTTATTGAATGTATAAACTATATTTTTCTGTTTTTAAAAGAGTAACTTATGGAGTTTCTTGCCGGTTTTTTTCCGTAAGTATGACATTTTCTAACCTCGCAACTAGAATCAGTAACGTTTTGAAAGTGCCTGAAAAGGCCTACTTGAAATAAAAACCTTTTGATTTTGAGTGTAACTATGACACCAGCCAGCTACGCGGGACATATTATAGTGCACAAGCGTGTGCGCAAACCCAAATGTACTCTGTTCCTTTACTCTCATACCCCGATGGGACGGCAATCCGACACCACCGGAGATATATCAGGCACCGGACCTACATTTTTACGTGCCTTACCAAAAACGGAAATGCTACCTATCAATGGCATTGGAAGGTAATTTTTTGATAGGAAACAAAAATACAACCTTACAGGTAAATATGTGGTACATGTTCCTAGGTGTATATTTATACTGCCTTAAACACATAGTATGGTTTCATAGGCTTATATTCACATTATCCTGTGTTTCATAATCCTGTCATTATCGTCAGATGCCGGAAGCTCCCTTGCGCGGGAAGTGACGCTCGGATGCGCACGCGCATGGCGCAGTGGCGTGTGGTGTGAGTTACAAGAGGTTGTGTGTTGTTGTAGCGAGTTTGTTGAAGTAAATTGACTGGTTTTGGTTTTAAATGTGTTTTGTTATGTACTGCTGATTGTCTAGTTAGGAGTATTTGATTATATTAGAACATTATAATTATAGCAATATTGTTGCGTGAATGGTTACTTTGGTTTTGCTTTAAACTTTTAATACAGTAAGTTACAAAATGGTTGCTATTATAAAACAAAAAGACGAGACGAAAACACATACAGTTTAGCAATGTCAAGCTTTAGCGAAGGTTTCAATTCATTCGTCAAAGTACTTACAGTCACGAGCAAAAACATGTTTTGCTCGTGTATGTAAGCTTTATGCGTATACATGACCAAACAATTGAAGTTTAAGTCCAAGTCAAATAATTTCTCAAATTGTGAATTTTCTTTCAAATTAACCATTTTATATTTAGTTTACAATATTAGGAATATTCCTTAACAGCTTCAGTTCGTATAAGATAGCTACTGTTTGCTCGTGTTACATACACGTATTACCGATCTTTAAAGGGGTCTAAGTAATAGCTTGTTATTACTTTATTTATGTCCTCATATTAAACGAAGTTCATTCTATTTATTAGTATTATTATCATAGGAAATCACTACAGCATCCGCTAGTTCCTTTAATCATCTCAATATAATGACATAACACGGAAAGCTTTAGCAGCATCATGTATCATGAGATAATCGTGAGGAAGTCAGCCCTAGTGTAGTATCGCTAGCACCGGAAGACGCGCTTCAGCGCATGCGCCGACGTGGTGTGTGGTACAAGTTAGAAGTATTAGCGCGAGAAGATCTAAGGACTAATGTGTTGTACTTTATTTAACTGCAAAAAAAGTTTTCATGACTATACATGTAACTATTATATGCGCTCAGGGATGGCTTTGCAATCATTTGGCGTCAAAAGTCGGCATCATTCAACAGTCGGTTGCGTGTATAAATACAGAGCATTCCTCTACGGAGCTTTTCACTTTAACGGGCCTGTTAGTCTAGTAGTTAGTGGCCCCGACAGCTAAACCGGACGTCGCGGGTTCGATTCTCACCCAGGACAAAATTAAATGTTTGTGTGATGAACACGATCACTTGTTCTATATCTGGGTGTGTTTATCCAAAGTATGTAAGTATTTAGAAAAATATCAGTATGTTTATCGGTTGTCTAGTACTCATAACACAAGCTACTAAGTATGCTTAACTGGACACTAGATGGCGTTGTGTGATTTTTAAGAAATATTTACTAATATTTACTTCTTAATACATTTTATGTGGCATATACGCGGTCTCCTACACCTTGTCCCACACCCCGCGTCCAGCGATCAGGCGCGGCGTCGTCGTCGGTTGTTTCCTTCTCACCACCTTTCACCGTATTTACATTCGCTAAGCCAGTGACAATTATTACATGTAAATGTTGGCTAGCGTACCCTGAGTCATGGGTTTTAGCACGTTTTGCAATACATTGCTCGGCTAGTACCTCTCTTGTTAAAAATTGATGTATCATGGCCGGCGATGTATTGTGTTTAGATGATGTTTCTTGTGTCGTGTTAAGGTCTTAGTCATGGGTTTTTGTGCGTAGTAATGCTGTTGTTATTATGTAATAGGTGGTAAAGGATTATGCGGAGTAGATAGTTCTGTTATTTGAAACAATTTGAGAGAAATCTGGGATCTGTTAAGGGTTTCGAGATGAATGAACGTGAAATTACTTTTTTAAAGCTTACTGGCAAACGGAGAAGGATTCGTGAATTAACCTGGATCCTAGATTCTAAAGAAAACGCAGTAAGCAAGCGTGGTAATCTTTGTTCATCCTTCTCTATAGGGAAACGTCTTCCTGCTGTGGAGCATCTTTAGGTTAGTATCGTATAGGATTACTAGCTGTTTCTCGCGACTTCATACGCATTAGTAAAACTTCCGCAAAAAAATGGCTTGTCCAAAATAAAGAATTTGGGTATAAAAAGTAGATGTTGCCGGACTCTCTGTGAACATGGTCACAAAATTTCGACCGTTTCGGAGGAGTGCGGGAACGAACATTGTGATATGAAAATTTTATTTGTATAGAGTTATTCTATCTAAACCCTGTTATATAATAATGATTTTTGTCAATCTTACACATAAAATTCCCGTGTCACAATGTTAGTTATGTACCTTACTCCTCCGAAACGGCTGGACCAAATCTCTTCAAATTTTGAATATACCTTCAGTAGGTTTGAGAATTGGCCAACATCTATTTTTAGAAGAAAACATCTCCCAAACTGCAGTTCCGTATTACGCAATTCACTGCAGTTTTATATACTACATACTGAGTGTTTTATTAACACATTTAGCGTGGACTTATCGAGTTTGACCGACTTTCTTCATGACATCATCCTCTTGCCAAACTTGATTATATTATGGCTGTCTTCTTATACGTATATGTACAGTAGGGGTCTTAAGTCCATAACCGATTTCACAAATTTATGGCATCAAAACAAGTGGCGCTTACGACCTCTTGACATAACAAATACACATTACATTTTGCACACATACACGGTTCCCGCACTCTTTCATCATTACCTAGTCAGAAAGAGCGCGATATAACGATAATGCTTTAGTGACAAACCTGTTTTGTCGCAACCGTGACCGCGACTGTCTGGTGGGGCGCATAGATATTGGTATTCATTTGTTCGTAAACTTTGTTCAGAGAGTTTGTGTTATTATTGCGATTAGTGTGTTGTTCGATTATCTTTAATCAAGATGCAAGCAAATATTGCTATTGATGCCAGGGCAAATATTGTCTATCAAAATATAAATATTTAAATATTTCTACTTTACTGTAAACATTTCTCAAATTTCAAATCAAACCGGCTGTGTAAGTATTTTTTTATTAATTTGGTTATGATTGTTGTGGTCTATATTTTTATATTTATTCACATGTTGCAAGATAATAATAAAATTTTCGTTTTTTACAGAAATGCAGTGAGCCGTTGGGTTCGAGAGAAAAGGTAGTTAGCCGCCGCTTATTAACCCGACTCAGTGACGTGTCATGATCGAAGAATATGAAACAGTAGAATAATATTGTGAACGTTTGGCGGTGGATTTGTGCTCAAGGGCCGAGTGAATTGGAATTTATGCCAACACGTGCGAACAGCTCTAATTACGTCGAAGTTTTTAGTGACATAATGCTACCGACTGTGCGTATCTAATGTTTACCCCATAGAAGACTGTAGTGAACTAACTTTTGTTCAAGATAATTGTCCGATACATCGTGCCAGTGTTGTAAAAGAGTGGTTTAGCAAGCATACTGACATTAAAGTTATTCCGTGGCCAGCACGTTCCCCTGATCTAAGCCCCATTAAAAATGTAAAAGGTTTATTGGTTAAAAAATGGAAAGCACGAGATGAGAGATATCCTGAGCATAGCCTTAAATATATATTGTGGCCTCCATGCGGCGACGTCTGCTTAGCTGCATTGAAAACAATGGAGGCTATACTAAATATTGAATAATACGCCGTGTTTTTTACAGTGGGCGTGCTGGTCATAATAAAGTCTTACGTTAGTTAGTTTATGATTGTAAAATTGGGATTACGCTTCAATCTTCTTTTCTCTTTGAGAATATCTTTGAGAAAATGAATATATTAAGCTATAATCTCATATAGTTAAAAGTATAATAACACTTATTTTTTTAATCAAATATAAAACAAACTTAATATATATATTTTTTAACTTAAGTAATAATAATATAAATAAATGTTTATTCAAATTACCTATTATTGTTTTATTTGAACCTAAAGTTATGATTTATTATATATTTATGTTATAATATTAATTTAAGTATACATTTATATAATATATAAATAAATATGATACATAACTTATTATAAAAACATTAATTCAAAAATCTATACATATAATAAAATTCTAGAAAAGTGGTGTTTGTGCACGCTAATCTCAGTAACGGCTTATTCGATTGAAATGCGGTTTTCACTAACATGTTGTAGTAAGCTTCCCATCACATTTAGTGTTTATTTCATGTCAATCGGTTGATAAATAAAAAAGTTATGCCAATATAAAGAATCACCTCGAACATTTGTTAAGATTCTAATATTCTATCAGATTACGTACACGCCTCGCGCCTGCGCGTCCGTGGCTAAATAGTGCGGGTGACAGTTGCCTGTATGACGTTGACGTCTCTCAGTACCACATGACTAAGGATGGACATTCGAAAAATATTTATATCGCTGTCGATACTCGCAGCATACATTTAATTCTCTTTCATTTTGTTATAAAAATTAGTGTGTTATTTAGTTGTGCAGTGTAACTACGTGTATATACCTGTCAATATAAATATTTTATGACTACTTATTTTGACTTAGATATGAGTTTGGACGAATAAAATGTTAATATTTTTCCTTAGCAACTTTTTAACCAATCTTATAATGTTGCGTTGTTTTATCATTATAATTAGACGCTTTTAAAAAATAAAAATTGAACTACGCACGATATACATTTCTTATTCCAGAAACATATCGACTACCTATCCATCGTAGCACTACATCCCATCACTAAAGAAGTCTATCCCGTTACATTATACGCATAACACTTTATTTTTCATTCCATTAAAATTTATTTGAAGATTTTTCATTCTATTAGATTTGATTTGAAGATTTATTTATTATCACTTTATGAATTGTCTCATTTGGATCTTAGCAATAAACCTTTATTTTAAAGAACACGTAACTGGTTTTACTGAAAATGTCACCGTAGCGACCAAAATACTGTTGCTATGATTTTATGTTCTGACGTCAATATTAACATATTATTTGGCTTACAATATAGAAATGAAAATAGCCGGGTCAGGGAAGTACGAGCTTTGTATTTTTCAAAACAAAAAAAAAATAGTTTGGACGGTAAAAGATTTACTATACTTTATTAACTAGCTGTTGATTGCAATATTGTTTTGTATAACGCGTGGCTTTAAAGACTTGATAGTGCGTATACACTACCACAATTGTGCACCAATTGCGATGGTATAGGGTAGTTGGGTATGTAAAAGTATAATAAAGATAGGCTGTTATTATTAATATCTGCTTCATATTTTGTACCTACGAGTATGTGCCGCACGCGTACTCCCGCGAATGTTTTGTTATGTGTGCATAACATTAACCTTCTTCAAGCTCAGTTGGCTCAGCTCAAACTACTAGAACTAGAAACTTTGATAGTAATGTAAGTAAGCACTAAGACGGGATTTTGAAATTCGTCCGTCAAGGGGTAGAAAGAAAACGAAATAAAAAATCGGTGCCCGAAATAATTTGCTGCACATACATACATCCACCAAATGAAGAACGGCGCCTGCCGTTCTCCACACCACAACGCACAGTGCTCAAAGAAACGTGTCGAATATTATGTAGGTGTTTAAAAACAACCCCGCTCAATAAGTTCTCCCCCTGGTTAGCATTCCTCTACCTGACGTTAGAATAGACTTAATTTGGGTAGACTTAAGAGCCAAAAGAACTTCCTCCGATGTACACTGGCTACTATTGAAATTCCAACTCGAGCTCGGTGCAAGATCTGGGCAGATCGACATCTACCACCGACTACTTATATCCCACCTCAGGAACATCTGCCGCCCGGAGGTACCTTGCAGTGGTCTTTTCGGACAGTATTCAACTGTCTGAGAACCCAAGTAGGTAGGCAAACAAAATTTAGCAAATTTGGCTCTACAGACCCCTCTCACATCCAGTGAGTATGCGATATATCCGTACAGACGATGTCACATCGCCTAGAGTGACCAAAGTGTCCGCGGTTAGTTGGAGCGTCGTCACCAAGTTCTACGAAGAAGTGATGACCCTCAAAGAAAAAGTGGAAAGAGCACGGCCGGCTTTATTTGACCACCCGATTCGTGTCTGACGAGCAAGGGATAGAAGAAGGGCCTAATGGGCCTCCTCCAACAACCATAAATAGCCTACGGCAGTAGTTTCGGGGCAGTCGACTGTACTGGATAAAGGCAAAGACGGCGTGCGCGGTGCTTCCACGCGCCTCTTAATAAGGACTGGAGAAAGCTGGCTCCACATTAATGAAGAAGCTCCCCTTAAAAAGAGCTCTCCTTTCGGGGTTCGCGGTAGTTTGCTGAAGCGTTCCCGTGGCCCCGGACTATAGGAAACGGAGAAGCACTCCGGCGGTTTAGCCAGTAAGAGTCCGGCACACTTCTTTGCCATCGTCCGTTTTCAAGCCCTTTAATCCAAATTGTCAAATCAGTGCAAGACAGCGGCCACAGCAAAAAACTAGCAGTGTTAACTAACAGTCAAATGTGTTTGTAAGACTAGAGGTTATGATTAGGAAGTTAAGAAATTAGTTTTGGATAGAACTGGATTAGGGAGCTGGCATTAAACGTTATTTAGCTTTACTTTTTGTACAGCACTACACATCTTCAATACCTCGCAGACAAGGTCGCGGGCAGCAGCTAGTATATAATAATGTTGCTTATAAGTATTAAAAAGTCAAAGAAAAATAAAAGCGATCTGACAAATCACTTGAGATTCGAACCGACTGCCACTCATTTCTAAGTCACACATTGTTACACGTGATCAAATTTATATAATAGTTCATTAAGACACCGCAGATATTATGAGGTAGTTTTAGTTAAATTATAAAATTGTGAATATGTTGTAGGTAGATTTGAAAATTAACTTGTTGACTAAGGTTCATTACACACTAATAGGAAAGAAAACAGATATATTGTTATCTTTGTCTAGGATTACCCACACACTGTCATCTTCTTGTAGTTATACTGTATGACGGGTAAATGTTTGCGTTGACGTCACGCACACATGTATACGCAGTAGCATGCAAGCGAATATGATCCTTGTTGTGCTACTGGAATTATGGCTCCAGACTGTACATATCTGCGTGTCTGTATGTCCTACGTAAGTGGTAAAGCGATTGGTTTAATACGGAAAGATGTGGCTGATTATTCACATTGACCGGCCTGTTGGTCTAATGATTAGTGGCCTTAACTGGGTGGGGATCGAACCCACGACCTCCAGTATAGACCGGAGGTCGTGGGTTCGACCACCACCTGGGACAAATTTTTGCGTGTCAGCACGATCATTTGTTTTGTTCTGTGTCTTACGCTAACCCTTTGTTGTGCCTTACCAACACTCTCATGTTAATGTCATCCACGTGTCAAAAGATCCTTGTAGCCCCATATACTTACAATACATTAATATTAAAATAATTACTCAATATTACTCATTAAAATAATATTAGGACAGATATTTGAAAGAGGTTTGACGAAAGAGTTTCGTAATTACATGTGGAGTATTCGTCACCATTGCAGTGTTGTTTTAATGATTCGACCGTTTCATAATGGTTTTTTTAGCTCAGTAGTGTGTAGATAAAAGAGAAGATTAAAGTTGTTAAACGATAATATAATATGGTACTCACCCTCGCACACTGCCATCTAATCTCAAAGTAGGCCGAGTCTGTGCTATGGCAACTGACAGTGTGGCGGGCTTGTTGGTCTAGTGGTTAGTGGTCCTGACTGCTATCGAAGTCGTGGATTCGATTCCCACCCAGGCGAAATCTTTGTGCGATGAGTTCGATCATTTGTTCTGTGGCTGGGTGTAATATGTCTATAGTAATAATATGTATGAATTTAGAAGTATATTCTTATAATATTGGGATACGGAAGTACTAGAATATTATTATATTCTATAATAACCATAAAAGAGGCGGAAACAAAATTCACAAAAATATCGGAAACCAGCATTTACATAACCGACAGGCAAATCACTCGATTTGGGTACATCTCTAATATTTAGTCACGGCTCAATCGATCGTCTATTTAATTGATTGATGTGCTAGATATTATATAAATATAAAGACTAACTTATAAACAAGTTAAATGTTAAGGAAAACTGTGGTTTATTTGATTTCGATGCATAATATTATCCCTTACTTTTACAGTCGGATATAAAATAGCCTATGTGTTAATTCAAGGTGTCAGCTAACTGCATAACAAATTGTATTCAAAGCGTAACGAAAAACATCTACCCATTCTTACTTATAAACTTTCGCGTCAACAATATTAGTAGGATTATCAATTGTAATACTTTTCGACCAAAAGCTAATGAATTTGACGTTTTATATTATTTAGAATACTTTCCTTACATATTTAACATTCTAAACATGTTTTTTTAACAGTTTGATTTGTTGTCAAATTTGATACAAGGATCTTTTGGCACGTGGCCGAAAGTGGAACTGATTCCGTCATATATGTAAAACATGTAAAACCATCACACCTGCGCCACCATGTTATTGTCATTCACGTTCCAGAAGATCCTTGCAGCTCTATATTTATTTACCAACATATTAATTTTTATCGATAGGTTTGTTGTTCTCGTGATTAGTAGCCCCGACTGCTAAACCAGAGGTCGTGGGTTCGACTCCCACCCAGGACAAATGTTTGTGTGATGAGCACGATCATTTGTTCTGTATCTGGGTGTGATTTATCTATAATATGTATATATTTAGAAGTATATTAGTACGTTTATCAGTTGTTCAGCACTCGTGATACAAGCTCTGCTTAGTTTGAAACTAGAGATGGTGTTGTTTGGAAGTCGTTAAATATTTTTTCTTTTTTAACAATAGATTTAAAAGTAAGAAACACTTGAGGAAGAGAGACAGCGCACTACACAGCGTAGAGCAACGTCTTTCTTCTACAACTGCAAGTCTCACTTTAAGAGTGATAGTCGGCCTCTTGCCTTTAACAACTCTTGGCCAGTAAAAGCTTACGCCATTACGGATATACATAGTCAAACCCCAATGATTCATGCCGTTACAAAACGTTCTTGGCAATCAACAGACGCTTTTAACATATTTTGAAAGACATAGACTGAAATAGGTATTCCCATCTTGATGTTATGTTAAAAAATATAATAAATAGACCACAAGGTTGTTTTATGTATATTTTGTAATGTAATTATCATCTTTGGTTTTTGCTTTTCGTAATTTAGGTCAGTCTTTCAATCTTACCGGATTAAATTCAATTACATATTTTGTAGAGCGACTGCCTTTTGTTTTATTCACCGGCGCGAAAATCTAATGATTTTAACCCACGCCGAAGGCACGGTGTGAGGGTATGTAGGACTCTCCCCGACTAAAAACACCCCGGGCACTTTCTGTCGCCTAATCTCGAGTCGCCAAAACATTCGCGCATGCTTTGCGCGACTCTGGCAAGATAAAGTGACTGATCTGATCTCCAGATCATTTTTACTAGAAATACAGTATTCTTTGGCAGGGTGAAATTTTTGTCAGTGTTTTGTAAGATAATGAATAGTATTTAGGTTATAAAATATAATGGCAAAGACAAAACATTAATAAGAATGTCTTTCTTTTTTTGTCTTGACCTGTTTATATAAAACTTCATTTTTATTTAAACGACTAATTATAACAGTATCCTGTAACTGTCCCACAACTGGAAAAAATATCTCATATAGCATCGTAATTCTAACCAACCTTAAAAAGACACCAAAAATAAATAACCTCAAAAAAATACACTCCAAATGACAACCTCATTTTTGCGAACACTTAAAAACATACTCATCCATCATCAAACGGAACCAGTAACAAAAACTAGTGCAAAACAATTTCCATACATATAACTCTTCGACCAAATCCGGGTACACTCAACCACACAAGTTTGTCAACATTGTGAATACGAAAAAACTTGTTTATACATTTGTAGGGGTTAATCTCAGGATCTCCTGAACCGATTTCAAAAAATCTTTGACTATTAAAAAGCTTGGTTTTTCGAGAGTGTTTCAAGGTATATTTAAACTCGAAACTCTGTCTTATATAGTGGTTATAGGTCAATTTGTCGTGTATAGTAACACGTGTTTTAAACAGTGTGTTATGTACTTGTGTGTGTGGCTGTATGCGCCGGCGCCTAAGAGAAAGTGCTCACGTAATGATCAGCTGTTGTCAGATGCCTTGTTTACAACGTTCGTGGCTACTTAAATGTTACTTAGTTTTGAGTTGCTGTTATTTTTGGCGTTTTTAAGAATAATATTGTTGTTCTTGTAACTATAAAGGACTCTCCTTTTTTAAATTGCTTTTAGAACCGTTTCAGAATCAAAAATCTAGCGTTTTTTTTTTTCAATTTGACCTGCTTTAGATAATATATGAGAGTAATATTTCGACTAATACCTACTACATGGCCTATTTTCAGACTGTTTAAATCTTCTTTCAGTCTTAATAATTATATTAAACTGTATATTGTGTGTGTTTGTTAAAACGTATCACCATCGAAAAATATCTCGTCAATCTATTTGACGTTCTACTTCTATAAACTGTTATTATTTAAACCATACTCTGCCTTAATCAAACTGCTGTGATACGTAGTTAGTACTAAACCATAATATTATTAAGTATGATAAATATTACAAATGAAAATAATAAAAAAATGGTGAATAAAATAACACACTTACCTGCCGAGCTAAAGGAAACAATATAGAAAATAAATATACAAAATATAATATATAAATCAAAATATTTATAACAATTAGTATGTTAGTTAAATACCATACACAAAAATACATAATAAAGTGAGAAAGCAAGACATAGTTAGAAAAGGAGGCGGAATTCAGAAAAATAAATAAAAAATAACAGTAAAAAGGTTTTACACAATTATTTACAAAGTTTTCAGTACCTGCTGACGTCACTGGATCCAGGAAAAAATCAGTATTTGGTAATCCTAGCTATGTCTTGCCAACGGCCACATTCGAGCTCTGTTAGTACTTTTAATTGTTCATAGATGGCGCTGTCCAAGGTTTTATACCGAAGCGTAATTTTCAAGTCAAATTTAGTTTCCAGAAAACTTTTAATGCAAAAAAAAAGAAATTTAAATCAAGATAATTAAAAAATGGAATTCAAATGCAAAAAAAGGGGACAAAAATACTTACTGACAGATGTTTTTGTGTATTTTTTTTATTAATCATGCACAGTACTAAATTTCGAAGCAAAACTATAAGACATGCTACTCCATTACGCAAAACACTAAATTAAATACAACAATAAGTGCTAAAACAAAGCGTGCAAAGTTATCTAGAAACTAATTCCCTCATTACGCTTTGGTTCCACTTACTTTCGTCATTAACGACTGGACCATAACTTAGTCCTTCGTTCCCGTAATCCAAGCTGTTCGAATCTTGCACGCCAAGAATTCCCGCTTTCGCGACTCTATGACAGCATCCCTTTAGCAGACTGCCACAGGATCCATCTAAAAGCCCCCCGACCATCCAACAGTAGAAAAAGAACTCGCAGGTTCCACCTTGAGGGCATTGCTTCCCATCTTGTCTGTCATTTGATTCAGTTTTTTCAGTAGTCACGAAATTTGTTGACGTTCCAGGGGTATTTATTACTCGCCCTTTCCTCTTAGGTAGTCTTGAAGGCAAACTGTCAAGTATATCGTTTATTTTCAACATTTGCTCGTCAGAAATTGGCTTGAATTTCGGTAAGTCCGCCAAACGGTTAGTCACGTTGGGAAACTCGTATATATCAAGACGTTTTACTTGTGAGCGATCTGTTTGTACGAACATTGGCTTTTCGAGTACGTGCTTTTTTCTTTTTAATTTATAGTCTGTGTCGTAACGAGCTCGATGTGGGCCGTTGGCATCTGTTCAAATTAAAAAAAGAAGGTCATTTGAATGAAGTGAATGAATGATTGAATGAAGTTTTAATTTTAAGATTAAGTGAATGAGAAATTAGAGCATGCATACGTAAAAGTTAACGATGATAAATTAAACATTATGATAAATTAAACATTTAGCCAGTCATGCAATATATAAAAAATACAATAAATATAGATTATAAATAAAAAATATGTGACATAATTATATTAAGTTCAGTATCCCCTTAGTTTCTCAAACGCTGATCAACACAAAAATTGGTAATTATCAGTCAAATCTCATGTTAAGCTCTGTGATTGGTTGTAAGTTTTATGGTCAACCAATCACAGTCGTGATCAGTTAATTTGACAGCAGATTCAACTGATCAGCCTTCCAGAAACCGGGGCTATCTCTTGTATATAAGATAGTAGATAGATAGCTTACAAAAAGTTTAGAAATGTACTTTTAAACGCTGCGATTTTTCCCACGATTTTGCCAACGTAACGATAATTAAAAGATTCTGTGTGACATGATCGTTGTAGATAAAAAATGCCCTATTTCAATGACGTAAATATCCGTATAGTCTTGTAGATAATTAACTGTTATTAAAATGGCGTAATAAATGTCTAAGAGAGGTGTATGGAGAGTAAGGCCTTTGTCTTGCATTTGAACATTAGTATGGGGAAAAGAAATTAAGCAACCGATAGTGCTATAAAGATATTTTGTATTGGCAAATTTGGGGTACTTGATAAGTGATGAATGGTGAATAAAGTGCAACAAATTTAGGATTTTTTTATCACGTGGCTGAAATTAGAACTAATGCTGTCGCCCTATATGAAAAAAAAATATCTGACAGATAGTTGAGTTTGATTATTTTTGCGAATATCAATTGAAAACCAGCGCCCTCATGTAAATGTCATCTACGGGCAATAAGTCCTTGTATATCTAGCATACAACTGTCTTTTTACAGGACTTTTGCGAGTTAAATGCTCCTAGCTTTATATGACTGGCTTGTTGATCCATGGTTAGTGGCCCTGACTGCTATACCGGAGGTCGTGGGTTCGATCCGCACCCAGGACCAATGTTTGTGTGATGAGAACGACCTTTTGTTCTGTGTCTGGTGTGTATTTAGAAATATATAAGTAAATATGGTTATCACTTGTCTTGTACTCATAACACATTTACCCTCGTGTACCTAATTTCAGACTAGATGGCGCTAGGAAAATATAGAGGAATGATTATTTATCTGTAAGTCAGTTATCTAACGAACGATTGCACTTTTATAAGGTATTCAGTTTACGTATTGCAGTTGCAACTAACAGTCTGTGATGAATACAAAATCGATATTGATTTAGCAATACTTGAACTAATTCTTAGGGACTTTCTGTGGATTTAATCTAAATGTTAATATAGAACTACTCCTATAGCCTACGGAGAGCCTAATGGGCCATAATGAGCTCGCTGCAAGACTCTGTGAAAAATCGGTGATATAAAATGAGTTCAAATGAATAATTCGGTCAAATGAAATTAGTTTAAATAAATAATTCGGTGAAATGAAATTAGTTCAAATGAATAATTCAATCAAATGAAATTAGTTCAAATGAATAATTCGGTCAAATGTAATTAGTCCAAATAAATAATTCGGTCAAATGTAATTAGTCCAAATAAATAATTCGGTCAAATGAAATTAGTTCAAATAAATAATTCAGTGAAATTACATTAGTTGAAATGAAATCACGCGAAACGTTATTCGATCAAACGAAGGTGAACCATAACATACATCCACATACAAAACTTTGATTTTTCAAGGATTAATACAGATTTAAAACACACTCAATCGTCAGAAAAAGTCTATCCAAAAACAAAACACTACCTACATGACACGATGTCGAAACCCAAAAAGTGATGAGGACTATAATACTCCGGTCGAAAGCGAGCAAACAGTTTGGCTTTCGTTTCGCCGCGTAAGGTGTGATGGGGGGAACGTGGGGTGACGTAATGCTGTGTTCTTAGCCAGTGCGAATTACTAGCGCAGTCGGGCAGAAGGATTCAAATTCAATTCAGTAAAAAGTTATAACTCATAATATAATAATAATGCCTCCTGACCCATTTCGGCTACGTTGGCTTGTGTTACTATGATACCAACTAACTACACAGGACATATTATAGTGTACAAACTTAGGTGCAATCTCTATTCTCTTACTCTCATAGTCCGGTATGACGCCAATCCGACACGACCAGAGAGAGATCAGGCGCAGGAGCCACATTTTTACGTTCCTTGCGAAACGCAGACTGTACTAACCGATTAACGCAATTTCACCCGCTAATACAGTCGTCATATTCATTAGGTATTTTGTTTCTCTGAGGGAGTCGGGTAAAACTTAAACTATGTGATAAATCCAGAGCATGCGCGAGCGATTCTGCGACTCTGACTATAGAAGGGGCCCGGGGTGTTGCTTGTCGGTGCGTATAATGTTAGTAGGATAAATGATTGACTTTGAAAAGTTAATAGTTTAAGACTAGGGAATGCTGAGTGGTAGTGATCTAAACATTTATTCAATGCCATCAAGAAATGAATCGAACTTGCTAGGCATCCAACTACGATAAAACGTTCGTTTTCCATTCAAATTATTATCAGCTGATGATTTTATATGGGATTACACATGTTTTTTGTCCAGAATTCTTGCTACCTCTTATTATTTTGTCAAGCAAACTGATCATACAGCCTTTTTAACAAAAATTAACTTAACTTTTTTAAATTTTAAACAAAAACTCAATTTAAATTTTAATTCAGAGCATACACTAACTAAAGCAAAGAAAAAACAAGATGATACACGTTTCATTACCTACCTAAATACCGGTACAAATGATTCTCAGTGAATGCATTAAGAATAAATTTTGTAAGTAGGTGATTACCTACTTACAAAATTCTAGCCGTAAATCAACTATAGGAAATGTGTCGGTACTGCACTGTGTACGCAACGTTCTATGCAATAGTAGTTCCGTATTGCTTGCACGTAACTCGAAGAAAACATACTTATAAATCGCACGCGTAGCCTTGAGTTACTTGTAATATATAATCGGTCCTTTTGTATGGAGATATTATGACATGAATATAATGTCCTGACCGATTTTAGTCACGGCGGTATAACTAAACAACTAACTAAACAACCAACGCACACGCTTGTGCACTATAATATGTCCCATATTATAGTGCACAAGCGTGTGCGTAAATACAGGTGCACTCTCTGTTCTTATACTCTCGTAGCCCGATGGGCCCGGCAATCTGATACTTCAGAATCTTCTTTTATTATTTATTACTCTTTAAAGGGAAATTAAGTTTTTTTTTAATTGTTTTTTATCCTCTTATCGTAAGGCTCATGTACAACCTGGTGTCAGAGTTTAAACCGCCCGTAGGCCTCTGACGTGGCGACACACTCCCATGAAAATTCTTTCTATTGTATGACCGTCTTGAATCAGTTTTTGTTTTAACTTGTTGGCTCCTTATAAACAAAAAAAATGCTTAATTTTAAACTTTAAAAGCCTACCAAACGGCTTGTCCTCGTAACTTGATGCTACGCATATCGATAAAGCCCCACATAACTATAGATATCGATCGGTAGACATCTTTATCGCTAAGCCGTTGCGCAAGCGCTGGTACGGTCAGCAAAGTAATCTTTAACATTGGAATACAAAAATAGACCTTATTACAACAAGTTTAGGTTGGTTCTAGTTTCGTGTGGATGTTGATACGGTTTTACTGTTAAGTAAATAGTGTATGGTTAGCATAAAAAGTTAAGGATTAATGTTAGGTGATGAAATACATTTTAGTTAATGGTTCAGTGTTCGTGTTATTGTCGATCACTGGTCTTGGGTTTAAAACTGAATTTTCCATAGTAACTACAATAAAGATTTTTTTAATAAAAAAAGAGATTTTCTGAAATTGCCCTTGGTGCTTTGAAATGTATTCACGTCGATGTTAAAATGTAATAGGTTCTGTATTTCTTTTTAACTCAAAATACGACAGCTTTCTATACGAGACACAACTAATAAAAGAAAACACAACTTTAAATAAATGGCATAAATAACCAGTTTTTTTTAACAATTCCTTTTTATCGCATTTCGGGCTCATCACAGAAAAACGTATTATTTTTTTCCATTTTCTAAAACTTGTGTCATTATCATCTTCCTGCCCTTATCCCGTTTCACTTGGAGTCGGCGCAAGACGCTTTTTTCTTCCATTTTCCCCTATCAGACGCCACAGTATCATTTACTTCTTTTTCATTCCTTGTACAATCCATCCATCGTTTCTTTGGCCTTCCCCTCTATTTTCTACAACTTGCATATCGTGATATATTGTCAACTACATCTGCTATCGCTACTCGCATCGCTTTCACAAACGCCGTGCGTTACGCGACACGTAACGTTATTTAACGACAGTTATTTCTATAATACCCACTGTAAAGGTTGCTCGAATGAGGTCTTATACCTTATGTAACTATCCTTCTTTTTTAGCCTTTCTTCTAAAAACAAAAGTTTACTTTCAATCTCTTTCAATTCACGGGATAACTTCAAGGGAAGAAACCCGGTCCTTTTTAAAGGCTTACACGGGGACACAGGTCCAACATGCAAAGGCCTTGTTGAGAACTTTAATCTAAAATGTGATGGGGCAACTACCAAGGGCCATCCACCCCTGCTCTATGGAAGAACAGAGATGGACGGCTCAAGACTATTGTAAATTATAGAGATTAAACTAATTTGGGCTATTGATAGGATTTGTTAAATGGAAGTGTTTATTTCAATAACTATGCAGAACTATGGCCCTTGTCCTTCATAATTATTATTATTAAAAGCCTATATTGTCCCACTGCTGGGCAAAGTCCTCCCTCTTATCTTTCCATTCCTCTCTGTCGAGGGCAAGTGTAGTCCATTCTTTTATGTGACTATCGAGGTCACTACGCCATCTCCGCCTGGGCCTACCACGTGGTCTCCTGTGGTCTTGAGGTCTATGTTCAATACTTTATTTGCTCTTCACAATGTATACATAGGTATACATTGTGAAGAGCAATACAATTGAAGCTGTGATAGCTTAGTGGCGAGACCGTAGGACTGCTAAGTCAGAGGTCTTGAGTTCGATCCCCACGGCGCGCACCGACTTTTCGAATGTTGTGTGCGTTTAAGAAATAAATATCACAGCTTCCGTGTTTCGGAAGGCACGTAAAAATGTGGGTCCTGCGCCTGATCTCTCTCCGGTCGTGTCAGATTACCGTCCCATCGGGCTATGAGAGTAAAGGAATAGAGAGTGCACCTGTGTTTGCGCACACGCTTGTGCACTATAATATGTCCCGCTTAGCTGGCTGGTGTCATAGTAACACTGGCCGCCGTGGCCGAAATCGGTCGGACCGCTATTACTATTATTATTATTACATAGGTCTTATATTAGGTACATAGGTAAGAATTGTGAACCGTGTCGGACACGGCAAAGTTTATTTTTATACAACAGAATTAAAGAAGGAAAATACGTGTTGCGCCGACCCCAAGTAAATTGGGATAAGAGCAGGAAGATGATGATTATGATGATGAGAATTGTTAGAGAGAAACGGGATTAGGTTAACTGGATAAGTGAGAAATGGAGAATGAAGTGCTACAATTTTAAGGATCTTTTGTCTCGTGGCCGAAATCGGAGCTAATGTCGTCTTATATGAAAAACCATCAATTTTGACAGACAGTTGAGTTGATTCTTGTTACGAATGCGGTGTGCATCCGTAAAACGCCCTCATGTTAATGTCATCCACGAGCTAACCGATCTTAGCTGTATAACACATGCAGAATTATCATTTGTCTCTAGGGCTAAATTACTTTAAGTACTTAATATGTAGCGCCTATCTGACCTCTAAAACATAACCGTGGGGACAATATGGCCTTTCTATGGAATACAATACGTTATACTTTAAGGTTAAAAGATCATGACAAATGACAGTAGGGCCTAAGTGACCTTTCCAAGAGTCACAGAGAATACTTAAAAGCTAAAGGGAGCCTAACACAACCTCTTTAAGTAATATTATTGCAGTTGTGGAAGAGAGACGCCGCTCTACGCCGTGTAGTACTATATGTATAGAAATAGACAGACAGCGGTAAGCGACTTTGGTTTATAGATATAGATTTTGAAATTAGTTTTTACTTGCATTTTCTTCCATGTAGATATTGTTTATAACAGCATACTACACACACTGCATATTACTATGTCAGATGTCTACCGCATTATCCAGATTGCCAACTATTTCTGTATTCAATTTTATCAATACCCGTTTAGACTTTAGAACGTGAGATAAGTGACAAACGTCCACATATAACGTTTGACAAAACTAACAAATTACCTTTTTCTTAGATACCTTTAAAAGGAAACAAACAAAACAACTAACGTTTCCTTCAAAAGAAATGTTTGGAAAACCCTCAAGCCTAAAGTCATTGACATAGAAATGCTAGAAAGGGACGCACAGATATTAACCATAAGTAGAAAAGAGACAAATATATTTTTGTGAGCACCGCCTCATGCGAACGCTAGTTGCAGTGAAATCTGTATTAAGGCGACGACCTATATAGGACAGTAAATATTTGTAATATTGTGTAAAACGATTTGTTTCTACATTACAGTTTTATTAATTGTGTTGTAAAAGGTTTGTTAACAAGTTTTATCGTTATACTTAAGATAAAGAGAGATATTAAGTAGTAAATATGATTTTTATATGTAGTTATACAACTAAAATGTATAATTTGTTTGATTGATTGAACGTCCTAATCACAGTCATGTCTTACTGATCGAAAAAAAAACTAGTTTACATTTAATTTCTTTGCTTTATCTATTTATTAGTTAATCTTCAAAACGAGAGTAACAAATTGGGCTAACTTTATAACCGAAATCATTTAGTACAAGCATAAAAATAAAGTCTACAATTATTTAGGCTAATAACTCATTATGACAGAATAACACCATATACCTACTAAAAAAATGTTATATATATTTACATATAATAAAAAGGTCGAATCGAGAAACCTCCTCAGTAAATACCGCCTCCCTTTTTGAAGTCGGTTAAAAATGCAGGTTAATTTATAGGTCATAGCTAGTAGTTACAATAGTTAAAAAGAACTATAAATCCATCAAACCTAATCCATGTAAATCAATAAACTACTTAAGTTTGGTTATAAATGTATATATTTCTTGTTTAGTATTGTTTCTGTTCAATACAAAATAAGAATGTATATATAAGATAAATAATAATGAATAAAATAAGAACGAATGGTTTAATATATCATTTGTACACAATACAAATGATATATTAAATCCACATACGAAAAAATACACTACGATTCGCCTTCGCCTTAAGTTGCAGTATGCACGCGTTGACCAATAAAAACCGTTATATTATGCACTCACGCGCACACACAAACTTATAAACAAACTTTGTATTATGCAATGTACTAGGAAATGAGTTTGGGCTTTTTTATTCAAGTAGGTGATGAAACGAATTTAAAAGCTTATAGATTTTAGACTGAGCTGTCGTGGTGGCCTTGCGGTTTTAGTACGGTTTTGTATCTAAGAGGTGCAGGTTCGATCTCGAACGCTAAGTACGAATATGACTGAAGGAATTGGGTATATGGCTACAAAAAAAGTCCGTCAGATAGATTTCCTAAAAATATTGGGTACGTATTTTGTTTATCACGAATGTAAAAATGAAAACGATACATTGAGTTGAAATCTCAACTGCTGTGTGACTTTAGATAATGAAAAGGTGGATGCATTGTGTAAGGAACGATATGAATGAAAAAGGAGTAAATTATAGTGTGACTTCTAATAGGGGAAAATTGAAGAAAGAAACGTGTTGCGCCGACCCCAAATAAAATGGGATAAGGGCAGGAAGATGATGATGATACATAATATATTGAAACGATTATCGCCTTTTTGTTTAGAGCCTCATTTCTCTTTCAAAACTTTTAGAGGCCATAGTCCAAACCAAAAAAAAAAACATTATTAACAAACTTACAACTATATTCATCTCAAAATTATCTCTGTCTTACGCAGTATACTTAAACACAAAGAATAAGTACCCAGCTATAATATTTCTATCTTTGATAGTTAATAGTCTTTGATTGAACATTTTTATAGCTAGCTACAATAACCAATAGCCCTTAATTATAAAACGAAAGCATTCTTAAAGATCTCAAAACCTATAATACAAACTCTTTAAAGTAAACTATTATATTTGTGGAAGAGAGACACCGTTCTACATTGTATATTGCTATCTCGCTTTCGCATCGGCAATAGTTCTGTTTTTATTGCGTTGTAATAGCACAGGTCATATAGATCGATTTTAAATGATGAAAGTATATAAGAGCAGGTTTTTAATGTGAGCTATAAAGCTTAATAGCTTATAGGAAGCGTTCTCTTGGTTATGATTGCAGCTATTATTTAATTCAGTAAGAAATAATAATGTTTAATGTACTTATAATAGTAATTACATTAAACATTATAATTATTAGTTTTACTTTTGTTTCCGTTCAAATAATTATGAACTTTTGTACCCTTTCTTAAGATGTAACAAAATTAAAAATAGTAGAAAAGATTGTCTACGTTTCGATTGCAAAAATCGCTCGAATTATTTCTTATGGTATAAATTTTGTGGTGAACCCCATTTTACTGTTCTTTCGTATGCTATCAAAAGATAATAATGCATATTAATTTAGTTAATCTACTAGAAAATAAGCGATATTTTCATAAAAAAATGGTACTGACCCATTGCAAGGCAATTTTTCAACCTTTTTTTCAGGCCTAGATAATGTACATCGCATTAGAGTACAAAACTTCAAATGTATGGAAAAAACACTCCTTATCAACAAGTGACGTGACTTTGACTTGTCAGTTCAATATAATAATAATAATAATAATAAATGTTTATTTTCTCATCATCACATAATTAAATACTATTTGGTAGGTACTATAATAGAGACTGGTGTCTGTGATAGGTAAGACCTGTGTTACAGATCACCAGGCTACCCTCCGAAGAGACAGATTAGTTATATTAATAGTACTTAACTAAAGTATAATTTAAACATTTTTATGTATTTAAATTCTAAAGTTATACAAAATAAAGAGATCAAAGATTTTAAAGCTAAAATTCAATTATATTATTTGTTTACTTACTAACAATTTGAACCTTATAACTAGGTAGATAATGAACTGTTTACTTAACAAATTGCGTTTACATAAACTTATGAAATATTCGAAAGTTTTTTTTTTTTTAAACAAAAAGATCAATATATAAAAAATAAAGGGTAGTTTTTTTCTTTTTAGTTTAAAATATCTTTAAAGTATTTATGATTTCAATTACATCATCATCATCTTCAATTACATATGAATGAATTATGCAATCAGTAGGTATATCAATGTTTTTGTAAGACATGAGACATAAAAGTGTGTGTGTATGTATGTGTTAGTGTAGGTGTGTGTGTGTGTGTGCGTGAGTGTGTGTGTGATTGTGTGTGAGTGTGGTTGTGTGTAGATTTGCGTAAACAAGTTGTTTATTCCTTATTTTCAGATATAATATTTTAAGTGAACTTTACCATTATGCTGTGGGTTTTAACAATTCCTCCGTGTCATTGTAGTCTAAGTTATGTAGCCAAGAGCTAACAATTTTTTTACATTTTGTTTTTGTAAGAGGATAAATTTGCACTTCTTTATTTATTTTGTTGTATAGGTATGGACCTAGGAACATGTAGAATTTTTGGGAGAGACTATTGTTGCATCGTAGTTTTGTACAGACTGTATTTTTCATTCTTTTAGTTGACATTTGTTTTGGATCAAATTTAATTTCACAATGTTTTTTAAGGATTATTGCTAAGATAAATATTTGTCGCACAGTGAGTATTTTTAAATTTTTATATAAGTCATGAGTTGGATAACGAATAGGCAGAAATTGGCTAACTTTAAGTATAGCTCTTTGAGCCCGCTCAAGATTGATGATAAATGTTTTTGCAGCTCCACCCCAGGACGTTATGCAATACGAAAGAAGTGATTGACATAGCGCATGATAAACTGATTTAATTACTACCTCTTCAGCTACATGGCGTAGTGCCTTAAAAATGTATATCAGTTTTCGCGTTCTACTAACTAATGCTTCTATATGTGTTTGGAAAGACAGTTTATCATCAATAATGATGCCTAAATATTTGATTGAACTAGATTTAGTAACTTTAGGGCAATTACATAAAATGGTGGATGCAGACTTGCATGAGTGCGCTGTGATTTGGAGATCTGGCTGATTTGGGTTATAGTTGCAGAAAGTAATTAATTTAGTTTTGTCAACGTTTAAAGTTAAAATATTTTTTTGAAGCCAATCTGTCACTTTATCGAAACCTGTTTGCGCTAGCTGATAAACCTCCTCCCAAGTATCAGCGTGAAAAAGCAAGGCAGTATCATCGGCGAACGAAATTAATTGGCCATTTTTTAGGTTAATTTGACATAGTTCGTTTATATAAATTAGAAATAGGGTAGGTCCGAGGATGCTACCCTGTGGAACACCGTATTCTATAGGCAACTCATTACTCATCCAATCATCCACTTTTACAACCTGTCTTCTTCCTTGAAGGTAGTCCGTAAACAGTTTTAGAGGAATTCCTCTAATGCCAAGACTTTCTAACTTGCATAACAGGTTTGGAACAGATACTGTGTCGAACGCTTTTGCTAGGTCTAGAAATACTGTGAGAACTTTTTGTTTTTTATCTAGGTTGGATACAATATAGTCTGTTAGTCGATGCACGGCATCCGAAGTTGACCGACCTACGCGGAATCCAAATTGTGTTGGTGACAGCAAGTTGTTTTTCTCTAAAAAGTCTACAAGCCTGGAATTCATTATTCGTTCTAGTATTTTGGATAGAGTAGGAAGAATAGCAATAGGTCGATAATTGTTGACACATGATTTATCTCCACTTTTAAATACCGGTGTAATTCTAGATTTTTTAAACGCTTTCGGAAAAACTCCTTTAGATAAAGACAGGTTGCAGATATAGGTTAGCGGGGTGACGATTATGTCTATGTATTTTTTGAGTAAGATTTCTGAGATGTTGTCTAATCCTACCGCACATTTGTTTTTTAAATTCAGTATGAGTAATTTAATTTCATCATGGGTGGCCGGCATAAGAACTATTGAATTACTAGAGGAATTTATTGGTTTTGGGGTATTTAGACGGTAATCATTTTTTTCGGCCAAAGATTTTCCTATATTTACAAAAAATGAATTTATGTTGTTTACAGACGTCTTGGGGTCATTTTTAGAAATTAGTTGAGATGAGTTATCGTTAGTTTTTTTTGAATATGTTATTATTTTTATAGCTTCCCAAAGTTGCTTGTTATTTCGACCAGCTGTCTTAATTAAGTCTTTTTCATAATTTAATTTAACGTTTTTTAGGACATTGTTACAGAATAATTTATACCGTTTAAAAGTAGTTTGAGCTATGTCACAGTCAGGGGTTTTCTTCGCCTTAATATATAATTTATCCCGGTTACGCATACATTTTAACAATCCAGGAGTTACCCATGGTTTTATAATTTTTTTACGTTTTGTTGTAGTTATAGTTTTAGTGTTCTGAATTATGGCTTGAGAAACGGAGTTAATAAAGAAATCTGTGGCTATATTTACATCAGTCATATTAAATAATGGATTAAAATCAATTTTCTTCATACTGTCATTTAGGCCCTCAAAATCGATTCGAGTTTGTGTTCTGGTTTTTATTTTATTTTTTCCTTTAACCTCTAGGAACAGTAATACTGAGTCATGGTCAGTGATAGACGTTTGTGCAACAAAACAGTGGGCCAGCAATTTAGTTTTTAGCATTACATGATCAAGACAGGTTTTACTGTGAGTAGGTAGTTGGTGTGCTGGCAATAAACCATGAGCTGCCATCATATTAAGATATGAGTGTGATCTCTGATCTTGTGTACTGATTGTAATATCTATATTAATATCACCAGTGACAATAATGTTCTTAACCGAAGCACTGTTTTGTAAGCATTCATCAAGTGAGTTTAGAAAGTTGTCTGTGTTTTTATGGCTGGGGGGACGATATATAGCAATTATTATTAATTCTTGATTTAACCTAAGCAACAAACAATTTGCATCTTGGATTTCAGGCTCAGCTGTTGTAAAGTTAAGATCATTTTTGTAAAATATCACTACACCTTCATTTTGAGTTCTATTTTTATTTGTAGCTAATGATTGGTAACCTTGCATGGTTGGAATGGTCGTGTTATTATTAATCCAACATTCTGTTAATATTATAACATCCCATTGGATTTGAGATCTCACTAATAAGGTATGAAAATTATCTAGATTACAGTTAATACTGCGAATATTTTGTGTAATTATTTTAAGGGGTTTGGACATATTTTGGATTAATGAAGGGCATTCATCGATTTCACATACCGCAGAGTGTGCGACCGACACTGCGTCAAGGTCGTTATTTAAATTCAATGTAAAATTATCCATTATCAATTGGAGAAAGTTTCAATTTGCACTTAATTTTGCCAATATTAATTTTGAAACATAGCCTCAGTATTGCACTGTAACTTGTTGTGTGACAGTATGTAAATATTAGTATTTCTTCTATATGAGTGTGTGTGAGTGTTATTGTGTTGTAAGAGTGTTGAGTAGTGTGTGTGTGTTGTGTAGTAACACTAAGGTAAAAATCTAGAAAAAAAATAAAGATTAAACAATAATTAAAGGTTAACAAAAGTGATAAAAGCATATAAAAAATAAAGGAAACAAAAATAATGGAAATAGAAATAAAACTTTTACATAGTCACATATTATGTGGCTTTAAACTGTTGATGTCCTTTTCTTCTTGTATGCGTAGACTTTTATCTCCCTGCTTTTTGCGTATAAAAATCTTTCCGCCTGCTGTCCAGCAATATTTATACTCGTAGGTCTTCGCGAAGTCTCGGGCAAGAAAAAATAGTCTTCGTGTCTTAGCAGTAAGATTTTCTGACACATAAATATTCATTGGGGGTCCAGCTATTCTTAAATGAGATGTGTTGAGTTTGTTTTCTGTGTGTTGATTGTTAAATCTTTTACAGTGTTCTAATACTTCTTCCTTCATAATAGTACTTGTAAAATCGACAACAATGGGTTTATTTTCGGGTGTCCTACTATTTATTCTAAAGATGTCTTTTATGTCGGACTTTTGGACGGGCAAGTTTATTGTAGTTCCAATGTTCTGGACTAAAGTGATAAGGTCTTGTTTAGACTCTAATGTTCTAGGCGGTATATTCTTTATTTCTATACTGGCTTGCTTTTGGCCTTTTTCTAGATTGTCTATCTTTGTTTCCAGGGTTTTAATATAATCTGTGTCACTTCTTTTCTCATTCTCCAATGACTCATATTTTCTCTTGAGGTCAAGGTACTGATTAGATAAAAGTTCCACTGTCTCAATAATACCAGTATTTTGTTCTCGGATATCGTTTATAACGGCTTGGAGAGCGTCGAGCTTGTTATTCTGCTCAGCTTTAAACTCAGTTACAATTTTTCTCAACTCAGCGAGCGAATTTATAAATTCCTCATCACCACCTCGCTTTCGAGAACGACTACGGGTGGTAACGTTTATTGTATCTGTGGTTTCTGCGTTATTTTGCGATGTAGAAGTTTTGTTCTTAACATTCTTACCATTTTTGGTGTTTGGGGAAGTAGCTGGTGTTCTATTAAGAGGCATGATGTCCAAATTTACTTAAATCAGTAACCAACTGTTTTTTTTGAATATCGGTATTATTTTTCTTCTTTTTTTTTTTTTTTTTGTTTTTTAGGAAATATTTGTAAATATTTAGTTGTATTATTTACCAGGATCAGTTGGCAGATACAGAGAAACTTTCAAAAAGTGAAACTCTATTCGGTGGTTTCGATCTTGCGCCTCACCATTCAATCACTGTTGTAGTTAGAGTCTTGTACCGCTAGGCTAACAGTTGCGTAATCATTTGGTCGAAATAGTAGATTGGGTCAATAACTTTTTCTTCAGTTTTTAAAAGGACCAATAGCAATGCTGTCCTTGAATGCGGGTCGAAGGTCACGCTCGATGCGCTCGCGACGCTTGTTACTCACTGCACAATATTTACAATATGGCGTTATTTAAAACTCTTGTTTTGATTGTTATTTTTAGCACTTTTGTCTTATTAGCTCCTTAAACTTTTCGTAATATTTCACTGGGTTTACTGTCACTATTTTTATTGTTGTTTTACTGTTAATTAGACTGGTTTATTTTCATTTTTATGGATTTTTTCACTGCACAATATTTACAATATGGCGTTATTTAAAACTCTTGTTTTGATTGTTATTTTTATCAATTTTGTCTTATTAGCTTCTTAAACTTTTCGTAATATTTCACTGAGCTTACTGTCACTATTTTTACTGTTGTTTTACTGTTTATTAGACTGACTTATTATCATTTACTATTTTTTATGGATTTTTTTTACGCGGCGAATTAAAAAGTACGTGCACTCGCGACGGCGTCTCGGCGGGGGGGGGGCTATACATTGGAGCGTGCAGCGTTAGCGCTCAGAGAAACGTAACTTACCTACAGGCCTGGTTGCCCAAAAGGTTAATCACGTTAAATGAGTGCTAAATTCCCAAATGTCAACCTGTTTATTTACACGCGGAAGTATCTCATTAAATACACAATAACATCAACATTATAATGTATTACACAACTGTATATGTTTGACATTTCCCGGCAACCGTGATAACGCACAGTTTCATAATAATCACGTAACAGAACTGGTTGTCGGCAGACCTGTGGATTGGGGGCGAGTAAACTTCTTGCTGTGGTTGACGAATAGGTTTGAGGTTATATCAACCTTGTTTTGTTGGTTGCCCACAGTAGTGACCGAATTTGTTTTGGTTTGTTGCAGATTCGAACCCTGGTTAATAAGACATCGTATTGTAACGAGTTATGCAAAAGAAAACAAACATTGTGATCAATGGTTGTAAATTATATGTGTAAATAAACAGTTTTATTGAAAACGCCTCCCGCACTAAGAAATTTTATCCATGTATCGCGGGGGGTTTACAGACATTCAATTCACATGCACAGAGACACTTAGACTCAGAACAAGCATTTGTGAATCGCACAAATTCTTGTCCTACGCGGAGATCGAACCCGCGACACATTGCGCACAGTGATAATTGGCGTGGTGACCACTCGGCTATCGTTGCAGTCAAAATATTATACACATATTAAACGAAATGGAAATGGGTAGGTTGAAAGTAAATATTAGTGTTGATATTTTTGGTTATAGTTTGGGTATTTTGAAAAAGTATAGTAGGTATTAAATTGAATATAATTTGTCTCTTTTGATATTATATCTTGTATATCCTTGCAATGTAATAAATCCGAGCACTTTCTTCAGACAATACACAACGCACAAGTTCACAAGCTTATCTCAGTTTTTGTTGGGCATCAGTGAAACTACATTTTCACCCGGGTTTGTCCCACGTTCTTGAGTCGTAGAAATTACGCATTGTTACTGCTTTTTTTTGTATAACACTTTATTTATTTATATACCTATTTAGTTTGTGTGAAGTTCTGTGATACCTACTGACTTGACTGAGTAACATTTTTGTTGGATAAAACGGTGATTTATTAGTGCTTATTTCTTGATGGTAAAATGTTAGGTTGTCAATTTGGTTCAATTGTTTTTTTTTTGTGGATTGAATATGTACGGAGAGTAGATTGATAAGGGTCTACAGGCCATTGATTACTGTGCGTGAGTTACCATAAGTCATGGTTTAGATCTTGCATAGGACAAAGTTTTTATCATGTCAACAATAAATACTAAATCAAGCATTTGTGGTTTACGCGATACTAATTTAATGTTTTTGTGATTGTTTAATGTTTCAGATAGATGAATCAAGTTTCTCAACACGGGATTTGTTTTTCAAATAGAAAAAATGAAGATTGATTCGATTACTGCGGGATATTTTTAAAACAGTTCCAACGATATTACTTTCGTACATATTTCACAGTTAACTACTGCTTTTTTAAATTCTACAGTATCTTTAATGCTTACACATTTAGGATATTATTTATTATTATCCATTTTACTGTGTACATTTATATTATAAAACTAAAACTTATACCTTTATAAACTTAAAAACTCTTACACAAATAGTTCACAAATCTTCCACACGTGTCATACCGTCCTACAAAAACGAACGCTCAAAATACACGTGTATAACCAAGTTATATCATAAAATACAGTCTCCTAAACACTGTATTTCTTATATTAACTCACTTTCTATCGCTTCCGAGCTTGCATAACCTTTCCTTGACAAAACTCGGCTCATGTAATCGATTGCGTAATCGACATCGATTTAGCGAGATGTGCAGGTCACATCACTATTCAATCGAGCGTTTGAGGTCGGCCTTTTGTCTATGGAAGTTTTTTTTTATCTGTATAATTATGTCAATTGTTTGATGTTTTGTCTGTGGTTTGGTGGAGAGAGCGAGATAGGAATGGTAATAGGTTATTTAAATAAGGATTTATGTTAAAATTGTCTGGGTCACAGAACAAATGATCGTGCTCATCACACAAACATTTGTCCTGGGTGGAGATCGAACGCATGACCTCCGGTGTAGCATTCAGGGTCACTAACCACTAGACCAACAGGCCCGTCATATCTATCAATATTATAAAAGCGAAAATAGAGAAACATTGTAATACACTAGTGGTTATTAAAACATCGAAGAGAGTAATTTTCAAATTTTGTTTATTTTATGTTGAAAAATTAAAGGGAAGAATTAAAATTCTAGGTCAAGCCAAAGAAACGACATAAACTGAGATATTGATAACAAACTACAATAAAATTAATCAAAGTTTTTCAATTATTAATATTCGCACAAAACCTAAACTCTTAATAATTAAGCATACAAACTATTATTCATATAATAAAATAATTGCTACATTCCATTCAAATTCTAGAACCATTTTCGCAAAAAAATATCAAACATTAATTAAAAACAACTTTCGCCTTGATTACATTAAAATACCATTTACTAACAACAGTCAAATTAAAACAATTAAGACAATACGCCTAAGAATATTCCACAAAGTTATTCACGAGTCTTAATAAATAATAAACCAGCCTATATACGCCCCACGGCTGGGCACAGGCCTCTTCCCATATAGGGAAGGTTTGAGCATTGATCACCACGCTAACTTACTGCGGATTGGCGATTTCAGATTCCAATATTTAAAAGCCAGGATTCCTCACGATGTTTACCTTCACCGTTTGTCAGTAGTGTCTTAGAATGATTAAGAAAGTAATAGATTAAGAAAATAGTAGAAATATAACTTTGAAAAAGTAACATTGGTATTCTTCTGCGCTGGGGATCGAACCTGCACCTCGTGCTTACAAATCCACACATAGAACCGCGAGGCCACCACGACATACACACACATTCACAAGTCTTAGTAAAAGTAATTTTAAATCCGACACCATTTTTAATAGAACCCTCCCTATATTACAATACTAACACGCTACATATTTCCACGCGAAGAAAATTGAGAGTGCATTCAATGTCAAAGGAAAAACAACTCTAATAAAACGTTCATAAAACTGATTTTACTTAAAATGTTAGAGTTAAAAGATTGCAAAGATATACAACGGCTTTTAATAGCAAAAATTTCCTGAGTTGCATTTTTCGTATGGTAACACTGAATGTTTATGTTGGCAATACTGCGGAAAGAAACCTCTTTTGCTTTATTGCTGATTTGTAATAAGAATTGTTTATGGTTTAGTAGTTTCTTGGCTATGGTCACGAGAAGATTATTTATGTTCGATTTTTAAAACCTTTCGTGTGGTTGAAATGAATATGCTAATTAATGTAGTGAGAAATACTTTTTATAGCTTTTCAATTGCAGTTAAAAGTTGAATTCTTTATGATTCATTCAAATACTTACTGAAACTTGTAGGGTGTTTAAAACGTCGAAAAGGTTTTTAAAACACTGATCTACACAATAAATTGATAATCTTCAATTGAATGTCATGTTAAGCTCTATGATTGGTTGTAAACTGTGGGCCCTATGTTGGAAAGTCATATACTTAATACAATCAAACACGGTCTAATAGGACCCCCCTAATAGACTTATTTATCAACAATTTGGGTGAAATCCAAAAAAAAATCGTGATGAAAAGTAAAAGTGTGTAAAAAATGGAATTTCTAATGTAATTAAGTCGTGAATGTCAAATGGAGGGAAAGGTTAAGGCTCTGCCGCTTAGTCACGATGTGACACTGCCGGTTAGTACCTTAGGCGAGTGGGTACGGTCAGCATCCAAAGTCGATTAACACATTTAGATTTTCAAACGAACTGTACACAATCAAATTCAATTAATTACTACTGTGCTATTAGGAGTATTAGGTAACAAAATTGGTTTGACACCTGGTATAGTTAAAACTTACTAAGCACCATTCCTACATGTCATAGAAAAATAATGACACTTTGTAAATCGGTGTGTGTAAACCGCCTTCTGATGCTGACCGTACTTTCGGCGAATGGGTACTCCGTAGGTAAAGCCTTTGGCCTTAATTCGAAAGTATTTAGCATTAAAATGTTAAGTAAACAAGTAGATTGCTTGATAATTGTGTGTATGTTTACAAAAAAAAAACATTATCAACTTTTCAAAAAAATCACAAAAAGTCATCTAGCAGTTATATTTTTTTACTCTTGCAGTAGGATTTATTGATAACCTCTTTCATAAAAATCAGATAGGGCATTCATCAAATATTTATAATGTGTTGTATTTACATACAATACAAATGTTATTAGGAGGAGGAGACCCATGTGACTAAGAGAGTGATGCGTATGAATGTTTATAGATGGATAGGAAGGAGAAGGCCAAAGAAAAGATGGATGGAGTGTATAAGGAATGATATGAATGTAAAAGGAGTCAATGATAGTGTAACATCTGATAGGGGAGAATGAAAAAAAAAATGTGTTACACCGACCCGTAGTAAAATGGGATAAGGGCAGGAAGATGATGATGATTTACATACAATATGTAATAGGGTTATTAATGAATAAGGCGAGCAAGACAGAAGAAATTGGTATTAACAGAAGAAGGTTAAACCCAGTAGTGGAATAAACTCGCGTCGTTCACTTTCTACAATTCGGATTAGGTTAAAATGTTGGTTATCTTTAACTTCCTACACGCGTATTAACTATGATGTAAGGCACTATCAAACAATGCGGTAAGTTGTTTTACGTAAAATTAAATAAAACGGAACTTACTATGTTCGTAATAGACATATGTATGTAAGAACAACGCTTAGTAGACGCATAGTAATATATGTATATCTAACAGCCTTTTGCAAGAACGATGCACAGTAGACGCATAGTAAAGTGTCTCAGCTGTCATACTATGTATAATATACCGTCAAGTGGATTATAGCGACTACTATATATTTAGGAACAAACTTCACTTGACGGGCCTGTTGGTCTAGTGGTTACTTGGTTCGTGGCTCTGGCTGCTATACCGGAGGATGCCACCCAGGACAAATATTTGTCTGACGAGCACGATCATTTGTTCTGTATCTGGGTGTAATTTGTCTATAACATGTATTTATTTAGAATATAAATATGTATGTTTATCAGTCGTTGTTTTTCTAAAAAAGCACTACATTCTTAAACTGCATCCGAACTTCAATTTGCGGTTGGTTTGCAGTTCGTCTATATAGACCCTTAAACATCTTTAACTACTCGTTTACTTTACAACTCCATGACAATCCAACTTTTACCAATTGTGTGATAATAGCTAAACAAAAACCGTCGCACGCGCAGACGCACGTACTTCTCAGTACTCGTTAGTGTATGATGAACGTTTAACCTGCCTTTGTTAATTAAGATAAGTATTTACTTTGTCTGTCAGCACATAAAATAACTACTTACTCTGAAAGAGACTTCTTCCGGATTGTGTAGTTATTTTATTAGTTATTATAACAGTCCTACCGCCACCTTTTCTGCAGTTTAACAAACTTTCGTAGTGAATCTATTTCAGATGTTGAAGAGAATCACTGCTCTACATTGTGTAGTGCGTGTTGTTTTAATAGGTGGTTGTTGGATTTATAGCTAGACACTGCCTCACAGCTGGCCACGCTGGTTTTACAAAGTTTTAGGCTTCCTTGTACATTCTACCGCAATTGGCATGCAAAGTTACATTTTTAAAGAGTTTAATTAAACTTGTCATCCGAGAATCCTTAAACAGAATAATAACACTTGAGCAAAACTAATTCTGTAAAATTCTTTTACAATTTAATAAGAGGTGAACTTTAACCAAATTGAAGAATTTAAATGGAATCAGCTATTTCATAATTTGCCGATCTTTGGATAAACTAATCTAAACCGATTACGATTATCTAACAACGGTAAAGATGAATAAAAAAGTGCAACAATAAAAACACTTAGTTGAAGAGCTAAGAACTCTATAAAAAGAACAAAAGAGGAAAGTGCTTTGGACCAGAGCAAAATAGAAGGCCTATATCCATCAGTGAACTGTCATTAGCTAATCAAGATAGATTAAAATTTAAAACGATTGAGTAAATGTCGTAGTGGCGTTGGGGTTCTATGTGTGGATTTGTAAGCACAAAGTGCAGGTTCGATCGATGTATTCCTTCACCGCTTGTCGGTAGTGTCTTAAAATAATGAAGAAAGTACACATACCTTTAAAAAAGTCACACTATTACTTGCCTGCGATGGGTTTGAACCTGCATCTCGTGCATACAAATATACACAAAGCTTTCATACGTTCGACCGCAAGGCTGCTACGACATAAAATTAACTTAAGTAAATAATAACATATGTAATAACTTATATTACGTTTAATAGCGGTAACCATGCGTGGTACTAAATAAGGTTGTTTCCACAGTTTCCTATATGTATAAATAAGTTCGCGTGTATGTCTGTCTGTCTGTTTTTGTAATAGATAGCGTTAATTACAATCCATTTCTTCAATGAAAACGTGTTTTGAAATTCAAAACAATTATTGTTTATGGTGTATTCCCGGAAAATGTAAATAAATGCTTTTAGGAAAATGCTTGTAGTTCAGTGTAATGAAGGTTCAGCAACGCTACCCGCGGTTGGTTAGTGGATGGGTGACCCTAGCAGGCTTTCAAATGGTTTTAAACACGTAACATTTGAGCCAACAATGTTTGATAGTCTAGGAGCTTTAAACAGTCCAAGAGCCCTCAGTTTTAAAGTAATATTGCACTAGATCCTAAACTGCAGTACAGTCATTTACTATCTGATGGACTAATTTTAATCTAATACATATTTTTCAGGAAAATTTAGTTCAATATATGAAAAAAACTTTGGCTGCCTCAATAGCCGAGTGGTATATGTCACAACACCAATTACCACGGTACGTGAAATGTCGCGGATTCGATCCCCGCGTAGGACAAGTATTTGTGCGATCCACAGATGCTTGTTCTGAGTCTGGGTGTCTTTGTGCATGTGAATTGAATGTTTGTGATACGCTCTGCGATACAAGGACTAAATTCCCTAGTGCGAGGGTCGTATTTAATAAAAAAAAGAAAGTAGAAAAAAACCTTTGCTATTACAAATTCATGCCGATTACAATTGTATTACAGCTTATAATTACTCACGGAACAATACCTTTTACAATGCAATAATTATGATGGATCATTACGTATGCATACGTATTGTAATTATAAATGTACATAATTAGGCTGTAGGTACAGGGATTGTGTGTTTGGTTTTTAGAGAGTGGTTGCAGGTTCAATCTCTGATAAATATGTAACTTAAAAAAAATACTATAGCTAATTTTTAGATATTTTTGTGTATTTCTATCTAAATTTTACTAGCTGTACCTACTTATAAACACATAAAACTATATATACATATGTGGATATTTACGTATACATTTTTACGTTTAAATTAGAATCTGAAATCTCCAATCCGCAGTGAGCTAACGTAGTGATCAATGCCCTATATGAAAAGAGGCCTGTGCCCAGCAGTTGGACATGTATAGGCAGGTTAAATAGAGGTATGTGTCCATCAGTGGGACGTATAAACTTTAATAGAAGGTAAATAACAATTACCTGTAATAAATACTTTATTAAACATCACGGTTCGCATGTATTAATCGCGTGCCCCAAAACATTTACATGTGTGCGTGCGTAATACAAGACGTGTACACGCACGCACACAATGAACTCGTTTCGGAGACACAGACATATAGTGATCGGCTTTCATTATCCGATACATAATTATGTATATATGCTATTGATCTGTCTAAAATGTGTTTATTAGGGTTCCGTTGCTATTTATTTGTTATACCAGGTCTTGTTGAAATTAAACTAGTGACAAAAATGTTTTTGAAAACAGATTATTGTTTCGGGCTTCCTTCTCGGTAAGTGACATTTTTACCGCTGATTAAATCAGAAATGTGGAATGAAGTGACAAATCTAAGTCACGTGATATTTTACAATGAAATGTTAAATTTAATTCTAGCTTCAAGTCTTCAACTTGGCCTACATAGATGTCGATGTAGAAACATTACCCTCCTTTAAAGAAGTCGGTTATAAAGTAGCCTGTATGTTAATGTAGGGTTTTCGCAATCATCATACTAAATTTCATCAATGTCGGTCCAGCCATTTAAGCGTGAAGAGGTATCAAACATACACATTCACATACTTTCGCATTTAAAATATTAGTAGGATTACATTATTCATAAATACCACGAAAACATTTTACATAATCGACTTTTTTTTCGATTATACATTCGACATACGATACCCAAAAAGCTAGATTTAGTTTCAAAACACTACAATATGTGTGTCACTAGCTTAATAGCTAACAAACATGCATGAGTTTACTTCTAGTTCTCCTTACACTTAAGTTAGGAAATAGGAATATAATATAAATGCAAGAATTGATACGTATAATATCTTTGACATAAATTGTATTTTGGACTCAATTTTTTTTCAATTAAGAGGTTAAGTATTAGGTCGTAAGGTAAACAAAAATATAAACAAACATGTAAATATTGAACTACTGAACAAATACCTTTTCCCCATGGAGAAAGATCGAGCTATCTCAACACACAAACATTTGTCCTGAGTAGGGATCGAACCCTCGACCTCCGGTATAGCAGTCAGGGCCACTAACCACTAGACCAACAGGCCTGTTGATATGAATATTTAATATGGGAAGAGGTCCAGTAGTGGGATTTTTATAGTTTGGTTCTATTATCACATTGTATAACAGATACCCTGGATTAAAATAAGCTTTACGCGACTGTATCAGAAAGACGGTGATATTAAATAAATAAAAATAAAATAAATAAATATCTTGGGACAATATCCACACACGGCCATCTGATTCCAAGCTAAGCAGAGCTTGTGTTATGGTAATCAGATAGCTGATAAACATACTTATATATTTCTAAATATATACATATTATAGATAAATCACACCCAGACACAGAACAAAATAATGATCGTGCTCATCACACAAACATTTGTCCTGGGTGGGAATCGAACCCACGACCTCCGGCTTAGCAGTCAGGGTCACTAACCACTAGACCAACAGGCCCGTCAATTATTATATTTGCGGTTACAACCGACATCCGTGCAAGCAAAGCCAGGAGAAAAGTCTAGTCTAGTCATAAAATTCCCACTAAGAGACAGCTACACAATATAAAGTCAGTTTCGTATGAATAGAATAAACATTTCGTTGCATAATTGGCAACTTTCCAAAATCAGCGAATATGTGGACATCGGGTCCTTTCATAACATTCAATTTGTATGAATTTGACTGGTTTCACTGCATTTTTTGAATGACACAGATATTTTTTTGGTGTTTTTCATTTGATTTTATTTATGTTTGATTTGGAGACAGTTTGGGAGTATGACATCTTAGCAACTAGTGATTAACTTCAAAAAGCTATCATGAATAGTTATTATTCTTTATATAAACCTACCTTTATATAATCATTATTCGTTTAAGTCCAAATGTATTGTTGTTTTCTTATGTATTATTATTCGACTGACCAAAAATCCTTCTTTTGGTCAGCCGAGTCAGTCAGACAATCTCGATCATGTTCAAAATAATCCTTGTGTGCTTAATAAACAACTATCATCAGATGATCTAAAAATATCTGTCTTATTAAAATGCATTTATGTCTTATTTCTAATAGTGATTTGAGGATGTTAGGTTTCAGAATATGGTCACAATCTACTCTATCCTATTTTTAATTAATTACTAACGTTACATGTCTTTAGAAATATATTATATTTATCTACATTAAATCTTGAGAATCACGTTTTTCTATGAAATACGAAAATTTATATTTAATTAAACGTGTGATTGTACTTAAAAACATTTACCCAATTATCTAAATCTTAACTTAGTACTCATACACTAACCACAAAGTTTAACATTTAAGACTAGTCGCATGCATAAAAAATCTAGTGACCCACTCCAGCTTCTCACGGGTGCAAAACTGATGTATTTATACATATAAAACTTCCTTTTGAATCGCCCTTAAGTGTCATGTTGTCTCTGTCTTCATTAAGTTAAATGTAGAGACAAGTAGACAATTCTGAACATTAGCTAGTAAAGTGAAAAAGGTTGATAGAGTTGTGTTTTAAGACTAAAACAAATTGAATAAAGATATACACTATCATATGGATAAATACAGGACCTACCAATACCTTATACAGAAATATTAACGCAGTTGTGGAAGCGTGACAGAGCACTACACGGCGTAGAGCGGCGTCTCTCTTCCACAACTGCAATAATATTACTTTAAACAGTGATAGTAAACGTTTTATTATTCTTGATCTTTTGTAGAATAAAGGTTGACGTTTAAAAAGGTTTTTTTTGTATAGAAATTAAGATCTTAAATGTGAATAGAAATTGTATTAATGTTTACAACTATCGTATATCCAACGGCATCTTCAACACTTTAGAAAGGAGAGTGTTACACAAAAGTTAGTTCAAGATTAATTGTAATGAAAATGACTTTATAATCGTCTATTTAATATGTTGTCTTAAGTAACAATTATCACTAATGTCAAAATTAATCCCTGTCTGTTTCGAACGTGGCGTTTCGTTTTATTTGTTTAAAAAAAATTAAAAACGTGTATAATTATGACAAATCGATCAGCATAAATATCTACAAAGATAAAATTGTTAAAAAAAGAATTGATAACGGCTTTTACGAAACCATATCACTTTTAAAGAGCAACTCAAAGTTGAAATAAAAGTTATACTATCACAATCTAAACATTTTAAATCTTGTCTTAAGAGCCGAGAAACCTTTACTTTTACCACGTGGTAGAACAAAGGTGAGATTTCTTAAAGTTCCCATACTAAAGTACAATACTCTATAAAGCTCTTGATACCAACATCGCGAATGTTTCAACTAAAAGCCGACGCACAATCGCTGCACATTTGAATGTATTAATTACGTAAAAGAGATATCAAATGTTTCTTTTTAGTATTACGCAAATATTCGGCTAAATCACCTTAAAAAAAATACTGACATTTCACCGTTTCACTTGCTTGTGGTTCACCAGACCCAGTAGTACCAACATTCAAATTTTAATACACGATAAATTTTATCACCAAGGAGTTTTTATTCACTCACCTCGTTCAGCAAATCCGTCACCAGATCCGGAAGGAGTTCCAATATCCTGTAGGGTTTGTTCGTCACCAACGTCATTGAGACCGAAATTTTGATCACGAAACACGACATTATCGGTGAAGCTCGGCCCCCCGGTACCGCCGATACTGGGGCCTATGCCGGGACCACCGGGGCCCGCGTGAGCGTTAGTCTGCACTGAATTCACACTTTCCGACGCGTACGGGAACACCACACGAGGGGACCGCGGCTTCCAGCCCGGGTAGTAACCGTTACGAACTGAGGGAGCGAAGGGAGAGACCGGGTAGGGATCGAAGCCGTAGTTCGGGGCGTACGTCCGCCCGAAACGGCCTTGGTAGTAGTGAGGCTGCGCTTGGAAAGGCCTAAACCTAGGCAGAGGCTCGTAAAACCTCTCGTTCCCAGAAGGCAAGTCCTCAGGCAACTTCTTCGGCGTCTCCGCATCATCAGACGTGAACTCATAATCCGTTTGATCGTCAAACTTGATCTTAGAGTAGTTCTTGTCTCGCGTCAAATCAATCTCACCCTTCCCGAATGGCTGGTGGTTCTCATCCTCATCCAGGAATAGAACCCTGGACTGCCTCGCTCTGGTCCTCCGGTACAGGTTCTTCGGCACGAACATAACGTTCTTGTACGGCTTCTGGTAGACTAGGCTGAGCGCCCGACTCGGCTCGACAGCGGCGACGGACGCCACCACAAGCAAAATAACTTTCCATCTATTTTCGCTGAACATGTTGCGTCGGTCAGTGCACTTGTTTTCACTTTCGATTCATATTATTATGAAGGGAAAATTTGAGGATCGTATCTGAAGGATGTTTAGTACATGTTTTTTTGGTACGCGGTGTTTAATTTTGATTTTTTTGATTGTTTGTCATTTCGGTTTGGCGGGACGTGTGTCGCGGGCGGGTGGCGTGCGGGTACTGGCGCTGCGAGGCTCCGGCGCGGCCTGCGCGGGCGCCGTTATATAAAAATGCATGATTGTGACGTCTGGTTTATGTAATGGTCATTAGTGATAGTACGTTGCCTGCCGACTCCGTTTGGGGATACCTGAAAGTGTTACTTTCAGTTTTGATGGAGTTATGGTGGCTTTACTTCGAGTTAGATAAGAGGATTTAGTTAAAGATGATTGGGTGTTTTAGTTGAAGTTTAAGTAAACAAGTTTTTAGATTATTTTGTTTTAAAATTACGCACATAATTTTAAGTGCGTTAATTTTATTTAGATTTTTTAAATATTTCCATCAAAAAATTACAGAACAACTTCGCGTTAAATATTTATAAAGATTAAATAAAAAGAATTAAAACAGGAAAGTAGAGTGGCTTTTATAGTTTTGCCCAACAGTAGGCCAAGTCTAAAGTGGCAAAAAAAATATCCTTGAAAATATTCAACTAAAATTTTCAACTTAGATTAATTTCTTTTATATCAGAAAATGCAACATATTTTTGTGGCAAACTGTAATTTAAATCTGACAACATGTTCTTGTTACATCTAGTTAGCTTTTCAATTATCTTAAATAATTTATAATCTTAAATCAATACGAATATTTACACCATCTCATTTATAATTAACAAGCATTTAGCACCAAATGTTTTAGAAAACACCGCTTTGTGGGAAAGGCCTGATTAGGCGTGGATTGTAACATTATGTCGAATCGATGCCACGCGAGTTACGCACTATTGGGGACAGGTCGATGACCAGTCTCTTGTGAGAGATGCATCTCTTAAGGGAGTTATTTCGATAGGCCTGTTGGTGTAGTGGTTAGTGGCCCTGACTGTTATGCCAGAGGTCGTGGGTTCGATTTCCATCTAGGACAAATGTTTGTGTGATGAGTGAAATTATTTGTTCTGCGTCGTGGTGTAATTTATCAATAATATGTTTAAATGGCGTTGTGTGAAAATCATGAAATATTATCGTTATTTGACTGCCTGCATGTATGAAATTACAGTTAATTTAGTATTAGTATAGTTTGTAAGTTGTAAATTACAACGTTTGGATATTTTTTTTTGGACTGGTTGTGTTTTGAATGGGATTTTTTTTAAACATATCCACAAGTACATAAGGCAAATAAATTAAACTTTAATTTAAGCTTAATAGTAAACGTATTTCATACGTGTTTTTGGTACTAACATAGATTTATTTCTATATCACTTTCATTGACACCTAAAATCTAAAAATAGAGCCTTTTTTCTCCAGACTATAATTTCATCCTTCGTTTTACTAACATTTCACGAACAAAACATTTCTCTTTCACTCCAAATTAGTTTGTATTCACCATAAAATGAACCGTAACATTACAAATAACTCTCCGTACACGATTCAACAGTCTGCCATACCCGACGACTGAGGAACTGCCACTACTACTTAAAGTAATATTACTTTGCAAGTGTGGAAGAGAGACGCCGCTCTACGCCGTGTAGTGCACTGTTACGCTCCCACAACTGCAATGATATTACTTTTTAAAGCAGTAGTGGTAGGCTATCTAAAGTCTTTAATGCGTATGATACGAATCTCTATGAGTCAGTGTGGTTATAATCGCAGAGACTGAAGCTGTGAATCGGACACTACTTATTCATTTGTTTATTTTGTCCCTTAGTAACCTGATACGTATTATAAATTTTATAGAAGTGGCAGCGTGCCGTGGATTAGTTGCGCTGATAATTTATCCATAGCTGGAGTATTTAGGAAAATGTAAAACTAGCGAAACGAACGGGAAACGGGAAGTGTTGCTGTCAATTTTTTTGCGTTTAATACCTTTACCGTGTATCAAATTCAATTAATTTCAATTTCAGTCAAAGGTCCAAATATAAAGTTTATAAAACAAAAAAATAATGTTTTTAAAGTTTCACGACTTGTACACATATCTTAATCAAAATATCGAATTATATTGCGAATAAGTCCTGTTTGTCGTCTAAAACAGACACACATTTATTTCGACTTATATCGCTTCGTGTACGAATGCCCTTAATCTTTGTTCGTGATACCATAAAAGCAAGAATGTTCATCTTTTATGTCCACCATAAGCGGTGAGACCGTGTCATGTGTTATTTGTATATTAGGCGGTGAATGATGCTACAACGGGCTTAATAGATGTTAAGACTATTTTAGGTTTTTAAAAGAAATTTTGTTAGAATGTAGAGTCACGTCACACAAGGAATAATAAGCGGCTTTTTTGTATTGTAACTGTTTGTATATATGTTAGGTTACAGGTATATAAGTTTAGTTTTAAATGAATATATTTAATTGTTTAGTATATTTCTTAATTTCTCATAAAAAAGCTTAAATTATTAGCCATAGTTTTTTTTTTATAATGTACCTATATTATCATTCATGTATGCTGTAGACAGTCATAGATAACTTATGGGTATTGATAAATATAAATTTTAACTTAACTTTTATTGTATTTTTTTCAATGGTACGCTATGGTAAAAAAAAATATGTTAATGATAAACTTTTTTTCCATAAGAGCTTCAGGAATTTCGTATAAGAAACCCACTGAAACTGTTTGGTCGTGCACACATGTTTTTGCTCGAGACTGTACAAAAAGTTTAAAATTAAAAATCTAGCAATTACAAAACAAGGAAACATTTGGACACATGACAACAATGATTGACAAACTGTGTTTCGATGTCACAGACAGACAACGCGATAATTACAAGAATAGTTAGTTACTACTGGGTTTAGACACGCGAGGCATATGTATATGTTTTCAGTATACAATAATACCAGCCTATACACGTCCCACTGCTGGGCACAGGCCTGTACTGCCAGAGCATGCGCGAGCGACTCTGGCTTTGGCAATACAGGCCCGGGGTGTGTTTGGTTGATGTGAGTCCGACATATCCCCACGCCGTGCCCTCGGCGTGGTTTGAAGTCATTAGAGTTTCACCCCGGAAACCAAAAAGGGTACAAGCCTCTTTCTCATATAGTGAAGGTATGAGCATTGATCACCACGCTAGCTCACTGTGAAAATAGAATGTTCTCGATACGGGGCTATGCCCAGCAGTGGGAAATTTTATCACCAATATAAAAAAATACACCACAATGAATAGTATTTGAATAAGAGTAGAAGTGGCGACATCTATGTTTGGAAGTGCGCATGCGCAGGCGATGGAAGCCTTTCTCTTTGCGTTAAGGCTTTCATTGATTAATGCATGTATCAGAAGATGTCGTTTATACGGAGTGTTGTTTTTGTAATAATTTTAGTAAGAAAAGTTGATTTCAATTGATTGATAGTAATGGAAAATAATTAAGTATTTTATCATTAGGTAATAATAAAGTATATTGAGTATTCTATTCTATTGATATGTAGTAATACGATAAATTGGTAACAAGAGTTCTTTTTGTATTTTTAGTACGCAATCATAGGTGCAACGCGTTGATGTCTTTTGTATGAACACTTGCGTCTTACATTTTTCTTATAATTTTTAGTCGCCGATTTTATCGTATTTTTTTTTAAAATATCGTTTAATAATGAGTATAAAATCTATTTATTTCTTTTAAATTCTTATTCAATGTTGTAAACAGATCCATACAGCTTAAGGACAGGTTTCATGACTTTTTCCATTCAGTCTTCATGGGAATCGAACCCATGACATTAAGAATTGCCTTCCCGCAGTAAACAAACTTCGCTATTCACCAAAATATTATTTCGTCTTGCAAACAGTTTCACTTTAGATGCGCCGGCGCCGATGACGTGACTACAAACTTTATTTATCCAATATGTATATCAAATGCTAGATTTGGATCTAATTTAAATATGAATCATTTAAGATTATTTTTAGATATCCGCTTCTAATAAAAATAGTTGTGATAACCGTCGTGTGTTTGCTTGATGCATCAATGCTTCTTAAGAAATAATATGTAAAAATGAATTTGTTTAATCCTAAAATAATCCAATCTTGGATTGGTTGAAAGAACAGATTATGTCAACATTTAGGGATAAGTTAACATTGCTTTTTGTAAATAACAAAAAAAATATTTTTTCATATTTCCATACATTCAGATCTACAAACAAAACCCACCTTTAAAACTAACACCATAAAGTCGATTTTCAAAAAACTTACAAACTCAAAAATTCAATAAATCATATAAACAGGAAAACTCTACCGAAATCCTTGACAATCACTCAACAGTTGGTAATTTCTCTCGCGTTTCACTTCGGATGCGCAGGCGCAGGTGACGTCATAACGATGGCTTTATTATTATGATAATATACAATCCGAAGCTGGTTATTGTATTTTTACTTTTATTTGTATTTTTTGAGATCATGTTTTTTATTTGAATGTTTTGGGTTGGTTTTTTTGTTACTAATAGATCTGGTTCACTTTTCAGTTTGTGAGTTATTCGTTCGGAGTGGTGATAGCCTAGTGGTAAACGGCAGGACTGCCAAGTCATAGGCCTCGAGTTCGAACCCCATAGCGCGCTTCAACTTTCGAGTGTTGAGTGTGTTTAGTGCTATAAAAATAAATATCACAGCTTCAGTGTTTTGGTAGGCACCAAAATTTTTTGTGACATGCAAACCACCCCATCTTTTGAACTTAAATAAATAAACATACAATTTAATACAAATATCTTAAGCCAAACGTTTACAATGTCAATAATTCCGGAGTTCACACCCAATTATAATTTCTCTTACAGTTTCTCTTGCATGCGCCGGCGCCGGTGACGTCATCAAACACGTATTTACATACAGCGGCTGATCTTCCAAAATATCGGTATGCGTTTAACCGAGTTTGGATATGGAGTATGTGTAATTGTCAATTCTGATTTCGGCCTTAATTTTTTTTTTAAGGGCACGTAGGACAAGAATTTGTGTGATCCACAAAGGCTTGTTTTATGTCTGGGTGTCTTTGTGCATGTGAATTGATTGTCTGTGGAACCTCCCACGATACAAGAGTTCCTTAGTGCGGGAGTCGTTTAACAATAAATAAATAAGGGTTTGAATGCGTGTCAATTATCTGATCTGGTCCGCGTAGCTACGCGGGACATACTATAGTGCACAAGCATGTGCGCATACACAGGTGCACTCTCTGTTCTTTTACTCTCATAGCCCGATGGGAAGGCAGTCCGACACGACCGGAGAGAGATCAGGTCCCACATTTTACATGCCTTCCAAAACACGAAAACTGTGATATTTATTTCTAAGCCGCAAACAACATTCCAAAAGTCGGTGCGCCCCGTGGGGGTCGAACTCTAGATCTTTGACTTCGCAGTTGGTCTTACCACTAGGCTATCACAGCTTCAAATTTTTCATTTACCTACTACGAAAAGACGAAGGGGTCGTGTTCCTGCAAGATGGTGTGACCAAACACAATCCTATCTGCAACTCCATCTGCACGAAGCTATACACACTGCTGCTGATGGGAACATCTGGAGGAATTTGTCCCGACCCAATCTCAATGCTGACAGAAACTAATGATGGTCACGATCCCCAATCTATGGGGAAACGACTTTGATGATGACCACCAAAATCCGCTCTCATTCCCCAATCTTCCTAAACCCATACAGTTTACATTATCTGCTTCCTCGTCACCGTTTTCACTCGGCTAACGCGTTTCTGATGCGCGTGACGTCACGGCCACACAAACAACCTCGATATTTTCGCGAGACTATCTCATTGACTTGCTTTTAGATTTACTTTTGCTTTTAAGATCGCGCAAGGAGGGGTCATGTTTTTTGAGCAGTGTATGTGAATTGAATTTCAAAAATATAGGTCTGTTTAGCATATAGTCGCAGATTACAGTTTTGTCTGAGGTTTTTTTTAATCACACGCATTAGGAAATAATTAGTTTATGTTTTTTTTAATTATATCATGAATAAACATTCACACCTTCCCTTTATGGACAATAGCCTAGCAATGGGACATTAAAATATTATATTTAATTGTATCACTACTCATTAATTAATATGACATACGTGGTTGCCAGCGACTTCGTTCGCAAAAAAAAAGAATAAGGAAGACAAATAGATGTTAGCCGATTCTCAGACCTACTGAATACGTATATAAAATTTAGTTAAAATCAGTCCAGCCGTTTTGGAGCAGTACGGTAACTAACATTGTGACACGAGAATTTTATGTACAAAGATAGAGATTTGTAAGATCACTAGACAATAAAAAATTAAATTTACAAAATATTTTGATCGATTTTGACGCTTGATTTATGATGAAAAAAACAAATGGTAATGAATACTCCCCTGTATTTATTAATTATTTTAATGTCAAATTAATTCTTAATGGCTATAAATGTCTGTTTTATTATCATATAAATATACAAGATGTTTCACTGTATTATTTAAATATAGATAAGGATCGGAAAATTCAAATGACTAACTAGAAGGTATGCTTTAATAGGCCTTCCATAAATTGATTTGGGGTCCAATTCCTTTAGGTTCAAATCAAAATCAAAAGGTTTTTATTTTGAATAGGCCTTCTGAGACATTTTCCAAACGTTAGTGACTCTAATTGCGCGGTTATGGAGCCTATTATTAGGTACACTGATCTTACCGGGGCTGCGGAGTTACCGCGACTCTTTCACTCAAAGGGCTCCAGGAGGAACATAGTGGGTTTAGTAAGTAAAAGTCTGACACTCCCTCCCGCTGCACCCACAGCGAGCGGGGTCATTTGATGATTTCCTACGAAATAAAAAGGACTTATACTGATATATGATTTAGGTCGTTGTAGTTATAAATATCATATGAATACAGTTGTAATCTATCTAATAGAGTAGATATAATAGCTTTAATAATAATTAATTTAATTAAGACGGCAACTGTGTATATAATATTATTCGCTGTTCGAGAGCTGTTCCTCGTTATAGCTGCAATAACATCACCCTGTAACACAATCGGTTAAAAAGTAGCCTAAATATTTAATCTAGGGTGTCAGCTAACTCCACCAAATTGATCCAGCCGTTTGAGCGTGAAAGAGTAACGAACATCTGTCCATTTATACATGCATACTTACAGACTTTCGCGTTTTTAATATTAGTAGGATAAAGTTGAATTAAAAAGTTGAAAAGTAAAGTTGAAAATAGCACATCACAGCTCTATACAGAAATATATAGAAGGAGAGAAGAGTAGACTAATAAATAAGGATTACCAATCACTAGGACAGAAAAAGTTACAAAAAAAAACAAATTGCTATATCTCTAAATAGTTTGTAACCTTTCCCATAAATATCCTATTGGCATTATTTATTTACAACTAAAATAATTAAATATTGAAATTTATTCCTATTCCACTTTCTTGTATAAAATGTGTGTCAGCGTTTTGGCAAAACATACAAATATTTATGTGTTAATAAACTCAATTCATGGGCATATTTAAATCACAAGAAACATAACAGTAATTTAGTACGCACAAGCAATTAATCCGACAGATATCTAACAAATAATCACTACATTGGAACCATTTATTAAATTTTTCCACAACAGCATACTTTCCGATACGATTCGATGCGAAAACGTGAAATATCACCTCAAACCAGTGCTATATAATCGTGATAGCGAGACCAGTGACAAGCCAGACCGACTGGTCGCGAGAAAATAAGCCGCTATACCAGACTATGGCAGTACACTCAAAACCGCTGCCGACAGCGAACGCGGCAAAAAAAGAAAAACAAAATTTCGTTCCATTCGGTCATTTTTAAAGAAGACCCCGCTGTGTAAGCACGTTTCTTAAACCATATGAATTGAATTTAGTGAGTTTTTAATTTTAGATCTGTTCGGTATTAAGTGAAAGTGTTTTGGCTAAAAGTGAAAGGCGTTGCAGGTGAGTATCCTCGAATTCTTGTTTAATTCTGGTTACACAGAGAAATGTTAGATGGAAGGCTGTTTGGTTGTGTCCACTGGCCTAGTTTTGTTATTGATGGTTTTAAGTTCTAAAGTTTAGTCTCGGTTTGGCCTTTAAAGAGCGCCGGAACGAAATGTAAACAAAGATTTTTTGTAGTTCCCCGACAGTCTTTTGTTTTGAATATGGCAAAACAAAAGTATTATTAAAGTAAAAACTGGAATTATATAGTAGTAAAATTAGACGGGTTACTCACACGTATTTATCGAGAATGCAGGCTTATAGTTTCGGACTCAACCAAAATGATTACGGACTCCGATAGGGACCGAAACTCGATTGGGTTTGACATTCCCGATATAAACGCGTGAGTAAACCATTTTTATTAACAATAATGAATCCGCTTTACAAAATTTACTATAATACTAGCTGTTCCCCGCGACTTCGTACGCTTCAATAGAAAAAAAAAAATTTTAGATAAAAATATAATTTTGGCCGATTCTCACGCCTACTCAATACCAATGCTCACAAAATTTGAAGAGAATCAAAGGAAAAGGAGTACGGAAATCAACATTGGGACACGAGAATTTTATGTAGAGATATTGGGATAGGTCATAAGTGAATGATACTGGTTCTTATAGAATATTTGTTCACTTATTTTGTAGTGTTAATATATTGTTATGCTCCTTTTCATCATCATCATGTCAGCCTAAAATCACCTACAGCTGGGTATAAACCTCCTTTTTCTTCCAATTTTGTATGTTTTGCAAGTCCCTCATTCAAGTATTTACAATAATTAATAACGATAGCCAATTGAAAATAGCCAATAAGAAACTACATTGTTTTATTTATAACTAACCTGTCCCAACTTCGCACGGGTGAAATACTAAAATCAAAAGGTTTTTATTTTGACTAAGCCTTTTCAGGCACTTTCAAAACGTTACTGACTCTAGTTACGTGGTTCCAAAATGTCATTCTTTTCAAGAAGAACCGTCAAGAAACTCCATAAATGTACTGATGAATTATACATGTAAACCTTCCTCTTGAATCACTCTATCTATTAAAAAAACCGCTTCAAAATCCGTTGCACAGTGTTAAAAGTTTAAGCGAACAGACAGCGACAGCGACTTTGTTTTATACTATGTAGTGATTTTATAATTTAAGTTCACTCAAAACAGGTAAATAAATACAACATAACATACAAGATGTGCAAGGGTACTGCTTATTTCTAAAGCAATCTCTCCCAGCAGACCCGCGATAGGAGAAGTGGTTGATATTTTTTTATTTGCACAGACTCAAAAACTAATGATAATAATTGGGATAAGGGCAGGGGATGATGATGATACTCATAATTTTGTAATATTTTTTTATTCATAGCCTAGTTGATAAGTTGTAAAGTATAACAATGAAAACAGTTACATATATTTTTTTTTAATTTAAGTCTATTTTTCTAAAATAAAAGTAGCTTAAGTTGCTGCTTATTACATCAGTTACCTGCCAATAAAGATCCCGTAAAAATCGGTCCAGCCGTTACAGATATTAGTGAGAACAAACAGACGAACAGATAAATTATATATAAATAATAAGCCAGCCTATATACGTCCCACTGCTGGATACAGGCCTTTTCATGTATAGGGAAGGTTTGAGGTGCACGTTAGCTCACATATTTAAAGCGTCAAAAAATAAATCATCATCTCCGACAACAGCGGGAAACGTGCTTTATGCGATTTGTTGTATGTTTACTGTGATTAAATATTGGAAGCTTTACCAAGCGACGCTGAAAGACAATCGTGGATAAGCCTGTGATGGTCACTTATCAGATAGCCACAATAATATACCATCACATTACCGAAATCACTATAGAATACTTACAAATAATATATTTCTTTTCGGCAAACTTAAAATGTATGGAAATTATATCCATTTTCGACAAGTGACGTGACTTGGACTTGTCAGATCAAAGATTTGAGTGATTCGACTACCTTTAGCGTTTGGAGAACTATAACTAATATCTAATAAAATGACCTATAAAACCCAATAAGCATTAAGGTTATTGTCCTACAATTGGAACTGTCACACGATATTCGATACCTCGGAATGTCGTGGTTCACTGATTAGTAGCTAGAGACCCTATCAACATCTCAAAGTAATATTATTGCAGTTGTGGAAGCGTGACAGCGCACTACACGGCGTAGAGCGGCGTCTCTCTTCCACAACTGCAGTAATAATACTTTGAGACACCAGATCGTATTGACAAAGCTTTAATAGATGCAATCATTATAATAGTATTCCACGACTTTTTACACAACGCCATCTAGTCTCTAACTAAGCATAGCTTTTATTATGAGTACTAGACAACTGATAAACATACTTATAGTCCAACAAATCTAAGAAGTACCGTTTGACGTTTCATCATTTTCAAACCGAAACAACTTTGTTCATGCGTACAATACTCAGTTTCGACAACCTTTGTCATAAAACCATGAATTTAGAAAGATTTTATTATTGTATCTAAAAATTTACAATTTTTAATATCCTAATTTAATTGAAAACTTTCAAACAAAGCAAAATAACACATATTTACATAGTAAATAATTTCTAATAGTTCTATTTTTGACCTCATTGCAAAGTCACGTAGTTAGGTCACTGCTTGTAGTGTTGTGACTCTTCAGATACACTTGTATGCGAAAAAATCGATTACATATATGAAAAATCGAATGTATTACTTTCAAATTACCAATTGACGACACGTTACTGCGCGACCGCATTATGCACTTAATACATAGGTACCCTAAAATAAATTACGACTTCGACAGAGACGTACACTTTGATAATTTCATAGATAATCAACTAGTCATTAATTTAAATGACGATGATGACGAAGACGATGACGATTCTAGTACTAGTAGTGTATAAATAAAATATCCTAAACATAACTTTTATTTCATTATGACAATTGATCTCTTAAAATTTGGATATTATAGTAATCGATCTCATAAAAATCGGATATTATAGTAATCGATTTTTTTACTCCCAACCCTATTATCCTATTTGTCATAACTGTCAAACGGTACTTCTTAGATTTGTTGGACTATATATACATACATGTTATAGATAAATTATACCCAGATACAGAACAAATGACTGTGCTCATCTCACAATCATTTGTCCTGGGTGGAGATCGAACCCACGACCTTTGATGTAGCAGTCAGGGCCACTAACCATTAGAGCAACAGAGATTAGATGGCGTTGTGTGAATAATAAAGGATATTTATTTATTTACTATTTACCTACTTGACTGTCTTTGCGTCTGCATGCCTTACAAAAACAAGTAGGTATTCTTTTCAAAATCAATCACATATTAGCATAGCTACACATCTGCTTACCCTCTTGCATATGCTGTCGTAATGATACGCTCATTAAGTCACGGCCATGTCGCCGGTAACTCATTACCATGGAGTTTGAGAAAGCTGTCAGCGTCAGTCTTTTGTCTCAAAGTATTTACAACGGAGATTTTTTTCTTTTAAAATGATTTGTGAAAACGAATCTACATAACAAATGAGTTTTGGTTGTGATATAATGTCATTTTTGGAAAGGAATGTGTTTTGCAGTTTGTTTTTGTTTGAGTTATTTGAGAGTTTTAAGTATTTGTTGTTGTCCTAATCGTTCAAGGACCGGTTTCGGCGTTGCCAAAGGTATATTATTATGTAGTTTCTTTCTGAGTCTCCTTTGACAAATGTTAAACCATACATCGATAGGAAACCTAGCAAATCAATTTTAGACTTTAGACATTAGATTTCGCTTTCATATATTATTAAGAAATGAAAGGATATCGTCTGTCTTGGCATGTGATGAGGAGGGGTGAGACTCATGTGACTAAGAGAGTGATGAGTATGAATGTTGATGGATGGAGAGGAAGGAGAAGGTCAAAGAAAGGATAGATAGGTTGTATTAGGAATGTTATGAATGAATAAGGAATAAAGATACAGTGACGTCTGAATTTGCAAGAGAAAACACAGGTGTTAGTTATTAAAGATCCTATGTATATTTTAAGTAATGGAATCTGAAATTGCCATCTGGTAAGGATAATAAGTAACAAAACGAGACAGTGATATCGTTGCTTTGACAACGATAACACTATTACGTCTTATTTGCAACTAGCGATCCGCCCCAGATTCGCACGGGTGTAATACTGATATACCTTCCTCTTAAATCACTCTATCAACAAAAACCGCTTTATAATCCGATGCGTAGTTTTAAAAATTTGAACAAACATAATTATAGAGGGACAGCAACAGCGACTTTGTTTTATACTAAGTATTGATTTACATAGAAGTTGACAATAGAACTGCCGCAAAAAAGCAAGGAATTTGATCAAGAACCTTTGCTTCTTCATTAGGGAAGAAGATAAAAAGGTTTATGAAGATTTCATTGATAGATAGACCTAACACAAAACGAATCTCCCCGAATAAGACGAGAATTTGTGCGATCCACAAAGGCTTGTTCTGAGTCTAAGTGTCTCTGGGCATGTGAATTGAATGTCTGTGAAACCCCCCGCGATACAGGGATTAAATTCCTTAGAGCGAGAGTAGTTTACAAAAAAAAATAACAACAAAAGTCAATAAAAAATCCACTATTCATCGATAGATGGCAACACTAAAAAGTATCACCGCTGTGCCAGTCGGGATCGGGAGTGTTAGGTTATTTTCGTTACGGAATTTCTGGATTCGGTCTCCACGCTTAAGGCCCGCGATAGAAGCTATGCAATAGCTTAAAAAGCAAGGAGTCTTGTCAATAAGGCCGATAATCTTCAGTCAACGCTTGTGCTAACTGCTGAGACCTTTAAATACGATGTCTGTGGTCAAAGCCCTCAGGTTTACTACAACGTAATTAATAAATAAATAAATATCTTGGGACAATATCCACCCACGGCCATCTGATCCCAAGCTAAGCAGAGCTTGTGTTATGGTAATCAGACAGCTGATAAACATACTTATATATTTTTAAATACATACATATTATAGATAAATTACACCCAGACAGAACAAATGATCGTGCTCATCACACCAACATTTGTCCTGGGTGGGAATCGAACCCACGACCTCCGGTATATCATTCAGGGTCACTAACCACTAGACCAACAGGCCCGTCAAATACGATGTCTGTGGTCAAAGCCCTCTGTTTTACCACAACGTAATTACAACTTGAAGCTAATTAAGGCAAGTAAAGTGAAGAGCAAGTCTGTAACAATTAGCGCGAGTGAAAGTCAAGCACGCATCGTTTGTCTTCCGGGCTACGACCCCGGCGCGGGTATCTGTCGTTAAGTTATTATACAGTTTCTAATTACGCTTATTGTTTATAATTTTATGGTGATATAGTTTTTGTAAGTATTTGGTGGATAGGCTGGTTTGCAGAGATTGGACGGTTTCGGGTCGTTGATATGGTTTTTAGAGGTAGCTTTAATTAAAATAAACAAAGGGCAGATTTTTTTGTAAACGACTCCCTCACTAAGAATTTTATCCTTGTATCGCAGGGGTTTCACAGACATTCAATTCACATGCATAGACATCCAGACTCAGAACAAGCATCTGTGGGTCGCACAAATACTTGTTCTACGCAGGGATCAACCCCGCATCACGGTGATTGGCTTAGTGACTTGTACCACTCGGCTATCTGTGCAGTGTGTCTCTCTCACGTTGTGACTCTTCCTCCAGCCAGAGCAAAGAAGAACTAATAAAATTATCAATGAAGGGCGCCTTTGGGGCAGGGTGTTGGGCCTCGAATTAGTGCGATGTTTACCGCGAAAGGGGGAAACATGTTTTATAATATCTATTGCTTAGCCTCTGGATAAATTTTATGTCTCTCAGCGTGAGTCCTGGTCGATCCATACAAATGAATGAAAGTGACAAGTCAAAGACACAACACTTGTGGAAAAGGAATTTCATTTTCATACAAGTTGATGTTTTCCAATTTCAACTACACCAGTGCGATATAACATTGTCAATTGTCACTGGGACGTAATGGATGTTGACTGAACGGATAGCCGAGTGGTATTAGGCTTGGTATTAGGTCACCAAACAATTACCATAGTGCGCAAGTATTTGTGCGACCCATATAATAATATGCTTATTCTGAGTCTCTGTGCCTTTGTGCACATGCACCTTTGTGCACGTGCACAAAGGCACATTGAGACACGGGGGGTTTCACAGACATTCAATTCACAAGGATTAAATTACTTAGTGCGGGAGACAAAAATGAAAAAATTGCGTTCCTTTATCGTATTCGAACTTTTTACTCCTCTTATATCTACTATTTCTAATTAATTTCCTTGCGATATTCTTTCATAGACACTCAATAGTTCCCACGGTCTTTGAATTAGAAACTTTAAGAGGAGATGCCTATGTCTCTCCATCTGATGATGATAATATTAATTCTCATCTATTTCCAAGTAAAATGGGATAAGGGCAGGAAGATGATGATGATGATCTATTTCCAGCTCCCATAACGCCGCGCGCCACCGACACACTATGTCCCACCACACACCATGCCAGCGGTGAAGCGCGCGCCATGCCAGCACCGGGACAGACCGCCGTCACGCCGAGCGCTCGTCACGCTACGTCACGCTGTTGTCACGCTGCTCGTGCTGCACGTGACAAACGCTGGTGCTGAATGTAGGTATTCCTGTTTGTTTTTATAGTATCATCATCTTCCTGCCCTTATGCCTTTTTACTTGGGATCGGCGCAACACGTTTTAAAGTCTTTCTTTTGTCTTTCTTTTTAAAGTAAATAATTTTGTATGTAAATAAAAGACAACGTGCTGCAGAGTTTGTTGCGCCGTTTTTTCTCCCGTAGCGATAGCACAGGAAGCGGTGAAGGGTGGGTGATGGGGTGCTGTCTATTATTATTGTAACTTTTAGTACTTTAAGTTACAATAATAATTTGAATGAAACAGTAGATTTTGGTATGTGACCATGGTCATCCACCATCTAAAATTATTCAAATCATTTGATCGTCTGCCGATCGGCGCGCGGCAATACGTTGCCGTTCATCACGTACAGACAGCGAACCCCCTGAATTACTTACCTTGATATATTTCCGACCAGTTCAATTGTTTTTCTTTTGTCTTCCAGCTCTCACCAGCCGCATGCTAGCCACGTTCCTAGGCTACCCGGCGACCTGCACGCTGGGCGCGGAGGTGCGGCCCTGCACGCTGGCGCTGACGTGCTGGCTGCGCGGCGGCTCCCGCGTCAGAGGCTGCGGGGGGTCCTGGCTGTTCTCCTGCTGTGTCTTCTCAGAGCGAGGGAGTGATGTACAGGATAACAGGTGAGGTGGTTGACAGTAGTTGGCAACCGTATTCAGAAACGATAAGGAGCGAAAGTCCCTTAAGTGTTTTCCGAGAGGCTGAAAACCGATCTCAGTGGACTGCGATAGGCTGATGATGATGATGAAGTGTTTTGCAGTCTTTGTTATCGTTAAGTTGAATGTAGAGATAGATATGATGACTGCACGGATAGCCAAATGGTGGACCACCACACCAAGGACCACTAGGCGTGATGAGTCTTCTCAAACGTCACGTAAGAGAAGCTGAAAACGTTGACATTCCCTGAGGGCCGACCTTTTAAAGTCTCTTGTTTTGAAAGTGCGACGGCGTCTCTCACCATCTTCCTGCTATTATCAAACTTTACTTAGGGTCGGCGCAATACGTTTTGATCTACCATTTCACTAACACATCACTATTTTAGTCACATGAGTCTCGGCGACGGAGTCTCTATTACACAAAACTAATAATCCAACTTTCAGAAGTGGTAGGTAGTAAGAAATACGAATCTTAATCTATTTGTCATTTCTGTTTCTCAGCATACCATCATCAGACTGGAAGTACAAGGTGGTGCCTCCGAAGCTGCGCCAGGTGCCGCAGCGCAGCGTGGTGCCCGCCAACGTCTTCCGGAGACGAGCTGACGATGATATGGCACAGGTATACTTGTTGTAGTGTAGAGTTTTTCACTGCACAGATAGCCGAGTGGTATAGGTCACCCCGCCAATTACCACTGTGCGCGACGTGTCGTGGTTTCGATCCCCGCGAAGGACAAGAATTTTTGCGTTTTACAAATGCTTGTTCTGAGTCTGGGTGTCTTTATGCACGTGTATTGAATATCTGTGAAACCCCTGCGATACAAGGATTCAATTCCTTAGTGCGGGAGTCGTACAAAAAAAAGAGTTTTATCTCATGACCAAAAATAATTACACCGAAAAGAACTGATAAAAGACCTTTATTATATAACCTTTGGCATTCTTCTTCCTTCTTCGTTGTCACACTCTTAGCAAAGTGGTCGTGGTTGTCATATCAGAGGTTGTGATAAGCTTTACAATCCGTCGCCATTTTTATCGTGCTACAGTATTCGCCTCATTAATACTTGATTACATGACCTTAATATCCGAACCATGCATACCATTCTTACACAGAAACTCGAACTTCTGGACTTCGTACTTGAGTCCTCATGCTCAACGATTGCTTGCTACTAGACTATCATAATATCCTATATCTCTATTAATCCCAGTATCATGCTGTATTCCAGGTGGACTGCGGGCTCTCGTCCTCCAAGATGATCCAGAAGCGCATCATCGGCGGGCGCGAAGCCAAGTTCGCGGAGTTCCCGTGGCAGGCGCACGTCAGGATCTCCGAGTTCCAGTGTGGAGGGGTGCTCGGTAATACTTTATCTACAACGTGTAACGGAAATAACGCACATCCACAGACACCCCAAAAAGAATATCCTTTTTTATCCACAATTAATGTATTGAAACATTTTTATCATTTTCTTAGATATTTGTTTTTATTACATATTGTCAGAATAATTTGTACAAATAATTGGCAAAACTGTGTGTTTGAAAGTGTGAACCGCTGTGAATTGCTTAAGCCTTATTGCATCGACTTAAGCCTCATTTTCGTTTACTTCGAGTGCTTTATGAAAATAGTGTCTACAATTTAATTATTTCTAAATAATTTTTTGGTAAAAAAAAATATTTATTTTTATTAATGAAATGGATTCTGTTATCGATTCTGAACAAAGTAGTTTCAGGATGTGCGTTAGTTATGTTACACGGTGTATACTCAATATTATAAAGAGGAAAGGTTTGATTTTTTGATTTCTATGTTTGAAATGAATAGGCTCCAAAACTACTGAACCGATTTAAAAAAATCTTTCACCGTTGGCAAGCTACACTATTCCTGAGTGACATAGGCTATGCTTCATTAAAAAAAAATAGGGATGCTTATTAAAACTTGAGTAATCTAACAATAGAAGAAAAAGTAGCAGTTTTATTCAAGAAAAACGCCTGTCTAATATGTTCGGTAAGGAAAAATATCGTAAGGAAACTCTTGCTAAATTCCCATATGGTAGTTTCTGTGAAAGTAACGGTTCGCGGCGAAGGTGGTATGATGATCTTGTCAGATACGCAAGTCGCACGTGGCTAAAAATCGCAAAAGACAGTGAGGTTTGGAAGGCGAAAGTTGAGGCCTTTGTCCTGTAGTGGGATTTTATTTATGCTACAAAAAAAAAGGTTACTACTTAATATAACTTTGATCATTGATTATCGTTGCAGACCAAACTTCTTCAGAACATATCTAATGATTTTATTTCTTATATCCTTAGTATCTCGCTGGTACGTCGGCACGGCAGCGCACTGCGTGTCGCGGGCGCGCGCGCGGGACATCGCCGTGTGGCTCGGCGCGCTCGACACCAGCGCCGGCGCACACACCGCGCGGAAACTGGGGTACGGTACTGATAATGCTCAGATATGTATAGCTACGTATAGTATGCATAGCTAAGAAATGATATAATGCGTAGATATAAAGTAAGTGTCCTCGTTCAAGACAGATATTTTTGAGGACTATTAATAATGCACCGTCTTTGCAAGTTGAAAACAATATTGCATGTTACATTTTTAACAATATTAAATACTTTAAGTCCTACATTTGTACCTACTACACTTACGGGAAATAAATGATTTGATTTTGAAGACCTCTCAAGATGATTAATCGCTTTGAGCTAATCTTAATCAGGCTAACCCAAAAGTTATGAGCTAAAAAGACATACACGTTGAAAGTAAAGCCTTCGAAACAAATAACTAGGTATCCCTTAAGTCTATGTTTCCTCTCCTTTAAATCAAAAACTATTCACCAAAACATATTTTGACAACAAAAATAATTTTACCAACCAATACTGTTTTCAGAGTCGTCCAAAAAATCCTGCACCCACTCTTCCAATTTCGCATGACGCAGCCTGATCGCTACGACATCGCGTTACTAAGGCTGTCCCGGCCGGTCTCCTACACTAGCCATATACTCCCGATCTGCCTGCCTGATAGGGACATGGAGCTGCGAGGACGGAACGGCGTGATCGCCGGCTGGGGCAAGACTGACGCCAGTACTGGGCATACTGGGACTAATCTGTTGAGATCGGCGACTGTGCCTATTCTAAGTAAGTTTTTTTTTTTACTTTGTGCGTTAAACCTACAAATCAGAAATCTTCAAGTAGTTCAGTAGTTCCAGTTGTGGAAGAGGCAATTGCAGTAGTGGACTCGATTCTCACTCAGGACTGTGTCTCAAGTGCATAGGTGTTTTGTCTGTGTCACCTACACGTAATTTATGTACGCAATTTAATAATACACACAAATATTATTTTTTTACTACTCCCGCACTTAGGAATTTAATCCTTATTTTAAAATTCCTTATTTAAATTCAATTCACAAGCACAGGGATACCCAGACTTAGAACAAGCATTTGTAGAATAAAAAAAATCTTGTCCTACTTGTCCATCCTAGAAACGAGACATGTCGCGCACAGTGGAAACTGGTGTGGTGGCCTATACCACTTGGCTATCTATGCAGTCTTACTTATCAGTTGTCTGTCTACAGTATAAGCTATGCTAGTTTGGAACGAGAGGGCCTTTTATGCCTGTGAAAAAGATAATAATATTACAATGATTTTCATTTGTTCCTCCAGGTACAGAGCAGTGCATCAACTGGCACAGAAGCAAGCAGATCTCTGTGGAGATACACTCGGAGATGATCTGCGCGGGGCACTCCGATGGACATCAAGACGCTTGCTTAGGTAAATACTTGTCATTTTGTTCTAGACTGCAATTAAGCTTGGGTACACACTAGGTAAACGACAAAAAATACACTGAGTGATTGTCCAGCAAAAGTATCGGGCCATATCATCGAACAAAAACTCCTTTTGTAGTTATTCATTGCTTCGCCTTAATTTTGCTCTTTATTGTATTTTTTTTAACCTTTAGTGTCTCACAGCTGGGCAAAGGCTTCCCGCAAGTCCTTCCATGACTCTCTTTCCTGCGTCGCTTTAAACCAGTGTTATTGTATGGGTACTGAAAATAATCATGACCACAAAACGACTGTTCTTTGTAAAATTCTTAACAATAGGTAATGACTTAACTATCATCATCATCATTCCCCTGCCCTTATCCCAATTATTACTTGGGGTCGGCGCAGCATGTCTTCTTCTTCCATACATTCCTATCTGACGTCATCTCGCAAGCAACACCCTTTGCATCCATATCATCTTTCACACAATCCATCCATCGTTTCTTTGGTCGTCGTCTTCCTCTATATCCATCCACATTCATGTCCAGCACCTTCCTAACCACGTGATTCTCTTTTCTCCGCATGACATGGCCATACCATGACAACCGGTTACCACGAAGCTTTTCTGTTACCGGTGCCACTTTCAAACTTAACTAATCATCGAATATTTTGTCATTATCTTTCAGGTGACTCCGGTGGCCCCCTAATAGTGCCGGACAACGGTCGCTACTACCTTGTAGGCATCACGTCAGCCGGCTTCGGCTGCGGAGTGGACCACCAGCCAGGGATCTACCACAACGTTAAAGTCACCAGCACTTGGATCAAAGGAGTTTTGTCCGAGCAAATGAACTATATTGACTTTTAAATGGATGGTTAAAATATACCCGCGCTGATTCGATATGCCTTGGAGAGACGTAAGGTTGTTACCACACCAATCAATCGATCAATTTGTACGATAGACACTATCGATCAACGTCGAATAGTCCAATTCACTAGCATTCGATGCCACCAAATGACAATCGATCGATTGGTGTGGTAACACTCTAATCCCAATGTCGGGTAAAAGAATACTAATTCCTAAATTATATGGTTTACTACGGATTTATCGGGATAGCCCGACTAGTTTCGGAGTATCGGACCCAATCGGAGTCCTTAATCATGAGCTGACGGGGCGGGCGAGCAAATCAAACTAACTGTTATTATAATAGTAAAAGACTATTACAATAACAGTCAGTTTAGAAGATTCCTATTCTTGTTGAACAGTATTCCAAGAAGAATATAGTAGGAACTGATAGTCAGATAATCGTGTAACTTAATTATGTCAATGCGACAACGCTGCTGACCATTTTTTGGTATCATCGTACAAAGCTTATGACTTTAAACGGTCTTGTGGAGATGTTGCTCTCACACCGATAGGAAACGGGGCCGAAACGTATTTCCCAGGTCCTATCCTTGCTTATGCCGAAGTCGCGGAATCGCTTTTATGACTACAAAGTGTCGGTAAGAGTGCTGGTTTTATGATGAAATTTTTAGGCTATTTTTGGTCTAGATAACTAAACCAAGACGTATCGTCAACCTAAAGTGTCTGACTTCTATGATATTGCCTCAATAGTGTATGAGGTTGACTGTAAAGAGATTATTTGTGTATATGCTTGTATAATTACAAAATAGAAAGTGAGAAAAGGTACAAAAAGTCTCAGTTATTAAGATAAACATAACATTCATGACTTGTACAAATTTTAAATGCATTTTATTGTATAGCTATATTTTTTAATATTTTTGCTGCGATGTTTTAAGCGTTCTTACAAAACAAAGTAAAAGTGCCGCTTTAACGAATATTATTTACATGTAAAATATTCATTATAAATATTGTAAATGTTCTTTGTACATTTTAATTTAAGCAGTATTTATTTTAAGTTAAGGAAGCTATTTTATGCAGCTTATTGTAATCTATCCTACACGCTGTGAGTACCAGACTTGCCATCCCTTGCGTTCATGTAAATTGAATTTTTAATCTCTTAATTTGATCTCCCTTGTAATTTATTTATTTATTAATGTTATTACGTGCAATCGTTTAAAAATAAATTGTGAAAATGAAGACGTACTTTATTTATTTTGAGTCCTTCGAGAAAAAGAGACGCTGCCTATGAGGCAGTACGTAGGAGATGAATGCTTTGCACGGCAGGGGGAAGGACGAGGATCAAAAATACTTTTGCCCAATAAAGTTCTAAATAATAATCAAGACTTGACATTCCAATAAAGATTCGTATATTAATTTATTGCATAAGCAAACTAAACGCAAGTAACAGCATCTGCATCTGTCACAAATGGTTATGACATTGACATTTCTTGTTATTTATTATTACAATTTGCAAGGAAATCTATTAAAATGCCTTTAATAATAATATGTGGGACACCAGTAAGCGGAAAAACCTCAAGAGCAAAAGAACTAAAAGAGTTCTTTGTGAATAAACACAATAAAAGCGTAGAAATAGTGTCTGAAGATGAAGCTATTACAAAGTTAGGTTATGAGAAGAACTCTACATATTTAGATTCTCAGAAGGAGAAAAGAGTTCGGGGTTACCTAAAATCTGAGGTCTTAAAGCATATTGGAAAGGACAATGTTGTTATACTGGACGGTAGCAACTATATTAAAGGTACTAAAAGATTTTTGAATGTTTATTTTAACCTGTGATTGACAGCTGTTGAAATCTTTGTAATAGATACTTTTTTAACGATTTATTTAAGAATTTGGCTTATTACTTAAATAAGTTTTATGCTCCTAAAGCAAATTACAATTTTCAAGCATCAAGAAAAACAATCTTTATTCAAATCTGTTTCCAATGTGATAAAAATCTGCTTTTATCTCCAAGACAGTGTGTGTGAACAGACCATAACAGTTAAAACAACACAAAACCTGACATTCCTACTACCAAGTTTAGTTACACCATAAAAATATGTTTCCAGGATACCGCTACGAACTATATTGTGCCTCAAAAGCGTCAAAATCAACACAGTGTACAGTATACACAATCAGAAGCCATGATGAAGCTTGGGAAGATAATTTAAAAAGACAAAAGATTCAAAACAGTACAGACGGAGTCAGTGACAGTCCGTCAGAAGGCAATGTTGTAGATGTAAATAATATTCCTTATACGGAAGAAGTGTTTAATGCATTGACGAGATTAAGGTATGTATTTAAAAGATAGCAAGTATTACAGTCAATAGATTCAAGCATCTATCTTCATCTTAATAATATTGTATGCAAATTCTGTTCTATTTTTTTAACTGATTTAAAAAAAGGGGAAATACAGTGTTCTATAAAAAACTATGTAATAAAAATTAATTATTGAGCATACTCATTTATTCAGCAAGGCCTTGCAACATTCAGTACAACAAAATCATCCTATAACTTACCAACTCTACTTTTACATATTGCATTGCATACTCACCAAGTTTTACAACTCTTCTGACTCTTGCAGAATTGCCATAAAAAAAAATAGAACACTTTGATTACTTTCCAGGTTTGAGGAACCAAACTCCAACAATCGTTGGGACAGTCCACTGTTCACAGTGCAGCCTACAGACCAGCTCAACCTAGAAGATGTGTACAAAGTCCTGTTTGAAAAGAAGCCACCACCTCCTAATATGAGTACACAAAATGTACGTATTTTATTACTTGGTATTAGCATGACTGCATGGATAGCCGAGTGGTGTAGTCACCACGTCAATTACCACTGTGCGCGACGTGTCGTAAGTTCGGTTCTTGCGTAGGACAAGAATTCGTGCATCCCACAAATGCTTGTTCTGAGTCTGGGTCTCTGTGCATGTCAATTGAATGTCTGTGAAACCCCCGCGATACAAAGATTAAATTGCTTAGGGCAGGAGTAGTTTAAAAAAAAAATAGAAGGCCTACTATCATCAATTAAAGACTGTTGCTCTTGTGGAAAAGAGGCAGCACACTCACCACATGACACGACAGGACGAACAGGCCTGTCGAATGTATGAAATATGTATGTAACTTACCAACAATCCTCTTTATTCCAGGCACCACTAACATCAACAAACTTCATGTACGAGCTCGATAAAGTCACTCAATCAGTATCAAAACATATACTGGAAGCTAAACAGTTGCACATGGACGGCGAGATAAAATTCCCTATGTACCCGGGCTGCGTGCTAGAGGCCGGCTGCGCGCAGCACGTCAGCCCGCAGCGCCTGCTGAAGCTGCGGCGACAGTTCCTCTCCTACGCTAAGATGAACCACTCCGCCGCCGACGCTAACAAGATAGCCAGGTTCTATATACAGTACCTCAATAAAACGCTAGCGAATTAATTTTGTGTTTTATTTCTGTCATTATAATTGATAAAATCGGGTATTCGACTAAAATAAATCTAATTAGTCCGTCAGATTTGACAAGATATTTGGTCTAGTGGTTAGTGACCCTGACTGCTATACCGTAGGTCGTGGAATCGATTACCACCCAGGACAATTGTTTGTGTGATGAGCACGATCATTTAGTCGTATGTCTGGGTGTAATTTATCTATATTATGCATGTATTTAGAAAAATACTGTGATATAAGTAGATATGTTTATCGGTTGTCTAGCACTCATAACACAAGCTACTAAGTATACTTAGCTTGAAGCTAGATGGCGTTGCACAGTGTGTTATGGGAGCCGATTTGCGGTCATGTCTCATTTAAGTGTCTATTAGAAAGATCTAGTCATGATACAGCCTTGCCAGAAATACTGACAGCATTTTTTTGCTTAGTTAAATAGATATGATTTTTTTAGTGAGAGGGCAATGACCTTTAGAAAATCTTAGTTTCAAGATTACTCCAAAAATATAAAACTTATGGTTCTTTTTAGAATTGAAAATGATGTTGCATGATTATATACATTTACATATTAAATAAGAGGGTTCTAGCTTTAATTATTTAAGAGTAATTATTATTTTTCTGAATTTCACTTTTTTATTTTTTTTAATTAAACTATAGCGATGTAGCATTTTATGTTTTTCACATAATATACTCACTAATATTACTAATCATATTCTAAAATTTCACAAACTAAAATCGCGTTGCAAAAGAGATTAAGCGTTTCTATGTATTTTAGAAATTTCTATGGAAGTAGGGTTGTCAATTTTCGTATTAAAAAATCATAACATAAAATCCAAAAGTATTATTCCATGGTATTATTGATTTGAGGCGCAAGGAAAAGAGTACATGGAAGAAGTTGTGGAAGGCCTTTGCCCAGCAGTGGGACTGTATAAGCTAGAAAAAGCAATTATTCCATGCTGTCATCATCAGAAAAAGTTATAGTTTCTTCTGATAGCAGTGTCAGGGGTTCATCATCTGTAGCCATTTCTCTGTTATCACTATCTATGGAACTTAGAGGTAACTGATCATGAAATGTTACATTTTCCGTGGATGGTTTTAACAGAGAAATAACTTTTACAGGGAGAGTCAAATGTTTCATTTCATCAAAGAAAGAAAATCATCATCAAAGAAAATTGAAAAATAAAATGTTAGAACTCCACTGCGGGTTAAGCAACTGACGACAACCTTATTATTTGCGGTTGGTACAGTAATCGTGACTAGGGATCGATCCACAAAATTAAGTTTGTTTTTATTGTATATACTTTTCCGAGATACAAAGTACCCAGTGTGGTGCCCAGGATCTTAAGGAATAATTATGCCGAGTTTCATCGTAATCGAACTGGTAGTTTTTGCTTAAAAAAACTGACATTCAGACAATTTTTTTTAATCCTATTTTTGGGTTTGGTATCGATCTAGTAACAACGTCTGCTATTTATTTTGTTGATATTTTCAATGTGCAAAATATAAACTTCTACAGTTTTATTATGTGTATAGATCACTTAGTTTGTTGACAACCCTAAGAAAATCTTAAAAAATCGATATCTCCGGTACAACGCTATTGTAGTGTCTGATTTTTTTTATAAATATACATATATATGTATAGAATATAAATACACTGAAAGAAAATGCGACCATGCTAAGTTTCGTCAGAAAAAAAATAATTATGGCAACATATAAAATAAAAAAAAACTGCTTGTGAGAGCTTGATTAATCAGTTATTAATACGTTAATTTGTTCCTTTAGGCATAATCTATCAAACCATTAATCAGTTTATACTAAAATAATAGACAGAATGGATATAAACAGTTTTTTTGGTTTCTATGGACTTTTCTCGATTTTTTTTATTTCTCAAAAACTACTACAGATAAAGTCACGGGGATTTTTTTAAATGCTTTTTTCCATGAATATCTATCTATTGAGCATTGAAAATGATCATGACCGCAAATCGGCTCCCATAACACACTGTGCGTTGTGTAAATGTTAGAAATATTAAATCACATGGAGGGAGAGATGTTGTTCCCTATGTACCCGGGCTGCGTGCTAGAGGCCGGCTGCGCGCAGCACGTCAGCCCGCAGCGCCTGCTGAAGCTGCGGCGACAGTTCCTCTCCTACGCTAAGATGAACCACTCCGCCGCCGACGCTAACAAGATAGCCAGGTTCTATATCGCCGGTAGCTATTAAGAATGTAGGATGTGCAAAATGACGATTTTACAGGACGAGCAATCTAAGATTGATTCTAACATTTTTGTTCATAAAATCTTTTATTTTTCACATAGAGAAATAAAATTTGGCAAAAGTGAATATTATTAAAATATGAAACAAATAGTAATGAAATAATCAAATAATATCAAAATATGTAGGAAAAAAGTCACATGCAACATTGTTAATCGAAAACAAAAAAGAGAAATTGTAGGAAGTGCTACTACCGACTATATTCATCGGGGAGAATTTTAGCTTTTCAGTTGGTTGTGGCACTCACTACGTTTTTCATTGGACTTGACTTAGTCGTCTTATGTAGGTTGTTGCCTCACCTCGAGGAAAATGAATAAAAAATAAGACAAAATATTAAATAGTTACTATAAAATGCAGATTTATTGCTTCAAAGTTACTGCTATCTTTATAATAATTATAGAAATGCTAGTACCTACAGCTGTAGGTAGTTATGCATCATATTGCGTAATTTAAGACTTATTCTATAGGAACATTGTAAAGATATGTTTAACACATTGACTGCCGAGCAACTAAATATTATGTATTGTTAGTCGGTCACCTGGTGACCCCCACGGCGTACAAAGGATTAATAATTAGATAACTACCTAAAAAATATATATGGTAACTCTCTCTCTCACTCTTAGTTTTAATTCTTATGAAATTTCAGTAGAAAGCACGTTATTTTTGAGGAATAATACTACTATGGCACATAATATATCATTTAAATCTTTATATTTATCGAAAGGAATTAGAAGAGGTTCATCGTAGGCTTTCTTTATTCCAAAATCTCTTTGTAATCTTTGAGCATTACGCCTGCCACTTCACAAAACAATAATAGTTCTCTCTTTCTCATCCAAATCATATTTATATTCAATTTTATCGCTCTCTTTATGATCTACTATCACCTTTCTTACCGGCTTCCAACACACTTTTGCATTACTTACATCTTTCATCCAATTTTTGTCGGATAGTACTGCCTTAAAATCAAATATATCATGAGTGAGCTTTTGAAGTGTACTTATCACCATCAAACTAATCTTGATACAAGCCGAACATTTTGGAAACTTGTCAATGCCTTCCAGATACAGTTTCTTAAAATCCTGCCTGCAGTAATGTGACTCAACTAAGGAAATACACTTGACGTGATCACATATCAATCAATCAATAATCATCTCATCATTCATCACTATTTTCTTATGTTCATAGCAGCCACGTTTATCTTTTTCAATCTTAACTCCATCAATTTTTTTCCAAGTAGTAGTAACCAATCTTTCAGTAGTGGCAATAGTATAGAGAACAAGGTCTAACAAACTTTTTAATCTGGTAAATAATACACGAATATATCATATTTTGGCGTCTATGTTTCATTACTTCCGTAGTTTGACGGCGTTTGGGAATTTTCTTTGTATATTTTAGTACGAAATCCCACTGACGACTGCGATCTCCAAGAGCCCAAAAATTTTCAGAAATATTTGTTCGTTCTTTTTCAAAAGTTAATTATCTACATTTTAGGCGACACAGAACTGCATGCGTCTTTTATATTCTTAGCCTCTAAAACTTTTCCTGACTTATTGACAAACCTTTGACCAGTAATTTTTAAAGTCTTTCTGCGAACTACTATCCAATTTTCTCTGTGGACTAGGCGCTTTTTACCTTTATCAGTCTTAAATGTTTTCTTACGCTGAGTACTCGGAGTAAAAGGGCTTAAAATTGATGCAGTTGTCGGTGTTGGAACATCGGTGTCAAAGTCGTCATTATTAGGGTTACATTAAGGGCAAAATTCATTATGGCACCTACCATGCTCATTAATTGGAGACTGTATTGAGGTATTGGTGTTTGATCCGAACAATTGACAGAATTTTGACTAAATGCCAACGTTACTAGTACCTTGCTAAGGACTTTTTGATGAAAATTCATTAATGCCATCCGACACAAAAGTAACCCCTACTTCAAAAGGCGACAGCAAACTGGAAAGAATCTCAAAAGTGTCCGTTAGAATTATACATTTCATTCATTCATTCAAGAATTCATTCTTTCCAAAATCTTCCGGTAAAGGCGAAGAACAATTACCTGAAAAAAAACTGAATTAATTAGTATTCAATTCGCCCTACATACCTAATCAAAGCTGTTTTAAAGTTAACTTATCAATCACATTTACATTTCCCGGCACAAGACAACACACACACTGTTAGTAATAATAAAGCATTTCCATTTTTTGAGCAAATAATGCAGAAGCGGCAAATCTAAACACAAAAATAAATATGAAAACCATTTAATAATGTTGCATATGACACTTACTACATACCTGTATAAAGTTAAAATCAATTAAGAATGGCGCATGTGGGAGATACTACAGTTGAAAAGAAAAATTACACTAGTAAGAATGTTGTAAGTGACACTTGCTACACCCAGGGTTTGGAAAAGTCCAAACAATATTGACGGATGTGGTAGTTACTACGGAAGCAATGTAACGATGTCCCGTTAACAGTGTAGTACGTGTCACCACCGACTTTGTTAATCGGCATCTACGAATAAAACTTTAATAACAGTTAAATAAGACAAATCACTTGAAAATAATGATAAATATTATATTAATAAAATCACAGCAGGTATTTATTAACTCCTTAACATAATAAACTTAAATTGGAACTTACCATTGTTGTTAATAACAACTTCAGTGATTGTTTCAACTCCTTTATTATTTTCCGTAGATGGTGATAAGTCTGATTCGGGATTCAAAATAATAATAATGAATAAAATTAATATCTTTTTAACCCTACTTCTTGCCATTTTAATAAATGAAATGGAATAGTTTTGAAGCGACGCGCGCACGCACGTCTCGCCCTGTAACAACGTCGCTACTGGTAGATCCGCGCAGCAGGCCCGCACTCATTTCCCGCTAATATTGTCGCTATGCATGTTACAACATTTTTAATCGGACTGTCTTGTAGTTCCTGCATTGTTAACTTAAAAATCTCCGTAAATAACAAAGAAAAAAAAATATTTTTTATATGGTTATAAAGATCTTGAGAAATTAAATTAATTTATGCCAAAAACTCAAAATAGCCAAAATTACACATCCAACGTTGTTAATAGCTACCAGCGATATACAGTACCTCAATAAAACTCTAGCGGATTAATTTGGTGTTTTATTTCTAATGGAGTAAGTGTCTAAATTATGATGTTCGTAAGTGTAAAACCAGCCACGATCAATATCAGGTTAAGCAACGCTCGGTGCGGTCTGCCTTTGGATGGGTGTCCACCTATGTCGTGCGAGTTTTATGTTGAAAGCATGTTTAATTGTGGGTTCCGACTGTCTTTTGTACATCCCTGACAGTCGTTAAGAGACAACCAGTCTGTGACAAGGAGTATCTGTCGCTCTCTAGAAAAAATGATACTAGCAACGTCCGGTTAGACTAGAATCTGACCCCGATATAGTTGAAAAAAAGCTAGGTATCCACTAGACTTCTATAAAGCCATTCTATTAGTTTAAATCATCATGGAGGGAGAGATGTTGTTCCCTATGTACCCGGGCTGCGTGCTAGAGGCCGGCTGCGCGCAGCACGTCAGCCCGCAGCGCCTGCTGAAGCTGCGGCGACAGTTCCTCTCCTACGCTAAGATGAACCACTCCGCCGCCGACGCTAACAAGATAGCCAGGTTCTATATACAGTACCTCAATAAAACGCTAGCGAATTAATTTTGTGTTTTATTTCTGTCATTATAATTGATAAAATCGGGTATTCGACTAAAATAAATCTAATTAGTCCGTCAGATTTGACAAGATATTTGGTCTAGTGGTTAGTGACCCTGACTGCTATACCGTAGGTCGTGGAATCGATTACCACCCAGGACAATTGTTTGTGTGATGAGCACGATCATTTAGTCGTATGTCTGGGTGTAATTTATCTATATTATGCATGTATTTAGAAAAATACTGTGATATAAGTAGATATGTTTATCGGTTGTCTAGCACTCATAACACAAGCTACTAAGTATACTTAGCTTGAAGCTAGATGGCGTTGTGTAAATGTTAGAAATATTAAATCACATGGAGGGAGAGATGTTGTTCCCTATGTACCCGGGCTGCGTGCTAGAGGCCGGCTGCGCGCAGCACGTCAGCCCGCAGCGCCTGCTGAAGCTGCGGCGACAGTTCCTCTCCTACGCTAAGATGAACCACTCCGCCGCCGACGCTAACAAGATAGCCAGGTTCTATATACAGTACCTCAATAAAACTCTAGCGGATTAATTTGGTGTTTTATTTCTAATGGAGTAAGTGTCTAAATTATGATGTTCGTAAGTGTAAAACCAGCCACGATCAATATCAGGTTAAGCAACGCTCGGTGCGGTCTGCCTTTGGATGGGTGTCCACCTATGTCGTGCGAGTTTTATGTTGAAAGCATGTTTAATTGTGGGTTCCGACTGTCATTTGTACATTCCTGACTGTCGTTAAGAGACGACCAGTCTGTGACAAGAGGGATACTTTGCCTTTGTAATTTTTTACCCAATTAGGGTTAAGATCAGATAAACTGTCGCTTAGTGTAAAGAATGAGCTAGCTACGTCCGGTTAGACTAGAATCCTACCCCGATATAGTTGGAAAAAGGGTATCTACTAGACTTCTATAAAGCCATTCTATTAGTTCAAATCATCATGGAGGGAGAGATGTTGTTCCCTTTGTACCCGGGCTGCGTGCTAGAGGCCGGCTGCGCGCAGCACGTCAGCCCGCAGCGCCTGCTGAAGCTGCGGCGACAGTTCCTCTCCTACGCTAAGATGAACCACTCCGCCGCCGACGCTAACAAGATAGCCAGGTTCTATATACAGTACCTCAATAAAACTCTAGCGGATTAGTTTTGTGTTTTATTTCTGTTGTAATAGAGAAAGTGTCTAAATTATGATACTTTTTTTCGCTACGCTATCTAGTCTCGAACAGCGTACTTAGAAGCCTACTAGATTTAGAAAAAAAAAATGCTATCTTGAAAAAGGAAACGATGGATAAATTTAAACTCGCGGTCAGTGACCCCGATGGCTTAGTTGGTAAAGCGACTTGTGCATTTATGCAGTAGTTTCATGTTCGAGTCCTGTCTGAGGTGTGATTTTTTCCATTGTATTTAATTGCAATAAAATAGGATAAAATAACACAAACATGGGTCAGTTATAAACAGCGGGTTGTTAAAATTAAAAGACAAATAAACCAATAAATCATTGTTATAATCTCTTCGCTTAACCAATAACAACAGTTTTCATTAATATTAAACAATAGAACAATTTGAACAAATACGAAAACTTGTTGTTTCAAAGTTGTTACATTTTTCTTCTTTTACAATACAATATTACAACTTCTTTGGTCTGAATTCAGCTTTATTTAGGTGCTAGAAAATATGAATTTATTGACGCACCGTGTATAACAAACTTTAGGCTCTTGATACACGAGACAATACAAGTTAACGTTAGTCGTCCAGTGTACTAAGACCTTTTACAGTTAGGATTTACATTTAACAGTCTTTAAATACGGTACTAAATATTGCTTTTTGTGTAGATAGGTTTATTGCAATACAGTAGGCAACCATGCATTAGGCCTTTTATATACGAGGCAAGGGAAGTCTCGGATACCCTCCATCTGTGTGGGCGCGAGTAGCGCCATACACACTCATACAAGTTCATACATCGCCAGATCGGTATCGAAGATTTTTACCTCGTGTACAAAGGGCCTCATTATTAGGCAATTAAGGAATAAACTTTCCATATTGATACATTCGGCATAAAAACAGTTAACTTTTATACATACTGTAGTGCTATAAGGATCTTTTAGCACGTGGTTAAAGTCGGAACTAATGCCGTCTTATATGAAAATCCTCCACTTTTGACAACCCACCAACGCCCTCATGTTATTGTCATCCACGTGCCAAAAGATCCTTGTAGCTCTATAACTCTATTCAAATACAATTATAAAAATACTTAACTTTTGAATTATATCCTACTTATTTTAGGTTTAAGGCAACATATTTGCAACTTTATGGTAGCTTCTATCTTAAGCTAGAACTAAGCTAAAAGGCACTGTTATGTCAAATTGTTCTACAATTTAATACAATAATAAAATAACACGGATACCTCCTATGTAACAGTATATTTTTGAAGATTCGAAAACTGACTTTAATTGCATATAAATAAAATTGGAATTTGCTGTGCTGGGAATCGAACTTGCACCTCGTGCCTGCAAAACTATACATAGAACTGCAAGGCCACCATGACATAATTATTATCTTATAGCAATATTGACATTGGCATGGCCCATTCTCAATATGGTAAGCAGTGACTTCTTGTGGATGTGTGTTACTTCCCGCTCTAGTGTCGCTAGTAAAGAATAAATTATAATATGTTTTCTCTTTTTAACAAATTTTGTAATAAGGAATCAAAAGTACAGTTTAAATATTCTTAGGAGTGTATCCGTAAATTTAACATGCAATGCAACCAATAACTAATTCAAATCAGTACATTTAATACTGAAAACCAATTATTTGTGATAATCCCAACAGTGGGCAAACTTATATTTAAATTATTTTAGACTTTAACTTACGGTCAGACATTTGTACAACCAATATTTTTATCCAACAAAACTCTTTACATTTTTCATGTCTGGCAACACCTTTTCAATTTAATAATAATACCGATAATATATCTTTTGATACACATAGACCAGTGCTTTAGGTCTTAGTAAGACTGTTGCAGTTGTGGAAGCGAGACAGCGCACTACACGGCGTAGAGCGGCGTCTCTCTTCCACAACTCCTACAGTACTATTATAAAAGGTGATAGTAGAATGGTGTTTATACGAAAAATTATATTAAAATGAAGATCATTGTGATTAACATTTTTATAGTGACTTTCGTGAGGATGATTCATACGTAAATGATACAACGGTTTACTCACGCGTATTCATGATTAAGGACTCTGGTTGGGTCCGAAACTAGTCGGGCTATCCCGATAAATATGAGTAAGTAAACCATTGTATCATTTAAGTATAACATATTATTAAGTTTTTTAACATTAACATTTAATATAGTTAAGCGTTTTAAGGTTAAAGTCCGGTGAAACAGTCAAAACCTGCGTTGAGGCTAACTGCATAGACTTATAACAAAATATTTTCAACTTGAGGTGTAGCGCAAACGTAAATACTTTTGCACCTTATGTCGTTTACAAGCCACTGATAAATATTTGTTTTCCATAGAATTCTTATCTACTTTCTATGCATACGTGTGTCCAGTTGCTTTCAATTAACACAGGTGCAGCCACGAGCAAATACATGTAGTACCGTCATATAAAAAACCATCACTTTTGACAGACAGTTGTGTTGATTCTTGTTGCGAATATTCATACCAACGCCCGCATGTTAACGTCATCCACGTGCCAAAAGATACTTGTAGCTCTATATTTTGGAGTCTCGTGCTTTTGCGTGAGCTAAGGGATCACTTACACATGCTCTATGTATCTCTATGCGTGTTTTATATATCTACTACCATATCTTAATGATTATCACTAAGAACCAGCGTTCACTGGTAATAAAACAGTTGCTAGTGTCTTGTAACTGTCTTTCAACTAGAACGAAACTGTTTTGTTCGGTGATACTTTGCAGATCATTCTTACGACATAGTATATCGTCTTTATGTCGTTTTATTTTTTTTTATTTTTTTTTTATCATCCCTGGTTTGCAGAAAATCATCCATACGACTTAGCAGATTATTCCTACAACGCATTAGATCAACCTTACGACAAAGTAGATCACCCGTACAACGTAGTGTCGTAGTAAATCAATCCTACGACTAGCAGTTCATCCTTACGTCGTAACAAATTATCTCTGCGTTGTAAAAGATCATCTATGCATCGTAGCAAATGATCTACTATGTCGTAGCAGTCAAAACACTTCATCTTAGTTGTAGAAGTTTTGCATCAGATTTAATGCCAATGACCGCTGGTTCAAACATGCCCATTTTTATGTGAGCTAAAATAATTACTGACCATAATGTCTTAGGCTAACACGGACTGCTTACCGGCCTGAAGCTGACCCTTTAGGTCGCCACAGGAGAATTGATAAAATCTCATATATTCTTTAGCATTTTTCATCATCACCATCGCAAGATGATGATGATGCTGTAAAATAGAGTAAGGGCAGGAATGCTCTTACCTTATTTTACAGCATATTTAACAAGTGATAATTATTTTTTTACTGCAAAAAAAATAGCTTAATCCTTTTCCCAAACTATATTAAAGTCGACTTTCAATCTCACCGGATTCGTCTGAATACCATATTTTACAAAAATCTATGTCGTAAATCTATGTAGTTGTGGGGGAAAGATAGGTTGTTTATAAAACACGGTATTCGCCCGAATCCAGTGAGACAGGATGCGGAATACTGTCGGTAGTCAAGCAGTCCATGTATGGAGATCTGAACAGTGAATGCCCTTTTGTTAAGCATTGTTTTTAATGATATAGGAATAATACTAATTTTGATTTTTTTAATCGATTATAACTATTTCAATATTTATACTGGTGTAAAAAGGCTGTGTATTTGGCTTCAAAGAGTTATTTATTTTTGTTAACAAAAACATTTATATTTTAATTAAACCGTTTGTAGGTTTGTAGGTCTTAAAAAACCATTTTATTTGAGTGAATCTAAGGAAGAAAAAACATCTTTTTAACACGTAACTTTAATCATATAATAACTATTTACGTATCTTACTTTTTTATCATTTTGGATATTATACATATATAAAAATATTATAATTCTTCGTTGCTTTTTTAAGGCGAATTATTGCAAATAGCGGGCGCAAAAGCTGCCTACTAATAACTATCGGTTGGTGATTAATATTTTACCTTCACACTACAATAGCCAGAATTAATAAAACAAAGTGTAGGGAAAAAAATACTTCGAATACTGTCTCAACGTTTTAAGTTACCGAGGGTCAATGACCCAGAGTACAAATTTCTTCATCTTCTAGCTATTGTATGGTGACTAATAATTTCTATTTCTCTTATTTATGTAATCAATTACAGTCATTTTTTAAGTGAATTTTTAATTATTTTGGTAGGTAAATTACTTTTAGTTTTACAAAAAGTGCTATAACTATTTAGTTTTAAAACTTTTTTTGTGAGCTGTAGTATTTATTTATTAATAGTACCATAGCATTCTGTTTTAGTACCCCACTGTTGGGCAAAACAATTTCACGCCAATTCCGAAATAACGACTCAAAACAGCGTTATTTTTAATTATAAATTATTATTTACGTATTAAAACTTTTTTCAATAGCTTTTTTAGCAACGCGACAGTAGCACCACAGTGACGCGATAGTTTCGCCACAGTGGCACCTTAGTTGCCCAATAAATATTCCTTAAAAAAGATACTGTACTCAATACATTTATTACGTAGCTTTATAATTAACATCTAAATACTTGTAAATATATCTATGTGTTCTATAAATCTCTCATATAATCAACTGAAATAGTTGCACCACAGTTGTCTAACAATTGACCAACTTTTAGGAAATATTGTTTTCTGAAAGGCTGTTCAATTTACTCCATTATAAACAATGCAATTGGGATAACATTACGAAAACATTGACAATTAACGATAACAACTTCAAAAAGATTCAACAAACGGTTAAAAATACTCCATCAATAATTAAATGGGTATTACTGAGTATGTGATTAACAAATAAAAGACATTATCACATATGTATAGTTAACAATACTACAGTATAGTTACTAATACATTTAACTTGTTAATAAACTTCAGAGAAAATAAACTTTCACCGGTATCTCTAAAGTTTTATGTATATTGAACTAGCCTTTCAGAATAAGTTCGACCTGTCTGTCTGTCTGTATGTTTATATATAAATATGTTAGCTACATACTAAAGGGCTTCGCGCACACGAAGAACACCGAGTCGTATTCGTGTTGCATCATCGAATGAGGGTTTTGTGCGTATTTCGTTTTCACACCGGTTTGCTCTTTCTGTAAAGGAAAGAGGAAAAATATTTAGATAATTTAATTTCTTAAATATGTTATTTTATACATAATTATATAAGTTTAGTTTAAAATGGAGATTTTTTTTGTTTAATATAGTTTCTGTCTCATGTCACACATTGTATTGTATTATGAATAAATATAAATAAATACTAATATTAATAGATTGTTCAGTCCTGAGATAGATAAAGTTTAGTTATTTTCGAAGCTGTGATAGCCTAGTGGTAAGACCGTAGGACTACCGAACGGAGAGAGACCCATATTTTACGTGCCTTCCGAAACACGGATACTGTAATATCCGCATTAAAAATCCGCACACAACATTCGAAAAGTCGGTGCGCGCCGATCGAACCCAAGACCTCCGGCATAGTAGCCAAGGCCACTAACCACTAGACCACCAGTCAATTAAATGCAATTTATTTTCTCTTTTACGTAATTCAAGTAAGTACTTTAGTGTTTAATTAGAAATGATTTATAGTAAGTAATACTAAATAATAACAATTTAGTGTAACTTACCAATATATCGAATCCTATGTCTCTAATGATCTCGAGGAGAATGTCGTACGGCGGCTCTATACTGTTCTCCGTAGGCATGTCACTGCGAAGGAAATATACATACATTAATAAATACAGAACGGCGCCATGTTTCTTAAAATTTTGTTAAAAGGCATTTTATTAACACTATAACTAGTACTTTGTCATGGCTAGAAACCGGAGTGTCTGTCTGTAATCTCGTTCCCGCTAATCTCTGCAATAGCTAAACCGATTATGACAGGACATTTTTTGGCAGGTAGCTGAAGTAATGAGTTACGAGCCTACTTTTATTTCAGAAAATCAATTCTTTATTTTTTTTTTTTTTAAGTAAACAAATTCACTTCTTTCTAAAATTCCACACGTACGAAATCACGTAATCTAATATAATAATATATTACCTGTAATGATACAACAGGGGTCCGAGATTGATCCAGTACCCGCCGGGCCGCAGTATGGTGTATATCCGCTCTATAAACTCTATCACGTTGGGCGCGCAGTCGATGAAGAAGCAAGTGGCTACGCATGACCATCGCATGTAAACAGTAAATATAACAACATATTACCTGTAATGATACAACAGAGGTCCGAGATTGATCCAGTACCCGCCGGGCCGCAGTATCGTGTATATCCGCTCTATAAACTCTATCACGTTGGGCGCGCAGTCGATGAAGAAGCAAGTGGCTACGCATGACCATCGCATGTAAACAGTAAATATAACAACATATTACCTGTAATGATACAACAGTGGTCCGAGATTGATCCAGTACCCGCCGGGCCGCAGTATGGTGTATATCCGCTCTATGAACTCTATCACGTTGGGCGCGCAGTCGATGAAGAAGCAAGTGGCTACGCATGACCATTCGTCAGCTTCTGTGTATACCTAGAGTATAGAATATAAGTCGTGAGTGAAAAAGGAGTAAATGATAGTGTGACGTCTGATAGAGGAAAATGGAAGGAAAAAACGTGTTGCGCCGACCCCAAGTGAAATGGGATAAGGGCAGGAAGATGATGATACAATATAAGTCGTATTAATATTATAAACGTGGAAGTTTGGAAGTATGAATGGATGGATGGATGTTTGTTACTCTTTTCACGCTTAAACGACTGGATCAATGTTGATTTAATTTGGTAGTTAGGTAGTAGCCATCCGATTGACAAATAGTTTACCGTTAAGATGTGACACAATACAATGAACAAATTTAAACTCTCGTACAGTGACCTCGTTAGTATAGTTTGTAAAACGTTTGTCGCGGACAACAGCTAGTTTTCAATAAAATCCTTTACAATTAAATACAAATAAAACTATGAAAAAATTCACACTTCCGACAGAATTCGAACCTGCAACTCCTGGATAAGGTAAGATAAGTCGCTTTTCCAACTATACAACCGAGGTGACTGTTCGAGAGTTTAAATTAGTTCATCGTATTGTATCACGTTTTAGAAACGACATTTAGTAGGTTTGCAAATATCAAATTACTCGTAAAATTCGCAGCGATTACTGCGTTTAAAAAAAAAAGAAATAAAAGATACATTATTATTACTAGCCTAAAAGATCCCACAGCTGGGCAAAGACCTTCCGACTCTTCTTCCACTTGTCTCTCTCAAGAGCCGCGAGTAGCCAGTTAAAGATAACTTCTAATATTATATTGTTTTAGTCACTGACCAGTTACGTGAGCTAGCGTGGTGATCAATGCTAATATCCTCCCTATATGAGAAGAGGCCTGTGCCCTGCAATGGGACGTATATAGGCTGGTTTATATATTACAGTTTATTAAGTTTACCTTGAGGAAATCCCCCGCAGTCATGGAGAAGTTATGATTGGGCCTGTTGCCAGACGGACAGACGTCGGGAAAGCTTGCGGGTAGCAGCTGATCCTCACACGTCATGTTGTTCACGTACTGGTGCACCCACGGGTGGACAACGTATCTGTTTATCTAGAAGATAATATGTAGTAGGGTTATGACGAGCTTAGTCTAGTGACGAGTATCAGCAGACTCATCGCGGTATAAATACAAATAGTAGTTTAATTCTGCCGTTTCAAAATAAAATATGGTTACAGCCGAACACAACACATCGTTCATTCTTCATTGAGTCATGCTCGAGACTGTATCGTGCCACGATCCAATAGCGTAGACATAAATAGCGTTGCGCCTGTTTATATGGAGACTTCATACTCTATGGCATTATACTATGCTCAGACTGAGCACTGATGAGAAAAAGGAACTGTAGAGTACAGGTAATACGCATAGTTATTCCGCTACGCATAGTTTAGTTCACGCCTACACTGGAACTCACAGTGCAGAACACAAAACGCAAAAATTAAAGCCCGGAAACTTCAACTAAAATAGACCTACAATATTGTTTCACAAGCACTGTACGGTGGGTCGCAAGAAGCTTTGACTGCACATATCTGCCACTTGAAGTGTTAACTCTCCATCTAGCCTAACTCACCTCAGTACAACGGTTTAGTATAAAGTTGCTGGCGAAGAGCATGAACAACGAGAACTCGTTCCCCTGGCAGCTGTAGCCGCGAGCCGCCACCTCCCATGCCAGCCGGCCCAGGCCCGCGCCCGGGACTAATACGCGGATCAATGACCTGTCACTGTAAGGGGAAATAGTATTTAAGAATTTTAAAGTCTCCGAGACAAGCAGATAACTTTAAGAGCGAGTACAAATTCGGCGCTTTGAAACGCACACTTTGGAAACGTGCGTTTTGGAAAACAGTTGTTCATATTAAAACACGCGCTTCCATTTGTACACCTGTACACATGGAAGCGCATTTCTGATCAAGCGCGCCCCGGACGGCGCTTTGAGGTTTTCGTTCAAACGCACGTTGGGAGGGCGTCATCCGTTCTTTTTGAGATACATGTACACCGTTTTGTACATTTGATCACGTGCTTCCTTGTAGAATGGGCGTATATTTACCAAAAAGTCAATTTTCGAACTGAGCCAAGTATGGACTAGTAACGCTTGATAAATGCCGTACTAAGTGCACTCTCTGTTTGTTTACTCTCATAGCCTGAAGGGACGGTAATCCGACACGACCAGAGAGAGATCAGGCGATCTGAATCGAGACCTTTGACTTAGTACTTCTATAGTCTTACCACTAAGCTATCACTATTATCACAACTCACGTGTACTCGTCCAATGGGAACCTCTCCTCCATTTCGTCGAGTATTGGCTTGTAACACTGCTCGCGCTCCGGCGCGCCCATCGCACTCCAGTCGCGGACTATGTTCTTAAGCACTGATTGTACCTGGGAGCAATTATAAATTATCATTAAGTAGGTATTGAGTGTAGGTATCCTTATTATTTTTAATGTATCGCGGATCGGATGATATTTGCAATTAAATAAAAGATTGCAATTAAAGAAAAAAAATATGATAGAAAAATTAAAACCTCTCACTCAAACCTGCGACTCTTGGCTTAAAGTACAAGGCGCTATACCAACTAAGCTACCGAGGTCACTGACCGAGAGTTTGAATTTTTCCATCATAACCCTAAAACGTGACACGATTGATTTGTCGCTACATTTTAGTTGTGTGTACAATACACCACCATTGATGTGTTATATCTTTCTTTATTCATTTGATAAAATAAAAAATATATCAGCAATGTTTTTTGAAAATTCATCTGACAGAATAACTTATTTACTTACTAATTTATTTAGAACAGCCAATTAAACATACCTTTTCAACATCGTGCTGCATTTTATGCTGTTTCTGCGACGCGATCTCGCAGTTATTATAATTACACATAAAGCTCTCTGTCCCGTTCGTCCCATTGTCCGGTACAGAGTGGTCCACGTTCTCAAACATAGTCTCCACATCTTTAATAATAAGGTGTACGACTGTATTGTTTATATCGAGACACCTTTTGAACGAGGAGAGGTAGTGTTTGTACTTTTCAAGGCGCCGCTGATGGTTTTGTGGTAAGGTCGAGATTATTTTCTCTGATTTGTGGATTCTGTCTAGACTGCATAGCCTGGAATCAAAAGGATAGAAGGTTAAAGCTTAAAAAAAATTTTATTTCGAGTAGGCCTTCGATATAAATGAAAAAGGAGTAACTGATAGTGTGACGTCTGATAGGGGAGAATGGCAGAAAACAACGTGTTGCACCGACCACAAGTAAAATGGGATAAGGACAGGAAGATGATGATGATTTCGAGTAGGCCTTCTCAAGCAAGTTTCAAAATGTTTCTTATGGAGAAAAGCCGGCAAGAAACTCCATAAGATAAGAAGCTAGATGTCATTATACTTAAGAATCTTGATATATCCTACTAATATCTAAACGTGAAAGTTTTTAACTAAAGATGAATTGATGAAAAAACGATGATGATGAAAAAACAGTCGGGGCCCATATTGAATGATTTTAGTCTAGTTTATTTAATGGGTCCCGACTGTTACACTCAATTATGTTTCGCATAAGATTATTATTTTTTGTGTATTGATTATGAAATTATTTAATTTTGTGGTAATAGCATTGCTATCTACACTTTTAGACTAAGCTTGTTTTTTACTTTTCAGTTTTTATTTAAAGTGTTTTTTATGCAGTCGGGTTTTTTAATTTTTTAATTTATTTATTTTTATTTAACACTTTTTAGTTAGTTATAATACGGCTATGTGTTTCTCAAGATTTCACCCGCGACACGAGAGAACTACTTCCAATACCAAGATAAAAAAAAGTAACACACGTCGATCCAGTTATTTTAGATTGATTGCGTAACACAAAGAGAGTAAAGGAATTAGAAAAATAAATTCATTGTAAATAATTTAGTTTAGACGTACTTTTATTATCACTTTGCACTTTTAAGTTCAGAAACCGCTAGTCAACCGCGTCGCATAATATACGAGTATTTAGTTTGGATAATAAAGAAACAATTGCACATAGTATTTTTTTTCTAAATGTCAGTGATATACCATTTTGGAATCCTCATGATGAGCTCTTTAATTTGATACCCATATTGTAGCAAATATTTTTTTTTTTTTTACTTCTATCTACGGCGCCTCACGGCCGCCATGTTGGTTTTTGTTTGACGTCACATATCTAAGAACACTTGGGTAATTAAGACGAATCCAACGATGCCCTGATTGTCGAAATCCATCAAGCCGTTTCGAAGAAATGAGGTAATAAAGAATATTATGCTCATACATACATACATACATACAAGATACGCGCGAAAAACAAAACCCTTCCTTGGCAGTCGGGTAAAAATCGATACTGTAGTTCCAAAGATTATCCATAACAAACAAGCAAGTTGCAATTATACAAAGTGCCATACTTGCCAAGCAAATATAGACTCTAACGCCCACGTGAATAATGACATTCGTGTCAATAATACATTACCGGGTCCTTTAGAATATGTGAGGAATACGGACAAGTTGCATTACATTGCTGAGTAGCGCAGCTCTCTTATCAACAATCATGTATTATAGCCGGCAATGTATAAGAACTTGCACGATATATATCACTTAACAGGTACTATTGTAGATACACGTGTAAATCACAGTAAAATTGTTTTACAGTATGAAGTCTTCATATACAAACGGGTGCAACGTGAGTTATGCCTGCTATCGGATCGTGATATAAATAAATATTCCACGACTTTCACACAACGCCATCTAGTCTCAAACTAAGCAGAGCTTGTATTATGAGTACTAGACAACTGATAAACATACTTATGTACTTCTAAATACATACATACTATAGACAAACTACACCCAGACACAGAACAAATGATTGTGATTATCGCACAAACATTTGTCCTAGGTGGGGATCGAACCCACAACCTCTGGCATAGCAGTCAAGAGTCACTAACCACTAGATGACTAGACCAACAGGCCTGTCAAATGACCGTGGCATGATACAGCCGCGTGCGTGTTGCAGTGACAAACAGGCGGTTGATTTTTTTAGAATATTCCGAGTTGAACTACTGTATGTATTTACACTGTGTGAACGATCGTTGAAGCTATGATTCAGTTTGTCATTGTATTAAATAATTGAATCATGGTTGTGTTAAAAATAGTATGTACGATGTGCAGTTGTCAAGTGATGAGTGTAGGGAAAAATAGATCTTATTAATAGAAAAATAGGGTTGGTGTTTGATTAGCATTATTTTGTGAATAGATTGAAGTCTTTTGTTGGTGGAAAAGCCGCATTTTTGCTTAATAGAAACGAAGATTTACTTTGGTCTACTCCATACTAAGTTTATAATTTATACGAAACTAGTTTGATTTTCTTACAAAAAGCAGTTTAACAATAATTCCAGATTTAAAGCTCTAAACTATGGTTTAAATAAAAACATTATAACAGAACGTGTTTTTGTAATAAAACCTGGGTCAAATCATTATTTACTAAGTATGTATTTATGTATACCCTGTAGTAGAATATTTTTCGTTTATTAAGTAAAGCTGTGGTATTTATATTCCAAAACAAAAGATGACAATGAATTGAGCACCACCTCTTTTTATAAGTTGGTTAAAAGTGGATACTACCTGTTAAATTAGACAGCCATTCTGCATCAAATTTTAAATTGAATTAGTTTGAAATTAAAAAGGAATAAAGGATATCCTAGCGTAAATCTTACCTATAATAACTGGTATACCAGGTGAAGCCACAGGCAAAACAATGTATATTATAATACCTCTTATAATATTAGTACATTGAATAAACAATAGGAGTAATTAAGTATTCAAAGCCGTCCTTTTATATAACAGATTATGATCAATGTTTTTAATATTAATATAACTACTGGGTGATTATATTGTGACTGCTAATTAGATGGTTATTATGTATTGTGCTATTATCCTTGATTAAAATGCATGTTTATATTGTTTACTTAATTTATATGAGGCAGAGGGTGAATTCTGTACCATGAGCCTTTAAAATAATTTTTTTTTCGGTGATTTAGGAATTTTATGGACTAATAATTGAATTTTAGATTTAAATTGAATAAAAACCGGTTAAGTGCGAGTCAGACTCGCGACAATGAGGTTTCCAATCAAACAGCTAATCAAATCTAGTCAATAATATCAAAAACAAATCTGCATCTTGAAAAAAAAAACAGTTTTAGGTGTTTTTCTGGGTAAAGAAAGACAGCCTGCTGCTGGGGAATTGGTTCCACCATTTCTTCTCCCGCAGCGAAAGCACAGGAAGCGGTAAACGGTGGGCGATAGGGTGCTGTCTATTATCATTTTGACGTTCAAAAAGTGCTACATTGTAGCCTAATTTGCATAATTTTGATTTTCCTTTTGAAATACGGTAGGTACCCTCAAAAATGTGATTTAACGACGATTCTTGTATACACGCGTCTGTATCGACTTATGACGCGACATCGCCTGATTGCAGTACGTCATGAGGTAAAAGTGAGTAATATTACTCAGACCTATATAAAGTATACAACATTAGGTATGGAAGAGCGTCATAGATAATATTGTACAATCTTTTTTTGAGACGATTATGACACTAATATTATAAAAGCGAGAATTAGTGAGATTGTTTATGTGTTTGTTTGACATCACTCTGTGTTCAAACAAGTAGATGGATAGTATGAAAGTAGCTGACACCCTATATTTATAACTAAAAACAACATCAAAAAAAAAAAATGCACAGGCAAGAAAATACAATATTCTAAAAGGAAACCATATTTTTTTTACATCCTACTAATATCATAAATGTGACAGTTTGTAAGTATGGATGGGTGTTTGTTACCCTTTCAAGCTCAAATGGCTGGATCTATCTCAATTCAATTTGGTATGGAGTTAGCTGACACACTGAACTAACACATAATATGCTATAACAGACATCCATGCCAGCAAATTTGCGGGCAAAAGCTAATTTAATAGTAACATTATATTTTCTTTCTCCCTGTCATCTCCTGTTCAACTTAGAATTTAAATTACTGCTAAAAGTTGCACATTATGAATAAGCATATACAACTATTCATAACAATTATCTAAAAGATATGTTGTAATACTCATTTAATCTTATAAGTAATTTATTAGCTGACTTGCATGGTGTTAATTATTTCTCATACATACAATGTTCATAAATTACAGGTTTACCCTTATCAACAGGATGGGATCAATATAGTTTTTAAGTTTATACAAATGATAACGAAAAAACAGTACCCATATAGGGTCACTTTGATGTATGTCCGTATGCTGTTCATCAAAACCCTTTTTCTCAGGAATGTGTGTCTATATCAAGCCTAAATTTATATTATATCAAACACTTAAGTCAACTGTCCCTTGGAACTGTGGAAAAATCTAACTTCTAAGCCAACACAATTAAAAAATACAATGCTTTGGCTAGCTAATATATGTTCCAGCCATTGAAATGTGAAGAAATAATTAAAACAATATTATGTTGCTTACAAACTCTGTCTTTAAAATATTAATTTGATAAGCTAAGGAAAGTTACAAAAATTATGTATAATAAATTTTATAATGCATGATTAGCATGTTTATATTAAACCCATTCATATGTAAACAAGTAAAAAATATAGCACAAGCATCTAATATTATTTTATTACTGCTCTTGCATTCACTGATAATTATGTAAACAAACCAAAATAATCATAAATGTGTGAATATTAACACCTACTTGGTGAAACCACAAATAAATACCAAAAATGCAATCTGTTACAGTTGCAGTGTAACAAACTAAAAAAGAATAAATAAATTGTTTACACAGGTGTCTCTTCACTGTGGTTCTAATTCTATACGCTACAAACGTAAATTGTAAACAATAACATACATTTTCATATGTAAATAATAACTGTATTTTTCCCGATACACGATACTCGAAAACATACGCAAACTATACATTCGAAAATTGAAAATTCCCGCTCTTATGCCCCATAACCATAAGGACTAAACTATCTCTATGAGGACATAAACAAAGAAGTTTCGTTTTCTATCTAAATAGGTTAATTAGATCGTCCGACCAGTTCAAACAAAGAACTTTGTTGCTAACCAGACCAAAAACTTTATTTCGTACGTCAATCTATAAATAGATGCACCATATTCACCTATCAGGGACTAGGAAGGCGTATTGTAATCGTATAAATTGAATAATTACTTACTTATAATATTTGAAAGCGGTGACAACGGCGCGAAAGTGTTCTCGCTCTTTCGCCTCGTCAATTTCCTCAGTTTTTGAATTAGACATTATTTTTAATCCTTATGATGTACACTAAAAGTCTTACACAACTATATAATATTAAATGGAAGCACGTAATAGTTTGTTTTCTATAGATATTGTGTATTTTTAAATAAAATACAACAGCGACCAAGCCTATCGAATGACGGAAGCTCGACAGCTGTTAGTGAAGGGACACAATCATATCACAAGACAAACAATAAAATGCTAGTGATGGCCATTTAAATACTTACTGAAGACAAAAATAATCATTATTTTATTGGTTTATAAAACCAATAAAATAATAGTCAGCAAATCTTATTTCTTTGAATTGAAACATTTGAACCTAATATTATCACAATTATCGGTATAATTTGACAAATGTTAGGATATAAATTTGAGGAAGCATTATTTTTTCAAGTACATACCTAATTATATATTTTTTGGTACCTAACTGCAGGCATTAACTGTAAAACATATCCGGATAAAAACCATTAAGTGGATTAAAGTATAAAGTTTAAACTATAATTACCTGTTTCACATAACGCAAAATGTCATTTCACCAAAATACATAAATGAGGAAACGAAACGTCTTCAATATGTCGGGCAAAGTGTGTTTGTCAACATACTATTGATTTTTCTTGTATTACTAAAAAAAAGCAAGTTAAGTAATCTATTTAGCTTGCTTTCTAACCGCATTTACCTATAAGATTTATTTAATATTTCTACATTAATTATAAAGTGTTATTAAACGTTTAAAAGTCTGAACTTTGTTACTTTCACAAATACTGCCTTGCCTGTTGCGACTTAAAATTAATCGTAAATTCGCACTTTTGACCTTATTTCTAACGTTAAAAACATTGGATTGTGTGTGAAATGTTTATTCCCAGTTAAGTGTTGACAAATAGAGGTATATTTATTGAGAAATTGCCGGAATCGGTTCTTATAAGAGTGAAGGGCAAAAATCAATATTTCTGCAGTATCTCCGTTGCTAGGCTGTGTGTTACTCTATGCAGTGCAACATTAACGCATGAAGCATTAATTTCATTAATCATGACGCAAATAATAAAGTGATTTTCTAAATACCGTTTCTATCATGATGGAAGGGATAATATCTTACAGAGTGACACCTCTTCTCAAATGTCTAGTGTTGTTCCTGTTTATTTTTACGGCAAAGGTATTGACCTCGCGGCCGCAAGAGACTCAAGAATTGAGAAATGGTATTCAGCATTTGAAACCTTCTCACTATGTCAGGACCTTTACAAAATATCACCATAGGAGAACTATGCAGCGGAATAATCAGCAAGATTCAAGCGATGACTGGCTAGCTATGGTGGACCAACCTAATTCTGTTGACAAGAGAAACACTGACCCAGACTATGTTGAAGTAAGAGACGCATCAAAAGTCTACCAACACGCAAAACTATTAAAAAAAAGAAGCATACCAGAATCAACCATAGATCAGTTATTTAAAAATAAGCATAAATACTGGCCAGCAAAGCATGTGAAGATTGAAAAAAGAAGTCTAAATGTTCCAAATTTAAATGAGTTTGCGGGTACCTCTAATGATATGCCACGATTAGACCACTTTACTTCGGACACGGTTAGGGACAACATTGTCGGCTCCACTGAAAAGAAACCTATAAATACAAATAAAGAGCCTAAGAATGGACTACCAAATAATATTAAGACGTATAAAGTCAAGGCGGCTGTTATTCCTACTGAAGCGACCACTACCATGGGGCCTACAATTTCTTGCTTCTACAAAATACATGATAGTGTAGCAATGAGTGTTACACCATCGTACGCTGATGAGAGAAATGCACAGCTCATGGTGGAAAATGATAGTTTTGGTCAGTATACTTTAGTTTTTAAGATTGAATATAATTGTTTTTAGATTTTATATCAATAGAAGCATTTATAGCTTGAAGGGTTCAAATCCCTCACTAATGTCTTTTTGAATTTATGAGTCAATTACAAATTAATTGTCTCTTGCTAAAATCTGTCAATGTATTCCACATTGTGAAGAAACCAGAAATCCTGAAAAATAGAGGCCTACGGTGGCTTATACTCTGAGACGAGGCTAACAATTGATAAATTATTACTGTAAACAGTTTCAATAACATTGTGGTTTATTTTAATTACTAGCGAGACAAACAGACAGTAATTCTAAGAATTAATTAACCTATTTCTACTGAATTTAATATTCAAACAGCAGATCAGGAAGAAATATCATTAATCACTTTTTATTAAATCATACAAGTTATGTAAAGCTGTAATATTATTATGTATATCTCTTATTCATGGGATAAATTTAAGGCTTACACCGGGACACAGGTCCAACATGCAGAGGCCTTGAACTATAATCTAAATTTGCTGGGTCATCCACCCCTGCTCAGTGGAATAACAGACATGGACGGCCCAAGATGTCTTGTGAATTGTGGACACAACTGCTTGGCTATTAATTTCTGGATAATTTTAGCTGAATGTGATTCATTTACAAACTATTGAGAACTATGGCACCTACCTTTCAATACATAAGAATGCATTGAAAGGCAGGTTCCATATTATTATTACTAGCCATCAGTGTTCCACTGCAGGGGAAAGGCCTTCCTTCCCTACGTCCCACCTATTCCAGTATTTGGCCACTAGGACAGTTTTCAGAAATGAATCCTCACCATCTCATTTTGGGTCTACTGCAAGGTCTCCTGTTATTTACCATCCCATGTGTCCCTTTGCCCTAAGTTCTATAACAACAAGATATAACATGTAACTATAATTCTCCTTACAATAAATATTCATCTAGAAACAGGCCCGATCACGGAGACGACGATGATGAACGGAGACGTGGCTCAAGTGGAACAGTGCACCGACACGAGAGCTTCCTGTTACACGCTGTGGCATCAGGACTCGCAGGGGAACATCACTATACTTGGACAAGGTGAGAGCTAGTGGTTACATAAGTTATATTCATCTAGAAAGAGGCCCAATTATTCATATCCCATTCTTGGATAATTGACAATAACCACCTCTCAAATAATTTTAGAAATCAATCACAATAATCACTACATGACGTCATGTTCCGTCTGCCAAAATGGAAATATCGCCACGAATTCCCATTTATAACATAATTAATTCGAAATACTACAAAAAGACACTATCCATATCGCACAAAAATCACACCAAACACAGTCACACTCACCACACTAATTTCCCGTAATCACCACACATCTCACTCAATACTTTCTCACCTATACTATAACCACTTTCACTAATCACCACCCTATCTCACCACCAGGCTGTTGGCGTGCGTCGCAGTCAGAAGGGCGCAGCTCTTGCGACAAGTGCACGCGTGTGACGGCGCGCCTCCCCGGGACTAAGTTCTGTTGCTGCACCAACGCTTATTGTAACGCTGATTTCTGTAAGTATTATACTAATATTGTAAACGTGGAAGTTTGTAAGTATGTTTGGATGGATTTATAGAGCGGAGTAGAATTTGTTACTTAGTACATGGTATGCTAGATGGATATTTGTAACTCTTACACACGTTACAAATATTCATCCAGCTTACCGTCGGTTGGATCAATTTTGATGAAATTTGCTATGGAGTAAGCTGTCGCCCTGGTCTAACACATAGGCTACTTTTTAACCGACTGCATCAAAGGGGGGGGGGGGAGGGAGTAATGTTAATGGCGGTAATGTTTTTGCAGCTATAACAAAAATTCACACGAATGAAGTCGCGGGCAAGAGCTAGTTAGATATAATTCTATGCAAATAAAAGACTAAAAATAAAAAAAAATAACTTATCTACTCTTGTATAGGAAGATGAATAAATTTGAACTCTCGGTCGTTGACCTCTGTGGGTAACTTTGTAAAACAACGTCTGTCACGCTAGTTCAAATCCCGTCTAAAGTTTATTTTTTACGCAAAATTCGTGTTTTAACCTTCTCTTTCTTCCTTTTTCAAGCCATTTTCTATATTAGAGTAAAATTTTCCTCACAGTATCCCTCAAAGAAGAAACAGTGACAATGAAAGCGACGTCTTACATGGACAGTAGTACGCACAGCGTAGTGGCCGCGTCTAACATCGCCGCGTCGGCCGTGCTGGCGCTCGTCGCAGTGCTAGTGCTGGGCTCACTGCTAGCCAAGCTGTACTGCCGCAGCGCGCGCGACCAGCACTGCGAGGCTGGCACGCAGAGTGATGACAAAGGTGAGTGAATGCTCCACGACTCATGCACAGTAGTACGCACAGCGTAGTGGCCGCGTCTAACATCGCCGCGTCGGCCGTGCTGGCGCTCGTCGCAGTGCTAGTGCTGGGCTCACTGCTAGCCAAGCTGTACTGCCGCAGCGCGCGCGACCAGCACTGCGAGGCTGGCACGCAGAGTGATGACAAAGGTAAGTAATGTTCCACGACTCATGACCGTTGGTTGGTTTCTGCCAAGATTCGTCACTTGAGAATTCTGGCAAGTTCCTACAAATTCTTTAAATATTTTACTTCATATTTCGACTACAATATTTAACTTATGTGTGTTGTTAACAGGAGACGTGATGGGCAGTGGTCCGGACGCGTTGGCCACGGGACTGTCGTGTGTCGACAACCTTACACTCATCGAACATATCGGTAAGAAATAAACTATTTTGTTTATTATGATTAACAAGGCTAACCACTTACACTATGTAATAAACTGTGTAGGGTCAGATAGAATTATGTCTATTAAAATACCCAGATTGTGTAAATAAGCTAAACCTACACCTTGTGTCTAATCTTGTTTAAAAAATTGTTGCTGCGTTTCCTTCGTTCCTATTTTTTGTAAAAGTCTATTTCTTTTACCAAACAGACAATTCTTTCATCGATTGTTCTCTAGTTCTCCACTTTCTAGTCTTCCAATATATTTCGTACTATCACATATGTTCATTTTTATTTATCCCAGGCCAAGGTAAATTCGGTTCGGTATGGCGCGGCAGTCTCGGTACTACGCCTGTAGCTGTGAAACTCTACTCGAACTCCAATACGTGGCATAAGGAGGCCGCGATATACGCACTGCCGCATCTAGCGCACCCCAACATACTGAGATATTATGGTGAGTTAAAATGTGTATATTCTTTCAATTCTTTATTGCATTAAAAAAGACATCTGAAAGTGTGCGGTATTGACCCTTTAGATTTTAAGAGGCTTGCCTTTAATAGGTCATCATGGTGCAAAACCATCTACGAAAATGTCAGCTCTTTGTGGACCCTGTCGGGTACAGCAAAGGTAGGCCATTCCTGTGCTATTGTGTCTATTCAAATTCATATAGTTAGTATACCTAATTAAATATTGTAGGTTTAGATCTTTCCTCCAGTCTTTTATCGAATTCACGATTAAACGGTGTGGATAATCTTCGTTCAAACCGGCAAACCTAATATATTTTCAAGGTCTCTACGGGTGGTTTAAACTCTGATACCACCTTATAGATCAACCATACGATAGTTTAACAACTTATATTCATCCAGCAAGTGTTTCCCAGGCAGCGACAGTCGCCTGACGCTGACTGAGGGCGGGCGGGAACATCTCATAGTGGTAGAGTTATGCTCGGTCACACTGCGCTCGCGACTGCAGAGCAAGCCGCTCCAATGGACAGAATTCGCGACTATAGCGCACGGCTTAGCGTCTGCGTTGGCGCATCTGCATACACCATGTAAGTATTTTTTTTGTATTAATTTTGGTGATATTTTTGTTAAAAAAAGTGTGGAGAAAAAGATTTTTTTCTCTTGTAATTTGATGTTTCTTTTTTGCTGAAAAAGTGCGGTGTTAAATGGGTAATGCTGCAGTTGAAAATTGTTAATATTAATGTATGATAAGTATTGGACCTATGCCATGTAAGAGATTTTTTTTTCTGACAATTTGGTGATTTTCTTGTTCAAAAAGTGTGGTTTTAGATGTCACGTTGCAGTTAAAAATTGATATTATTAATTTCTGGGAAGTATTGGACCTATAATACTTCCTTGAGGAACACCTTCGCTTGTTATTTTAATGAGTACTCAAGGTTTTTATACTTAACTTTGTTATTTACATGTATGTAGCGATAACATGTTATTGTATAAAATAATAGCGTAATAGCTATTTACCAAGAGTATTGGTTTATTTCTTTCACTGATTCGGTTATGGTTTACATTATCGAACGCTTAACGCAGTTCGGACAAAATCCAGTCATATTTTTACTACCGTTTCAGTACTTAAAAGCTATAAATACTTTCTTCTACAAAGTAATAATCCGAAGAAAAAAGCTATTCATCATCATGTAAAGAAGTGGTGTTGAAATATTTCAAAATTGACCACGGTCGTACGACCATCAATTTACAATCGTTGTATACCGCTGGAACAAAAGTACTAAACGTTTACCCTAAATTAGAATCTCGCAATTCCAAAATCTGACATTCAGTAAACGTTTAGTACTAAAAAATATTCTCCTATTCAATTTATATAGCGGGCAACAAACCGTGCGTGGTCCATCGCGACGTGAACAGCAGTAACGTGTTAGTGACTAGCAGCGGTCACGCTCGTCTCGCCGACTTGGGGCTCGCGCAACTGTTGCACGCTGCAAGGGACTGCTCGGCGCCTACTAGGATCACCGAGGTCAGTCTAGAGGGTCAATGTACTATGCAGTTGAGTGCAGTAATGATGTTTACAGGAGTATTTTTTAAGCAGAATTTTGTAGGAATAGTCCGTATAGTAATAGTGCCAGCAAGAATAATATGTTTATCAATGCTTTGTGAACGAAAATACATGTTTGCAATAACGATTTTTCGAGCTATGATCTTTGCTGGAGACCTTCGAGAAATTATGTGTGTAGTATCGATCTTTTTAGAAATACATTTTGCAGGAACGAGTTAAGTAAAAAATATGTTTTTCTCTGTCAGGCGGGAACCCTACGCTACCTATCCCCCGAAGCCCTAGAGGGCGCGTTAGACCTGAGCGGCGCGCGCGCAGCCCTGTGCGCGGTGGACGTGTTCGCGCTGGGGCTGGTGCTGTGGGAGATGGTGTGGCGCACGCGGGGCGCGCACCCCGCGCGCGTGCCGCCCTACGCGCCGCCCTACCACCACCACGGCCTGCCGCCCAGACCCACGCTGGCGCAGATGCAGGTATCATGTATAATAGATATAATGTTCGCGCTGGGGCTGGTGCTGTGGGAGATGGTGTGGCGCACGCGGGGCGCGCACCCCGCGCGCGTGCCGCCCTACGCGCCGCCCTACCACCACCACGGCCTGCCGCCCAGACCCACGCTGGCGCAGATGCAGGTATCATGTATAATAGATATAATGTTCGCGCTGGGGCTGGTGCTGTGGGAGATGGTGTGGCGCACGCGGGGCGCGCACCCCGCGCGCGTGCCGCCCTACGCGCCGCCCTACCACCACCACGGCCTGCCGCCCAGACCCACGCTGGCGCAGATGCAGGTATCATGTATAATAGATATAATGTTCGCGCTGGGGCTGGTGCTGTGGGAGATGGTGTGGCGCACGCGGGGCGCGCACCCCGCGCGCGTGCCGCCCTACGCGCCGCCCTACCACCACCACGGCCTGCCGCCCAGACCCACGCTGGCGCAGATGCAGGTATCATGTATAATAGATATAATGTTCGCGCTGGGGCTGGTGCTGTGGGAGATGGTGTGGCGCACGCGGGGCGCGCACCCCGCGCGCGTGCCGCCCTACGCGCCGCCCTACCACCACCACGGCCTGCCGCCCAGACCCACGCTGGCGCAGATGCAGGTATCATGTATAATAGATATAATGTTCGCGCTGGGGCTGGTGCTGTGGGAGATGGTGTGGCGCACGCGGGGCGCGCACCCCGCGCGCGTGCCGCCCTACGCGCCGCCCTACCACCACCACGGCCTGCCGCCCAGACCCACGCTGGCGCAGATGCAGGTATCATGTATAATAGATATAATGTTCGCGCTGGGGCTGGTGCTGTGGGAGATGGTGTGGCGCACGCGGGGCGCGCACCCCGCGCGCGTGCCGCCCTACGCGCCGCCCTACCACCACCACGGCCTGCCGCCCAGACCCACGCTGGCGCAGATGCAGGTATCATGTATAATAGATATAATGTTCGCGCTGGGGCTGGTGCTGTGGGAGATGGTGTGGCGCACGCGGGGCGCGCACCCCGCGCGCGTGCCGCCCTACGCGCCGCCCTACCACCACCACGGCCTGCCGCCCAGACCCACGCTGGCGCAGATGCAGGTATCATGTATAATAGATATAATGTTCGCGCTGGGGCTGGTGCTGTGGGAGATGGTGTGGCGCACGCGGGGCGCGCACCCCGCGCGCGTGCCGCCCTACGCGCCGCCCTACCACCACCACGGCCTGCCGCCCAGACCCACGCTGGCGCAGATGCAGGTATCATGTATAATAGATATAATGTTCGCGCTGGGGCTGGTGCTGTGGGAGATGGTGTGGCGCACGCGGGGCGCGCACCCCGCGCGCGTGCCGCCCTACGCGCCGCCCTACCACCACCACGGCCTGCCGCCCAGACCCACGCTGGCGCAGATGCAGGTATCATGTATAATAGATATAATGTTCGCGCTGGGGCTGGTGCTGTGGGAGATGGTGTGGCGCACGCGGGGCGCGCACCCCGCGCGCGTGCCGCCCTACGCGCCGCCCTACCACCACCACGGCCTGCCGCCCAGACCCACGCTGGCGCAGATGCAGGTATCATGTATAATAGATATAATGTTCGCGCTGGGGCTGGTGCTGTGGGAGATGGTGTGGCGCACGCGGGGCGCGCACCCCGCGCGCGTGCCGCCCTACGCGCCGCCCTACCACCACCACGGCCTGCCGCCCAGACCCACGCTGGCGCAGATGCAGGTATCATGTATAATAGATATAATGTTCGCGCTGGGGCTGGTGCTGTGGGAGATGGTGTGGCGCACGCGGGGCGCGCACCCCGCGCGCGTGCCGCCCTACGCGCCGCCCTACCACCACCACGGCCTGCCGCCCAGACCCACGCTGGCGCAGATGCAGGTATCATGTATAATAGATATAATGTTCGCGCTGGGGCTGGTGCTGTGGGAGATGGTGTGGCGCACGCGGGGCGCGCACCCCGCGCGCGTGCCGCCCTACGCGCCGCCCTACCACCACCACGGCCTGCCGCCCAGACCCACGCTGGCGCAGATGCAGGTATCATGTATAATAGATATAATGTTCGCGCTGGGGCTGGTGCTGTGGGAGATGGTGTGGCGCACGCGGGGCGCGCACCCCGCGCGCGTGCCGCCCTACGCGCCGCCCTACCACCACCACGGCCTGCCGCCCAGACCCACGCTGGCGCAGATGCAGGTATCATGTATAATAGATATAATGTTCGCGCTGGGGCTGGTGCTGTGGGAGATGGTGTGGCGCACGCGGGGCGCGCACCCCGCGCGCGTGCCGCCCTACGCGCCGCCCTACCACCACCACGGCCTGCCGCCCAGACCCACGCTGGCGCAGATGCAGGTATCATGTATAATAGATATAATGTTCGCGCTGGGGCTGGTGCTGTGGGAGATGGTGTGGCGCACGCGGGGCGCGCACCCCGCGCGCGTGCCGCCCTACGCGCCGCCCTACCACCACCACGGCCTGCCGCCCAGACCCACGCTGGCGCAGATGCAGGTATCATGTATAATAGATATAATGTTCGCGCTGGGGCTGGTGCTGTGGGAGATGGTGTGGCGCACGCGGGGCGCGCACCCCGCGCGCGTGCCGCCCTACGCGCCGCCCTACCACCACCACGGCCTGCCGCCCAGACCCACGCTGGCGCAGATGCAGGTATCATGTATAATAGATATAATGTTCGCGCTGGGGCTGGTGCTGTGGGAGATGGTGTGGCGCACGCGGGGCGCGCACCCCGCGCGCGTGCCGCCCTACGCGCCGCCCTACCACCACCACGGCCTGCCGCCCAGACCCACGCTGGCGCAGATGCAGGTATCATGTATAATAGATATAATGTTCGCGCTGGGGCTGGTGCTGTGGGAGATGGTGTGGCGCACGCGGGGCGCGCACCCCGCGCGCGTGCCGCCCTACGCGCCGCCCTACCACCACCACGGCCTGCCGCCCAGACCCACGCTGGCGCAGATGCAGGTATCATGTATAATAGATATAATGTTCGCGCTGGGGCTGGTGCTGTGGGAGATGGTGTGGCGCACGCGGGGCGCGCACCCCGCGCGCGTGCCGCCCTACGCGCCGCCCTACCACCACCACGGCCTGCCGCCCAGACCCACGCTGGCGCAGATGCAGGTATCATGTATAATAGATATAATGTTCGCGCTGGGGCTGGTGCTGTGGGAGATGGTGTGGCGCACGCGGGGCGCGCACCCCGCGCGCGTGCCGCCCTACGCGCCGCCCTACCACCACCACGGCCTGCCGCCCAGACCCACGCTGGCGCAGATGCAGGTATCATGTATAATAGATATAATGTTCGCGCTGGGGCTGGTGCTGTGGGAGATGGTGTGGCGCACGCGGGGCGCGCACCCCGCGCGCGTGCCGCCCTACGCGCCGCCCTACCACCACCACGGCCTGCCGCCCAGACCCACGCTGGCGCAGATGCAGGTATCATGTATAATAGATATAATGTTCGCGCTGGGGCTGGTGCTGTGGGAGATGGTGTGGCGCACGCGGGGCGCGCACCCCGCGCGCGTGCCGCCCTACGCGCCGCCCTACCACCACCACGGCCTGCCGCCCAGACCCACGCTGGCGCAGATGCAGGTATCATGTATAATAGATATAATGTTCGCGCTGGGGCTGGTGCTGTGGGAGATGGTGTGGCGCACGCGGGGCGCGCACCCCGCGCGCGTGCCGCCCTACGCGCCGCCCTACCACCACCACGGCCTGCCGCCCAGACCCACGCTGGCGCAGATGCAGGTATCATGTATAATAGATATAATGTTCGCGCTGGGGCTGGTGCTGTGGGAGATGGTGTGGCGCACGCGGGGCGCGCACCCCGCGCGCGTGCCGCCCTACGCGCCGCCCTACCACCACCACGGCCTGCCGCCCAGACCCACGCTGGCGCAGATGCAGGTATCATGTATAATAGATATAATGTTCGCGCTGGGGCTGGTGCTGTGGGAGATGGTGTGGCGCACGCGGGGCGCGCACCCCGCGCGCGTGCCGCCCTACGCGCCGCCCTACCACCACCACGGCCTGCCGCCCAGACCCACGCTGGCGCAGATGCAGGTATCATGTATAATAGATATAATGTTCGCGCTGGGGCTGGTGCTGTGGGAGATGGTGTGGCGCACGCGGGGCGCGCACCCCGCGCGCGTGCCGCCCTACGCGCCGCCCTACCACCACCACGGCCTGCCGCCCAGACCCACGCTGGCGCAGATGCAGGTATCATGTATAATAGATATAATGTTCGCGCTGGGGCTGGTGCTGTGGGAGATGGTGTGGCGCACGCGGGGCGCGCACCCCGCGCGCGTGCCGCCCTACGCGCCGCCCTACCACCACCACGGCCTGCCGCCCAGACCCACGCTGGCGCAGATGCAGGTATCATGTATAATAGATATAATGTTCGCGCTGGGGCTGGTGCTGTGGGAGATGGTGTGGCGTGTGGTCGTGGTGTGGTGTGGCGCAGATGCAGGTATCATGTCTCCCCGAGAGGAAACCGCCGCGTCGTCCTGTGCGGCCGTCCTTACGAGGAGTAAAGGGTGGGTTCTTTACACCTACCCCGCAAGTCGGACAGAAGCCAGCCAGGGTCACGCAGAGCATGCGCGAAGGACCCCGTGAGCTTTGCTAGTAGAAGGGGCCCGGGGTGTTTTTTTGTGATTGCCAACCCATCGGGCTATAAGAGTAAAGGAACAGAGAGTGCACCTGTGTATGCGCACACGCTTGTGCACTACAATATATCCTGCGTAGCTGGCTGGTGTCATAGTAACACTGCTCGCCGTGGCCGAAATCGGTCAGGAGACATTATTATTATATTTTGCAGTGCACTCGCTCGAGCACGCAGTATTCGAGTCCAATTCGAGCAATACAATTTGCCGTTTCGTCAATAATATTACAATTGTTACATTGATATTTGAATTGAAACCTTATTCCTTGTCAACAGAGTCTAGTATCCCGCAACAAGGCCCGCCCCCCGTTGCCGAGGGCCCCCGTACCACAAGCGCGCGCGCTGAAGATAGCTACCGACACCTGCGACGAGTGCTGGGATCATGATGCTGAGGCTAGGTGAGTAGATACAGAAAACCTTAAAAAACAGAACAATTATTATTATTATTACATTTCCGTGTGGTGTCCGGTTTCCGTGTGGTGTCCGGATATAAAGAATAGTATCACCCCATATCCTCCACTGGTGTCGTAAAAGGCAACTAATGGACCTTAAGACCTAGTGCACTGTACCAAACACGTTGGGTCACCCGAATGGTGGCGGGTAAACCACCAACAATCACATTCCCAAAGAGGGTTAGTGTCAGGCAGGCGGCCGACTATAAAACCATAACCAAATCTATTAGCAACATGTTGAGAAAAAAAACGTAACCGTAACTGCTATACCGGAGGTCGTGGGTTCGATTTTCACCCAGGACAAATGTTTGTGTGATAAGCACGATTATTTATTCTGTGTCTGGGTGTAATTTTAAAATTTATCTATTAAAATGTATGTTTAGCATTTGTCTAGAACTCATGAACTCTTGTATACTTAATTTGAGACTAGATGGCGTTGTGGGAATGTTGAGGAATATTTATATATTTATTTGTTCTTTCTCAGATTGACCGCGGTCTGCGTAGAAGAGAGGATGGCTGAGCTAAAGCAGATGTTCCACACGCAAGGCCCGCTCATACACGATAATAATTTACACCCGCATTCACATCCGCCTGGTAAGTAAAACCTTTTTAATATATCTTATGAATAAAGTTATTTATTTCGCCATAGTACTAACAAAATATGGACAAAATAAGTCTGTAATAAAAAAAAAGAATTAAGTAATTATTAGGATATGTTAAGCCGTAATTTCGTGTATAGTATAGTATAAGTATTTCAATGGTACTAAACCAAAAGAATAACATTTTGGAACCTCATAACTTGAGTCATTTTGTGACTAACGTTTCTAAAGTGACTTACTCCCTACTGCTAAAAAAACCTTTTAATTAAGTAAATGTATGGCTCAGACGGACATTTATCAAAATGGCTAATCTATATTCTCCTTCCGTCCATGTTTGGTTTATAATATTGTGCATATTAGCTCTAATCTCAAACCCTGATTGGTACTTGCTAAACCAGGTATTTTAGTCATACTAAAAAATGTACAGAGTTATATTACTCTTATAATAACATGTTCCAAATAATTTCTCATATCTCTTACAGCGGACGCCAACATCCCATCACCACCGGAATCGGACAAAAACTCAAACTGTACAAACACACAGAACTGTGACGTCACCACACCCCTACTCTACCCGCACCCACACATAGGCCGCAACGCGTGCATCGAACGCAACACGCACACTAACACACAACAAACCACCGTCGAACTCATACACAAGAGCTTAAAAGACATTACAGCCCCGATAGAGGCACCTAGAGTCCCGAACATAGAGGAAAACTGTCTCTCTGTAGCAAGAATCTCTAGTCACAGAACTGGGATTCTGGGATTACAAGAAAACTCTGGTCTTTCCGAAATTAGGTCCTATCAGAGACCGTTAGAGTACGTCCAGAATGACGTCACAGCTCATGACGTAGACCGAGCCCCGAAACAGACAAACCTCCTCCAAGATGTTAAGGTCGAAAAACCAAAATGGGGCATCAAAAAGTTCTTTGAAAGGTTGAACAGGAATAAAATGGAGACTGAGGTCAAATTAGCTGAGAACTCACATAGGACGATGACGTCGATTGTAGACAAACCGACGAATAATGACAGGCCCTCAAATTTAACGATATCTCAGGATAGAGGGCCGTTTAACTTCGAAGGGCCTTGTACCCTATCCCCACCAAATAAGACCCTGTCCCCTACAATGATGCTTGAATCAGAAAACAAAGTTTTTGGCTTCAAAGAAATACCTTTAAGAGAAAACGAAGCGCGAACGCCGAACCAAATATTCGCAGTCATAGTTCCTAAAGCGAAACCAGATTATCACGAAATGAAAAGCAAAAGAGGAAGTTCTGAAAGTTTAAACAAACGATCCGTGAAGACTTCTTTGTCGTCACAAAGTATATTGAAATCAAATTCTGAATCTGAAGACTCTACTGTAAAGAAACGCCTCAGTTGTGATAACCGAATTATGAATAGCGGTGGGTCATCTCGAGCGAGTATCAATTTAGAACTACAATATATAGATACGCAAGAAAACTACAATGGGAATATAAGCCCCTATGATTTGAACTCCGATTGCTCAAGCAGTGAAGACGAACATTTAATGCTATTATCAGAAAATGGCGGATCAAAGATCACCATGCAGACGATCCCAAGATCAGACGCCGAAAAGAAGAAATACCAAAACGAAGTCTTAAAAGAATCAAGTCAAGTCACAGATTTCACGTTTAATAAATTCCAAAATAAATATACGAATTTCGACAACGAATTTAGCGATCCAAACGATAAAGAGAATTTGGTTAACGGTTACAGCGGGGACAACCCTGTTTACTTGGCGGCTTTGAACGGCGAAATCGATACGACGGATTTGAAATATGCGGGGAATCGATCGCCTAAGCCTACTTTGAAGAATTTGACGATAAAAAGGCAACATTCGTTGGAGCATGTCAGTGATATATTTTCGTCGGCTGGGGATGTGAACTTGTTGAATCCTGCTGGTAGGGTGAAAACGCCGGGGGATTTGCCCGTGGCTGTGCGTAGGGCGAGGAGGGATAGGGCGTTGCAGAAGGGAAGGGCCAGTGAATGTAATAGATTGAGTTTGTATGACGATAGAATGATGTTTGGAAATAGTTTGTAATTGATTGGGAAGTGATATTTGCACTTGAAATTTAGTTGTGGAAGTTTAACTCGGTTTAACTCAATATAAGATTAAGGTAACTATGTTTTTGATGGTATCAAATATAATTTTAAAGTTAAGGAAGAAAAGCTGCAGTTATTCGCTGTATTTTGAACCGTTCGTTAAGATAAATCTTAACTTAACCTAATCTATATTTAAGTATAATTTCTCCGATCTGACAAAAATAACAATTTCATATAGGAGTATCACAACCAGCAAATAAATGATTATGATATTATTATCTACACACTGAATCTCATTCCTACTACATTTCAAGTGCAAAATCACACAAAAAAGCCCAAATCAGAATTCAAAGAATCTATAAACTATCACATTAAAATTAAAAAGTGTCATTCAATGCATTTATAGGTATAGTCAGCAGAATCATTCGCTATATACAAAGCAGGAAGCTTATAGGAATCGTTACCTCACTTAGTATAAGGGATATGAATTATAAATTAATATTAATTTGGTGTGCAACGTGTTACAAAATATCGCTTTGTATTTTACTATAGACTTACTATAGACTATGGCTTAAAATCTGATATATGATTAACCATATGAGAACAACATCTATACTTGAATATACATATATTGTATATACTAGCTGTTGCCCGCGACTTCGTTCGTGAAAAAATGGGATGAAAAATAGATGTTGGCCGATTCTCAGACCTACTCTACTGAATGCATATACAAAGTTCAATAGAATCGGTCCAGCCGTTTCGGAGGAGTATGGTAACTAACATTGTGACACGGGAATTTTATATATAAGATGTGTATACAGAAGCTAGTCTGTTTAACAAAAAACGTTTCTCATACAAATTTTGATGAACTAGACACAATTTTGTATGGGATAAAAGTAGGTTTGTGGTATTTTGAATATGACACGTTGTATACCAATAACATTGTGCTTTTAATAATATAATTATATTATTAAGATTTAAAATCGTTTTCTAAGTCGACGGTACAATTGGATATTCGCCTATTTAAATGTTTTTATCGGGTTATTAACAATTTGCTAAATTATCAATGTTTCGTAATTATTACCTGCGGGCTCACCACATCTTAAAGTAATATTATTACTAGAGGCCGTATTATATGCATACCTGCATATTATTATGCACTTGCATATTTCACTTTTAGCAATAATAGGGTTGATGACAACTTTTTTGTGTCGTGTAGTTAAGTGAATAATATTGCATACATATTGTTTCTTTTGTTCCACAAACAAAAATTGACCAAAGTATAATCAATGAAACGATTTTTCGTATAAATTTGGCGAATGCACTACGTCACAAATCCCCTCTCCTAAACTTTTAAGTATATTTTTACTTTTCGTACCCTGTCATCAGATATATTGCATATTTTACGTAAAAACCCTCGGATTTTGAGCCTAGAAAACCACCCATTTTTGTAAATAAAGAGGCAAAGCAGAGGAAACAAACAAAAATTACAGTCGTGAAAGCGTGACAGCGCACTACACGGCGTAGAGCGGCGTCTCTCTTCCACAATGTTACTTTAAGTGTTAATATCACTTTAAGACGTGGTGCTACCTGGCTACTTGAACTTATTGTGCATTTTAAGATTTTTGCTATTTCTAATGTGATTTTTCATACACTTTACTTAACATTCTCAGACATAGATGATATTAGAAGTATTTTAATCGTCATAGTTTTGGAAAGGAGATACTGTTAGCACGGTGTAATAGAAAAACGTGGCCATATTATAAATAACGCTTCTGTGCTACGGATTAAATAATTTACCCATTAAACAAGAAACAATCAGGCCTGTGCCCAATAGTGGGACGTTTATAGGCTGGTATTATTTTTGGTGTGTTGGAGAAAGTTGTTCATGTCCATTAACGGAAGCGTTATTTAAGATATTACCTCTCATTTTTATTACACCTTGTATATAATTACATCTTTCACACAATATACCTTATAGTTATCAACACAATTCATTTTAATATTGGCAACTATAGTTTTAAGTACAAGTTTTTTATTGAAACAATATTAATTTCGACATTTAAAAATACTGATTGAATCTTTTATTAAAATTATTGAAATCTCTAAAGAATCTAAACTTTGTAATAATGAATGAAATGTTATTTTTCATAGATATGTGTAAAAGTCATTACTGGCAGCGATTTTAGGTATCTAGCAGTTGCAGACCGATAGCAAAATATGCAATTGCTGTTAAAATCATGATTACGTATTACTATCGACAGCAATCATTTCACAATTTTTGCTGACAACAGCTATCGATACGTTTTTCCTAGATATGTAATATCGCTGTAGAACGCCACATATTCCCAACCATGAAATACTTAAAAACAACTTAAAATTAAGTTGCATTTAAGTATTTAATAAGTCTCCCCAATATTGTGATGTTTTATTTATAGTTTTTAAGTTCCTATAAATACTCCCAGCCATGTTTTTTTTGATAATTGTTTTTTTTATTATTATTAAGTTTTTCGTTGCATTGACAAACATTATGTTTTTGTTTTATTAACGTTTATTATTAATAGTTGTAACACTATTATAAATATTTAGCTTTTAATTTTTTTTTGTAAATATTTTTTTATTCGTAATGAAATTTTTATAATTATTGTCGTGTGTTTATATTACGGTTGAAACTAATATTGACCGGTTGATGTCAGAAATATTATTAAAGACTTAAAGAAAAGGTTATTGCGATTTAAGTAATACAATTATTTTGTTTTAACTAACTGACAAATTTGTTGAGGCAGATAGTATAAATTAAAAAGAAAATCTGTAAAAGTCACGCTGGGCAAAGGATTCATTTTAAACAGAAAAATAAATCAACATACACTTAAAGGGCATAATCTAATTTAGGAAACTTGAAAAATATTCTAAAACAAAAGTTTAAAATATTTTTTTACTTTTTGCGGGTAGTTTTATTTTCTATGTCAACCGGTCAATATTAGACCTATGTTAAGTCATTCCATACTATAGAATGCAAACAACGCAAGCAAACTCGAATGAAAAACTATCTGTCATGTTGAAATCTATTACAAAGTATAAGAGTCGTGATTTAAATTGTCAAATGTAAGGGAATTGTAATTATTTTGTATTTCGGAGGGTAGGACTAAGAAATGAGCATTTTTATTATTTATTTCTGTAGTAACTAATTTTCTAATAGTAATATCACAAATACAAATAAAATTAATATACGAAAACAATAAACTTTGAACAATAATGATGTAATATTGAGCAAAAGTAAAGATTTTAAACAATTATAAATGTTATTTCAAAGCATTTTCTTATTATTCACCAAGTTTATATTCATAACAAAATATGTTTTACTGTTGACACAATAATTATAATAATATGAATTATACAATTTCACTATATTTTTTTGGAATTGTAGGGTAGTCTAAAATTCAAATCACGACTTAATAAAAATTCATAGCAAACCAACTATTAAAGTGTTAAGATAATATATCCAGAAATGTATGTTTAAATGTATGGCCGGTGCATATTGATGTAAAATTAGATGGATTATAAGAAAAAAGAAATTCCTTTGTTCGTTTTTCGTGTTTGGTGTGGTAGCTATTGACACAGTGGTGACATTTGCAAGTTTTCTTTAATTAAAAAAAAAAAAACTTTTTAAAAGCATACAAATATTTTCAGTTACCTCTTTCTAATTTAAAATATTCCTTGGCAAAAAAGGTTTTTTGTCAATTCATCAATTATTTTAAAAGAAATACTTGCTTTTACCACACTATTTACCTTTTTATTGTCAGGTTTGACTGCAATCTACAAAGAATCCTTTGCTGATACTTCAAAAACGTTTTTTTCTCTTTCATGTGTCAGTTTATTTATGTCAATATGTATCCGGACTACACCATAAAGTTGTAAATGTATACCATAGATTATAGAGCGATATAGATTGTTGCGAGTTGTGCGTATGGGCGGGGTAATGCAGTTATATTTTTGAGAAACAAATGGTATTTTGTTGAAGATATCAATTTTAGGTTAAAATACTGCATCCAGGGTTCAATACAAGTAGATTTATGCAGTAAACAATATTGAAACTGTAGTAAAAGCAAAGATTTTGTGGAAAAGTACTAAACTTAGGAGGTATCGATTTGTGGCGCTCACAAATTCTTGTCCTACGCGGGGATCGAACCCGCGACACATCGCTCACAGCGGTAATTGGCGTGGTGACCTATACCACTCGGCTATCCTTGCAGTCTTGAAAATGTAGTTCATAGAAGTTTTCTGGTACCAATAAAATGCTTGTTTTTAAATATACCTGCATTACTATCTCTCAGTAATCCGCACGTGAGTGTACAAACGTATAGCAATAGGCTTCGTTCACTAGCTTTGTTGATAAACTGTAACTCGACCGTGTCGATCACCGAATATAACAAATATGTTTTTATAATGTTGCGTTTTATTTCTTACCTATCTTCACCACAAATTTTCCAGTAATTAAGTATTTTGTAATGACTGGCTTGTTGGCCATCATCATCATTCCCTTGCCCTTATCCCAATTATTATTAGTTGTGGTCGGCACAGCATGTCCTCTTCTTCCACACGTTCCTATCTGACGTCATCTCGCAAGTCACACTCTTTGCAGCCATATCATCTTTCACACAATCCATCCATCGTTTAAAACTGGCATACAAAATAAAGCTGACATAAACTTGCTACAATGATAAAAAATAAATAAAATACAGAATTCAGTAAAAAATCCCCTTTATTTCATAATTACAATAACAAATATTTCATTACATAATTCAGTACGGCGTACCTACTAGGACAATATTCAAATATTTTAGACATCAATTCATATTTCATAGAATTCCGAAATAAGTATTTATTTGCAAATACCTAACAGATAAAAAAAACCTAACATCGATTTAATATCAACATTCCTTCGAAATTCTATCTAAAACATGTCAATATTATTTGCTATAACTTTAGTGGGCTTAGGCCGTTAGTACAAGGCAACGCAAGTCTTGAAAACAGGATTTGCGTTGCCTGCTGCACGAAGAACCTTACAAAATGGACAAATTGTAATCATCTGTGCATACCGCTTTATAAACAATTTAATAGAAAAGGGCATCTGAGGAAAGTTTCTTCATAAATGTGTTAAAAGCTAAGTGAGATTTGATATTTTTAAATATCAGCTGGTTGATAATAAAATTATAATCAGAGAACTGCAACACAGCTTTTGCACGATGAAAAGAAATATATTTTGAACGATATCTGTCGCCCTGGTTTGTGTCAGCTAGGCAATGCGACTCAGCGAGCTGTGGCGAAAATGCATTTCTGAACCACGAAAGAACTCTATACATAACAAGCGTAGAAATTATTGCATTAATCTTCAGAATACTTTCGGTTTTTTTTATAATATCTCGTGACGATGATTCAACTCATGATTTAGTCAGGTTGGGTCCGGAACTAGTCGGGTTATCCCGATAAAGACGCGTGAGTAAACCGTTATATTATTTAATTTTGCACTAGTTATTCCCACTACATATTAGTTTATAAAGCGGTATCCACAAACATATAAACATTACTATATCGGGGCTCGAACATTAACTAACCTCTATGACATCTGACTTAGCCCGAAGGTGGAGTTCTGTACGAATGTTATATTATAATAATACTATATGGACAGTTAGCGCTGTATGTGTTTGTGTAATTTTAGAAATGGAAATAATTTGTTTGCTTAAACATAGGTGTACAATGTATTTGTATAGTAGATGTACATATAGAAAGAAAAACGTACATATTTTTGGAGAAAGAAGTTTTTTTAAAAGGTTTTAATAAGAGTAATGCAACTGGCAATCTGATTGAGGATAAAATTGAAATGACATAAATTTTCGAGTGATTGAGACCCTTTCTAAGTATTAAATAGCGCAAAATGTCAAGTTACTCCAATTTTACATTTATTTTTAGGACAAATCTATGCAGCCAGTCAGAGCGCAAGCTTTGATATAAAATATTGGCATATAGATATGTAAAAAAACATATTTAATGCTTTATAAATCTCCTCGTCAAATTGCCAGACATAAATAAAAATAGGAAAATAATAAACAAACATGAAAATACAACGCTAACCGCCCACACAACCCTATTCTACATATCACATAAAAATTACCAACAGTTAACTTATTTACCGCTTACAATAAACTTAAAGAGAAATATATGAAAATAAAATATAAACTTTTACTTTAAACTAAAAATATAGGTAACAATTGTTTTAAATTCTTTGAATATCATTCAACGTGTTAAATAGTTGGTCATATTTTATTTAGTAAGTCTTAAAAACGAATAAGTAATAGTCAAGTCAATTCAAGCTGTGATGCCTAGTGGTAAGACCGCAGGACTGCCAAGTCAAAGGTTTCGAGTTGGAACTCAAAAAATACACTGACTTTTTAGTTGTGTGAGTTTTAGATATAAATATCACAGCTTCCGTGTTTCAGAAGGTACGTAAAATTGTACTAAGCCTGCTTACTCTCCGGTCGTGTCGGATTGCCGTCCCATCTGGCTAAGAGAGTAAAGGAACAGAGAGTGCACCTGTGTTAGCACACACTTGTGCACTATAATATGTCCCGCGTAGCTGACTGGTGTCATAGTAACACTGGCCGCCCGCGCCGTGGCCGAAATCGGTGAAGGGAATTATAATGTATGGGTAAGCTTAAGAAACCTAAAGACTTAATTATCTATCTTGCAGAATGATTTTAATTTGCATAAAATATAGCTTAAAAATATGACCAACCTATTTAGCATGTCATATTGTGACGTTTTACAAAACGTTTGCCTCGATAAATGCAATATCGATGAAATGTAAGTAAATAATAAGTTTATTTGTCAACTACCACAGCTGCCGGATCGATCCAAGTTTGGTACCAACATTTTTGTGTTAGACCAATGTTTGTTCCAAGTTTTGGTGTCATTTTTGTACCAATGTTATATGAAGTTTCACACATGGAACAAACATTTATGTGTGGACCAATGTTTGTTCCAACTCTCGGTGTTACATCTATCAATTGAATTTGAACTATTATTTTTGTGTATAAAATAATATAGTTGCTCCAATGAGTAAAATTTGCATTGCACTTAAGATTTTTTGAGCACATAAAACAACAATTTGAATTATCTAAAACGAGATGTTTCTCTTTTTAAGCAAAAAATATGTACAATAATATGCGATTTTTAAATATCTGTCAATTTTCTATCTAATATTTCTAATACATTATGTAGGATATTCTACTAACATTAATAGGTATAATATGACAATTGAAATGTATGATACCACTAAAATTACATACATTTTTTTTTCGAATTTGACACAGATTCTTGAACTTTTTTTTGATGGTATTACATACATAATAAGTCTATAATTTATGGTCGAGGCATAACGTTTAAATCGTTTTTCTTTTAGGTCAATTTGTGATAATTATGAGAAACTTATAATAACCAAATACCCTTACAAATTCGCCCAGACTTTCACTAAAAACACGAAAATGCAATACACGGTCAATGCAAACGCATTTTTATATTAAACGTACCAAACAGCAAATAATTTGATAGTCAAATTGGTGTTTTAAATGTATGGAATAAAGATCATTTTCAATTGACAAGATTTCATTGCAGTTAAGTCATAATTGTTCTTTCAAATGAATATTTACTGTATTTTATTATATCAGATCTTTAAGATTGTAATAATTAGACTGATTTTTAGCGAGTATTTCAATAAATTCTTCTAACACCACTGACAAACGGTGAAGAAAAACTGAATATCAAGTTATTTACCGTATTATACTATTAAAGAAATGGTAATCATCTTTATATTGTAATTTTAGTATATTTGACAACAGTGAAACAAATTAGTTAAATTCAACCCTAATGTATGGGCATAAGATTCATTTCTGTTAGAATATATTTATGGTTCAATAATAACGAAAAACAAATAATAATGCGTTTACATAAACCAAACAATGTGATGTATAAACTATAAATATATATACAGGCTGTTATTAAAATACGTAGTCATATTTTTAAATACCGCTTTTCCCAAGAAAATTAATCCTTTTTTTAAGAGATACACTATAGATATTACCAAAAAAATAGCTATACTATACAAAATTATCATCAGGTGATCATTGTCAATACAAGTCTATTTTTTGCAGAATAATTTAAATTACTGACATTGCCCTTAATCGAAACACTATTCTTAAAGAAAGTTGTTGATTTTTAAAGATGTATTTAAAATATGACTGTGTACTTCTGAAACACCATGTATAATGTCACTATGTACTTTATTAAACATACATTGTGGATTACATACATTTTTGTCATAAATTATATTTGATGTGGAGTTATAAATATTTTTATTATGTTTTACATAAAATTCAGTTTGCCTGCAGAGATATTATTATAATAAGTTACAATGCAATTAAACAATAATATACATATTTATATACAAACTAAAAAAGACTTACAATTAAGCAAAGACCTTTGACCATAAACACCTCTATAGAGAAAGATATCTTTGCCCAACAATGGGGCATACCCCGACCAATATTAGGAATAATTCTGTCTGTTTGTCTAATGTAACTAATAAAGTACATAGTGACATAGTGTATTACATAGTAGAATGTACAAAATACACTAAGTGTGTAGTAGTCTCGCGGGCAGAGCCGCGGCGCGAGCGTGTCACATCCAGGATTCCCTTACTAGCTAGCAATTGTAGAGATTTTGTTACCTGGAAAAAATATAAGTATAATATAAATAACATTACATAAATGTTATGTTAATTATGTATATTTATATGGATAGAGATATATATGTATATATATTTATATATGTATATAGTCTGCACACTGATGACTACCACAATCAACCACTTCTCCTATCGCGGGTCTGCTGGGAGAGATTTCTTTAGAAATAAGCAGTGCCCTTGTACATCTTGTTTGTTATGTTGTGTCTTTTTATCCTGTTTTGTGTGTACATTAATTATTAAATAAAAAAAAAAATATAATCTGAAAACAATTTTCGCAAAGTTAAAAAATCGGGGGTTTTTTAAATTTTTATTTTATAAATTTATAGTTATTTGTTGAAGAACCTTAATATAATTAAATAAGACTCACGTTACGTGCGCCGGTCCCCCCTGTTGAGCAGGCGGTAGGCCACGAGCGGCCACAGCACTAGCACCGCCAGCGTCGGCGCGCTCAGCTCCTGCCACGGCCAGCGCCAGCCGCGAGTAGACTGCTGTGTGGTAACACAACATACACATGTTAATAATATTCTTCAAAATCAAAATCATCAAAATCAAAAGGTTTTTAGATAAGATAAGATATGTTTATTTGCTTAAAACATGGTATAAAAGATATTATCAAAAGATGTAGTACAATCATGTTTTGCTTAAAACTAAAGCGTGCAAAAATTATTCACAAAGAAAAGATAAATTTAAAATACATAAAAAACATTTCATTTCGAATAGGCCTTTTCAGGCGCTTTCAAAACGTTACTGACTCTAGATGCAGGTTCCAAAATGTTATTCTTGTGAAGAAGAACCGGCAAGAAACTCCATAAGTTACTCTTTTAAAAACATAAAATACAGTTTATACAACAATAAGTTCAACAAAATTGATTGGCACATGAGATAGACAATGTTTGAGAAAGACTTCGGGAATGGATTGGCCCTTGACCCGATCCGCCGATTTCGCATGGCGGTTCAAGACCTGCCGGGGGCGCGGTAAATGCGAAAGCGAACCCCGTACCCCCGGCCATATGCAGATAAGGACGCTCCAATGGTTTTAACCGGTAAAAGTCCGGCACGCATCCTCGTCAACCTCCTAACGAGGGCAGTCATTGAGGATTTCCACTTACACAAAAAAGGCCTTTTGCCCAGTAAATAATATTAATAAACGGATCACCGTCCCATCGGGCTATAAGAGTAAAGGAACAGAGAGTGTACCTGCGTTAGCACAAGCTTGTGCACTATAACATGTCCAGCGTAGCTGGCTGGTGTCATAGTAACACTAGTCGCCGTGGCCGAAATCGGTCCGGACACATTATATAATATTGATTAATAGTACGACTATACTTACATCTAATAACCTGCGGTCGCCTTCCACCGCCTTCCTTAAAGCTGCGACGTCGGCTTCGAGTCGCGCCAGCGTGCCCGGCAACTGCTCTAGCACCTTCAGATCTGGAATACATACATTATTATAGTAGTTTAACCTAGTTTTCACTGCACAAGGGTAAACCACGCCATGCAATATGAGACTACGATCGATGGATTCTTCAATAGCTGTCACCGATCAACGATCAATCGATTGGTGTGGTAACACCCTGTTTTGCATATTATAGCATCCACCACATTTTCCACATATTACAATGTATGTATATGTCGCAGTCGAATAGTATAATCCGGCGCATTACATTACGGCTAGCCGTTATCAAAAACAGGGCCGTTATATCTTACGGCGGATCAACGATTAGCCGGATAGAAAATGGCTGAATGAAATTACGCCGGGATGTGTTCGACGCTATATATTCTTTAATGGGGCTAGCCGTAATGTCGTGCCTGCAACGGAAATACATCATCTGTGAAAATTTCAGCTTTCTAGCTATCACGGTTTAAGAGTTACAGCCTGGAGACAGACAGACAGACAGCGGAGTCTTAGTAATAGGGTTCCGTTTTACCCTTTGGGTACGGAGCCTTAAAATACAATAGAATGAATATTCATCATCATTCCTCTGCCCTTATCCCAATTATTATTATTTGGGGTGGGCGCAGCATGTCTTTTTCTTCCACACGTTCCAATCTGACGTCATCTCGCAAGTCATACTCTTTGCAGCCATATCATCTTTCACACAATCCATCCATCGTTTCTTTGATCGCCCTCTTCCCCTACATCCATCCACATTCATGTCCATCACCTTCCTTACCACGTGATCCTCTTTCCTCCGCATGACATGTCCATACTATGACAGCCGGCTACCACGAAGTTTTTCTGTTACCGGTGCCACTAGAATAGAATAGATAATGTAGAGGTATATTTACGTGTGAGTTGTGACGTGATCTGGTGCGCGTGTCCGTTGCTGAGGCGGGAGGCGGTCTGCCGCGCGGGTGGCGGCGCCGGCGGGGCCGCTTCCGGCTCGCTCTGTGTGATATAACACAGGTTATAATGGAAAGTGGAAACGAAAATACAAGGTTCAAAGAATTTTCGACTTTATGGCTTTCACTATAGGGTTCAATTTACAAAGCCTTTTTCTTGTTATAGTTTGATAGGCTCGCTCTGTGTGAAACAATACAGGTTATAATGGGAAGTGGAAACAAAAATACAAGGTTCAAAGAATTTTGGACTTCATGGCGTAAGATATAGAGTTCAATTGGACTTCATAGCTATTGATATAGGGTTCAATTGGACTTCATGGCTATTGATATAGAGTTCAATTTACATAGTATTTTTCTTCTTATCGTTCGACGCTTTAGGCTCGCTCTGTATGAAATGATACAGGTTATAATGGGAAGTAAGAAGAAAAGTACAAGGTTCAAAGAACTATGGACTACATGGCTTTAGATATAGAGTTCAATTTACAAAGCCTTTTTCTTCTTATCGCTTGACGCTTCAGGCTCGCTCTGTGTGACATCATACAGGTTATAATGGGAAGTGGAAACAAAAATACAAGGTTCAAAGAATTTTGGACTTTATAGCTAAGATATAAGGTTCAATTTACAAAAGTCTTTTTCTTCTTATAGTTTGACGCTTTAGGCTCGCTCTATATGGATTGATACAGGTTATAATGGGAAGTAGGAAGAAAGTACAAGGATCAAAGAATTTTGGACTTTATGGCTTAAGATATAAGGTCCAATTCACAAAGTCTTCTTTTTAAGTGATTGGTTTAAAACTCTGAGACACCGTGTGACACCTGACAAATGTGTCATGATGTCATTACACACCCTTGACTCAGGTGTACTGGTTTCCTCACGATGTTTTCCTTCACCGATTATACCAAAATTGCAACGACCGTGGTCACGGGTGGACAGATCAGACATCAGTCCACCCGTGACCACGGTCGGTGCAAGTCGGCCGAAACGTCGGGAGATAAGAAATATCGAATTATATCACAAGTAAGACCCGTTTACTGTCTCAAATAATGGGGGGAAGTTCTGAATAATGGAACTTTCAACACTGAACTCTACACCCATAGAAATAGAGTCCAAAATTCTCTAAATCTTGTTATAAATATTTGTGAATTACGATCCACCGGTGGGACTCGATGATCGATGGAACTTTCAACACTGAACTCTACACCCATATACACCGTGATTTTTAGGTCGTTTTAAAAAAGTCGTCCACACAATGTATCCGTCATAAAATACCTCTAGGCGCGAATATAATTTTTTTATCATTAATTAAAATAATATGCATGAAAAAAATAAATAATACATTGGAAATATGAAACATCCTGTTAAAAATGTTTACGTATCAAACTGTTGAAGATACATGCTACATACTTACTGCGAACATTATGATTGCAATAGTAAGACAGCTGTTTTACGCTAAGGTGAATGACCTGTGATAAGACGCCGCCGCGCCGCCCGCGCGGCCCCTTTGGCACAAGGTTCGGACCGCGCTCACTACAGAGTGTTCGTAAGACTGCCTTGTGTCATAATAATGAATAATATTTTTATTCATTCAAATCTTAAAAAAACATATTTTTTTTATTATAATCGTTTACTAGTCATTGGATACATGAACTGGGCTGCTTTTTTAAAACGACCTAAAAGTCACGGTGTATATACACCGTGACTTTTATAATAAAAAAATATGTTTTTTTTTAAGATTTGAATGAATAAAAATATTATTCATTATTATGACACAAGGCAGTTTTACGAACACTCTGTAGTGAGCGCGGTCCGAACCTTGTGCCAAAGGGGCCGCGCGGGCGGCGCGGCGGCGTCTTATCACAGGTCATTCACCTTAGCGTAAAACAGCTGTCTTACTATTGCAATCATAATGTTCGCAGTAAGTATGTAGCATGTATCTTCAACAGTTTGATACGTAAACATTTTTAACAGGATGTTTCATATTTCCAATGTATTATTTATTTTTTTCATGCATATTATTTTAATTAATGATAAAAAAATTATATTCGCGCCTAGAGGTATTTTATGACGGATACATTGTGTGGACGACTTTTTTAAAACGACCTAAAAATCACGGTGTATAGAGTCCAAAATTCTCTAAATCTTGTTATAAATATTTGTGAATTACGATCCACCGGTGGGACTTGATGATCGATGGAACTTTCAACACTGAACTCTACACCCATAGATATAGAGTCCAAAATTCTCTAAATCTTGTTATAAATATTTGTGAATTACGATCCACCGGTGGGACTTGATGATCGATGGAACTTTCAACACTGAACTCTACCCCCATAGATATAGAGTCCAAAATTCTCTAGTTTTTTTTATAAATATTAGTAAATGACTATACATACGTCGACAGTATCGATGAACTCGTCGTCTGAGTCGTGTCGCGTTCGCGGCGGCGGCGACGGCCCGCGGTTCGGGGACGATGCGCCGCTCACTGAACGAGAACCTGGGACACAAATAGTATGTGAGTATGTGTGGAAAATAACATGTAATTATGTAATAGATTAATACAGGGTTTAATAATAAAAATGCATTTTTCGCAGCGCGGAAGACCATTTTTTGTTTCTCAGTGGAAATCCTCATAAACTGCCCTTGTCACGGGGTTGACGAGGGTGCGTGCCGAACTTTTACCGGTAAAAACCGCTGGAGCGTCCTCATCTGCCTATGGCCGGGGGTACGGGGTTCGCTTCCGCAATCACCGCAGCCCCGGTAGGCCTTGGAGAGAATGGACGAAATAGCGGCTACAGGTGCCAGAGTGAGGCATCGGAATACATTTTATTTCGTATTTTCAGCCTCGGATGTCGCATTGCAGGACAAAGTCAGAAACCCTTTAATGATTTCGCTATGTGATGGAGCCTCCATTTTGTCTCTTCATCTTCTTTAGAGGCCTTCCCCGACGCCGCTTTATAAGTGATGGAATCTTCTGGCCAGTACATCGCGTATAGTATGACATATGACATGATATGACAGTACTCACCGGTGGGCGAGTTGTGCTGCGACCTGACCCTGGCCAGCACGTCGCCCGCCACCAGCTCCAGGTCCGTGTTGGGGATGCCTTGCTCGTCATCGTCCACTGATAGGAACGAGGCCACGTCAGAGTTGTATGACAGTACTCACCGGTGGGCGAGTTGTGCTGCGACCTGACCCTGGCCAGCACGTCGCCCGCCACCAGCTCCAGGTCCGTGTTGGGGATGCCTTGCTCGTCATCGTCCACTGATAGGAACGAGGCCACGTCAGAGTTGTATGACAGTACTCACCGGTGGGCGAGTTGTGCTGCGACCTGACCCTGGCCAGCACGTCGCCCGCCACCAGCTCCAGGTCGGTGTTGGGGATGCCTTGCTCGTCATCGTCCACTGATAGGAACGAGGCCACGTCAGAGTTGTATGACAGTACTCACCGGTGGGCGAGTTGTGCTGCGACCTGGCCCTGGCCAGCACGTCGCCCGCCACCAGCTCCAGGTCCGTGTTGGGGATGCCTTGCTCGTCATCGTCCACTGATAGGAACGAGGCCACGTCGGAGTTGTATGACAGTACTCACCGGTGGGCGAGTTGTGCTGCGACCTGACCCTGGCCAGCACGTCGCCCGCCACCAGCTCCAGGTCCGTGTTGGGGATGCCTTGCTCGTCATCGTCCACTGATAGGAACGAGGCCACGTCAGAGTTGTATGACAGTACTCACCGGTGGGCGAGTTGTGCTGCGACCTGACCCTGGCCAGCACGTCGCCCGCCACCAGCTCCAGGTCCGTGTTGGGGATGCCTTGCTCGTCATCGTCCACTGATAGGAACGAGGCCACGTCGGAGTTGTATGACAGTACTCACCGGTGGGCGAGTTGTGCTGCGACCTGACCCTGGCCAGCACGTCGCCCGCCACCAGCTCCAGGTCCGTGTTGGGGATGCCTTGCTCGTCATCGTCCACTGATAGGAACGAGGCCACGTCGGAGTTGTATGACAGTACTCACCGGTGGGCGAGTTGTGCTGCGACCTGACCCTGGCCAGCACGTCGCCCGCCACCAGCTCCAGGTCCGTGTTGGGGATGCCTTGCTCGTCATCGTCCACTGATAGGAACGAGGCCACGTCAGAGTTGTATGACAGTACTCACCGGTGGGCGAGTTGTGCTGCGACCTGACCCTGGCCAGCACGTCGCCCGCCACCAGCTCCAGGTCCGTGTTGGGGATGCCTTGCTCGTCATCGTCCACTGATAGGAACGAGGCCACGTCGGAGTTGTATGACAGTACTCACCGGTGGGCGAGTTGTGCTGCGACCTGACCCTGGCCAGCACGTCGCCCGCCACCAGCTCCAGGTCCGTGTTGGGGATGCCTTGCTCGTCATCGTCCACTGATAGGAACGAGGCCACGTCAGAGTTGTATGACAGTACTCACCGGTGGGCGAGTTGTGCTGCGACCTGACCCTGGCCAGCACGTCGCCCGCCACCAGCTCCAGGTCCGTGTTGGGGATGCCTTGCTCGTCATCGTCCACTGATAGGAACGAGGCCACGTCAGAGTTGTATGACAGTACTCACCGGTGGGCGAGTTGTGCTGCGACCTGACCCTGGCCAGCACGTCGCCCGCCACCAGCTCCAGGTCCGTGTTGGGGATGCCTTGCTCGTCATCGTCCACTGATAGGAACGAGGCCACGTTAGAGTTGTATGACAGTACTCACCGGTGGGCGAGTTGTGCTGCGACCTGACCCTGGCCAGCACGTCGCCCGCCACCAGCTCCAGGTCCGTGTTGGGGATGCCTTGCTCGTCATCGTCCACTGATAGGAACGAGGCCACGTCAGAGTTGTATGACAGTACTCACCGGTGGGCGAGTTGTGCTGCGACCTGACCCTGGCCAGCACGTCGCCCGCCACCAGCTCCAGGTCCGTGTTGGGGATGCCTTGCTCGTCATCGTCCACTGATAGGAACGAGGCCACGTCAGAGTTGTATGACAGTACTCACCGGTGGGCGAGTTGTGCTGCGACCTGACCCTGGCCAGCACGTCGCCCGCCACCAGCTCCAGGTCGGTGTTGGGGATGCCTTGCTCGTCATCGTCCACTGATAGGAACGAGGCCACGTCGGAGTTGTATGACAGTACTCACCGGTGGGCGAGTTGTGCTGCGACCTGACCCTGGCCAGCACGTCGCCCGCCACCAGCTCCAGGTCCGTGTTGGGGATGCCTTGCTCGTCATCGTCCACTGATAGGAACGAGGCCACGTCAGAGTTGTATGACAGTACTCACCGGTGGGCGAGTTGTGCTGCGACCTGACCCTGGCCAGCACGTCGCCCGCCACCAGCTCCAGGTCGGTGTTGGGGATGCCTTGCTCGTCATCGTCCACTGATAGGAACGAGGCCACGTCGGAGTTGTATGACAGTACTCACCGGTGGGCGAGTTGTGCTGCGACCTGACCCTGGCCAGCACGTCGCCCGCCACCAGCTCCAGGTCCGTGTTGGGGATGCCTTGCTCGTCATCGTCCACTGATAGGAACGAGGCCACGTCGGAGTTGTATGACAGTACTCACCGGTGGGCGAGTTGTGCTGCGACCTGACCCTGGCCAGCACGTCGCCCGCCACCAGCTCCAGGTCCGTGTTGGGGATGCCTTGCTCGTCATCGTCCACTGATAGGAACGAGGCCACGTCAGAGTTGTATGACATCGTTTCTACGATCTGAAACAAACGTATTGGTTGCATTTAAAAGTAAGGTTCTTTTTATTTTGTCAGAAAGTACATAAGTTACATGGTAGTACAAAACACAGTTAGGAAATGGCACTCAGGCTTTAAGAGATAAGGTGCGTGATAAATTCCTATTGCCACGCACCGACCAAACACGGGAGACGTTGCACAGTAGTTCAGGTATAGTCAGTAAGAGTCTGACGCTACCCACTTAGGTGGGTGTCCATGAGGATTCCCCGGCCTTACTAAACAAATTAAAGGATACAGGAGATGACATTCAAGAATAGATGGATATTTGTTACTCAGTCACGCTTAAACGGCTATAACGATTTGGATAAAACTTGGTACTAGGTACTAGTGGACACCCTCGAATGACATACAAGGTTTTTTAATTAAAAGCGTTAGAGGGTATATTTATGCAGCAATAACTAGATTTAAACACTAGTTTTACACATGGCAAAGAGCGTTGAGAATCACGTAGCGAATAAGTTTCACGACACTGGTTCCAGTACATCTAAATTTCTACATTCCGAGATAATTTTCATAAGTTGAACAGAAGGCTAAATAGTCATGACAAATGATAAGGAAACAATGACTCGCCTGTAATCTCGACCTAATAAATACAGCAATTTGTAATAATTATTGTTTACCTTGTGTAATTCATCTACGTAGGCCTGCATTGCTTCTTCCTTCGTCATGTTGCCCAGTTTGTTCCATGATTCCCATTTTGCTCTGGAAATAGAAAAAAATACAACATGAATAATGGTATTATATTCATTTTGACCTGGTGCAAATCCTTTTAGACTTCTTTCCACCTTTTTTTGTATCCTTAATCCTATCGACTGCCCTCCGCCGGGGGATTAGAGACTCTAACCGGCGAATGGAACATTCTCATTATCCTATACATACTAGTCAGGGGCACGGGGTCCGTTTTCGCATTCACCTCGCCCAAGGCAGGACTTCTTTCGCCCAGGAGAAGATGAGAGGGGTATATGGGACTCCTAGACTCTTACCGGTGAATGCAACGGGATTGCTTTCTGCTTTCTATTCTCGAGGGGCAAACGGAGTCATACCTCAAGTTGCTTAAATTTTCACTTAAATTCAGAAGCATTTGGGTGAAGGAGGCTAGAGTTTATGTAGATCAATAGCACTGAGTAGCTAGTCATGGTTTGCGGAGAAGATACCACACTCACATCGGAATATATATTTTTTTAATGACTTCCGCACTAAGGGATGTAATCCATGTGTCGCGAAAGGTTTTACAGACATTCAATTCACATGCACAAAGACAACCAGACTCAGAACAAGCATCTACAAGTATAGGTAGATATGGTCCTTTACAGTATAAGATTTAATTGAATATTTTTGAAGATATTACAGATTTAAAATTACGGGACGTAGCGTTTGCGGCGAAGCCGGAGCGGGCCGCATTGTTTTTACATGTTCACGGTTTTTTCATAGTATATTTAGTATCAGCATTGCACCCGTGCGAAGTCGGGGCAGTCTCACCTGTTGACTACATCCCAGAAGCCAGGCTTGGGCTTGTCGCAGGAGCCTTCCGTGGCCTGTTTGAAGTAGCTGTAGAAACGGAGCATCAACTCGTTGCTCGGCTGGTACGATCCTGGGGAAGAAGGGAAACAATGATCAGACGAGTGTGAGTGTAAAGGATTTTATACTCTATTATGAGGAGTTAAGGTTTGGTTTCCTTAAATAAATAAAAACGGAGGGTGTGAGTGTAACGGATTTTAGACTCTATTATAAGGAGTTAAGGTTTGGTTTACTTGAATAAATAAGAAATGGAAAAAATACATTGGTAGACTAGACTGTGACAGTGAAATGAGAGAGAAAATAGTATACTAAATAGTGTAACGGATTTTAGACTCTATTTTGAGGAGTTAAGGTTTGGTTTACTAAATAAATAAAAATGGATAACGTATATTGGCAGACTGGGACAGTGAAATGAGAAAGAAAATAGTATGCAAAATTTGTATGGTTATCAAAAAAAAAGTTTAAGCGATTTTATGCTTTATTGCAAAGGTAAAACAGTTTATTTGCAGGTATTTAGGGGCATAGTTAGTAAATGAGCATGACATATTATTAAACGGTTTTTTGATTTATTGATAGAAACTAGCTAAGTCAAAGTACAATTTACACTTTATAAAAATATTTCTATATTAATATATTAAGCTAGTATAGTATATAATGTATATACTCCTAATATCATAAAATTAATGTAATAAACGCTATTTCATTTATTGTTTCATAAATCTTGCCTGTTATTCATGAAATCTTATATCACTCTGCTATAAACACTAAAACATATGTTTGCAGACCTTTGCTCTTTGCTGTAAGACATAAATTGACACAAGTAAAACAAAGCTACTTCAATAAGTGTACAATACTATAATTGTTATTCTGATAAATTACTTGCCAATTGAAATAAAACCTTTTGTCTTGCTAATAAGGAACATTTTACTTTAAAAGTCATTGTTTTATTAAAGTCTGATCTCTTGACCTCGCGTTGTTTATATGTTAATATTGTCTTGCAAAAATGTTGTCGTTAAATTCATTGAAACAAAAAGTTATTAATATTCATGTTTATCTTAACAACAGTTATTGACATAAGGTATTGTATTATTAATCAGCTGTTTTCGGTTATTTTGCAGTTTTTTATTATCTTGACATATTTGTATGTTGTATTTATAAAACTGAACTAGATGGCAGCACTGAGACTGTTTGATGGGTATTATTTGTTTTTAATAAACTATTATTAAAAGAAGATACTTAAAAACTCTTTTCTTTAATAGTAACCCAATTATATTTGATGAATGAATTATGAATACAAGACATGGAGGTCCAAAAAAGTGAATTTAATTTCAGGCAATAAATTAATATTTGTCTAACAAAAATAACGGCCTGTAAATGTCGTCTTGACAAAGTCCATTAAGAAAAAGATAAGACTATTGCATTGTTTGACTGGCCTGTTGGTCTAGTGATTAATGGCTCTGAATGCTATACCAAAGGTCGTGGGTTCGATCCCACCTTGGACAAAAGTTAGTGTGATGAGCACAATCATTTGTTCTGTGTTTGGATCTAATTTATCTATAATATGTATGTATAATACAAGCTTTGCTTATTTTGAGACTAGATAGTATTGTGTGAAGGTCGTGGAACATTACATTACAATTTGACGGGCCTGTTGGTCTAGTGGTTAGTGACCCTGACTGCTAAGCCGGAGGTCGTGGGTTCGATTCCCACCCAGGACAAATGTTTGTGTGATGAGCACGATCATTTGTTCTGTGTCTGGGTGTAATTTATCTATAATATGTATATATTTAGAAATATATAAGTCTGTTTATCAGCTGTCTGATTACCATAACACAAGCTCTGCTTAGCTTGGGATCAGATGGCCGTGTGTGGATATTGTCCCAAGATATTAGATTATTAAACATTATCCACATACAGTTTTTCTTTCCTAGCCTATAGTTTCCTACAGCTGCGCAATGGTCTCCCTCAAACTATTACATAAATAAATTACAGAAAACACATAAAAGAACCCTTGACTTGCATTTCAAAAGTCATTGTCTCAACAGGAAAATGTTTTAAAGACGCTTCTTTATAAACATTTCCTGTATAACAAAGTTATGAAGAAATAAGTAACATCTAATGTTCTGAACAAACATGGACATTAGTAGTTCAAATATTTGTTTATTGGTTAACAACCGTGTGTTAGTTCCGCGGAAAATATATGAATTCATGTTTTAAAGTGTAATGTTTTGAAAATCTTCCGCTGACGACATTCGAGATCATTGAGAAAAGATGGCGTGGTGAGAATGTTGAGGAATATACAATAAATGACTTAATATTTTTTTTTATTTTACATATTTACAACTGTGCATGAGTCATCTATGTCTATAAATATTTTCTTATTTCACGTCCAAAGGTTATCTGGAAGATATTGCAATTAGCGATAAGACCGCCATTGTACCCTTACTGTATATAATTTAATTTTTTTACAGCTGTAATTACGGTGTGCAATAAATTCTATTCTATTCTAAACATAAAGTACGGCTGCATCCTATTATATAGTTATAAATGACAAATTTTGTTAGTGTGGATAAATGGACGGTTTTTACTTTTTCCCGTTGGAGCCTTTTTGATAAAATTTAGTTTGGAGTTAGCTGATATTCTGGATTATCACATAAGCTAATACTAGGCTTATCCAGGCTTGCTTATACAGCTATAACCGATATTCGTGCGGGCGAGTACACGGGCACCTGGTATCGTCATAATATGTGAAATCAATGTGTAAGTTATCTGAGTTATCTCCATACCAAATTTAATTAAAATGCGTCCCATCGTTCAAACGAGAAGAGGTAACAAACCGACGTACAAACAAAACACCAACGTTTGCCTTTATATTTCACTATGATGTGCAAATGAACCCTTAAAAAAAGTATATATACGGTCGAATTGAGAAACCTCCTCCTTTTTAAAGTCAGTTAAAAATACAACATTTTGAGCAGTCGCATGATTAACCAGTGCATACACAAATACGTTAACAAATTACTACTGTTATCACAAATAACATGACTTAAACAAGTATAATTAATGCAATTACGACTTTATAGACATGACAGAGTATGACAACGGTTCGCGGAAATCAGTTATTATGCGCCTGAGTCATTGCCATGGCAAGGGTTATAGAATAGCTTGATCTCTGTAAGAAGTAAGTTGACTGATTATCATATACTAGCGACCCGCCCCGGCTTCGCACGGGTGCAATGCTGATATACTAAATACGCTACAGAAAAACTGTGAACGTTGTTTATAAAAAAACATAGCGGCCCGCTCCGGCTTTGCACGGGTTTAAAATATGTAACTCACTAAAAAAAAAGGTTAAAATCAATCCAGTAGATTTGATTTATTCATTTACTGCCCGTAGCCCGCACGCGTTTTTGGAGTACTTAAAACAATTCCCCTTTCTTTATCTTTGGAATATCTTTTATACACAATATTTTCACTTTTTTTTACATTTTTCCTTTTTTTTTACATTTTTACAATTTTTTAACATTTTTACTTTTTTTTACATTTTTACTTTTTTTTACATTTACTTTTTTTTACATGTTTTTTACATTTACCTCCGACGCGCTATTTATAGGCACGCTGCCGCCGCGCCGCGTCGCCGTAAACGCTACGTTCCGCAATTTTTAAATCTGTACATCTTCAAAAATATTCATTTAAATCAGATACTGTAAAAGGCCAAATAGATCTATATTAAATCAACAATGTATTTAAGGTATTTAATTGGATAAGGATTAATGCTGTATTGGTTAAAATCGCTTCGAATATTAGTCATTATTTGTCGTAAAAAGTAAATGACAAAAAAATGTTATTGTGGGATATCCATAAGAGATAGACATATACCATCGCGGAGTTTTCTGTAGACCTTTTCATTGTGTACAATACTTAGTACATTATTTTGATAAATCTCGTAGGATTCAGCCTGCGTTTGCAATGTAAGCGGAAAAAATGTAATTATTTGCGACATCACATTAGAAACCTCAAAAATAACAGTATTTGTCCACTATTTAATGGATGATATTATACATAAAAACCTTCCTCATGAGTTACTCTATCTATTAAAAAAAACCGCATCAAAATCCGTTGCGTAGTTTTAAAGATTTGAGCGTTCATAGGGACATACAACAACATGACAGAAAAAGCGACTTTGTTTTATACTATGTAGTGATACCGGCAGGGCAGGCGATAGAGCCCATTTAAACCTACAGTCCGGTAAAGAAGCCAAAAAATTTTTTTCCCGTGGTGTTACGCTAATGACTTCAACCCACGCCGAGGGCACGACGTGGGGATATGTCGGACTCCCACCGATTAAAAACACCCCGGCCCCTTCTACTACCTAAGCCAGCGTTACAGGATCGCTCGCGCATGCTCTGTGTGACCCTGGCTGGAAAAGAAGCAAAAACCTGCGTCCAGGATAACTGCATGCTCCTTACACTTGGGCTTTGAACTTTTGTTTTCGTTTACTTTTCCATCATTTTTTGATTGCAAGGACAGTCGTGTTGTTTTATAGGTCACCATGCTAATTACCAATGTGTGTAACGTGTCGTGGCTCAATCACTGCGCGGAATCGGACGAAAAAATGAAAATTTCTACGACACAAGAATTAAATTTCTTACAATAGGAGTAGTTTTAAAAAATTAAGTCTCACTTTTAGGGCAAATTTTCCAACGTTTGTTCCAGACTGTTCTGTTCTATTGTTGATAACATTTCGACAAACGTGCACATTTTGATAAAGTGTTGTAACAGCAATTTACTTTACAGTAACATGTAGATTCTAAAATTTACAACATTTAACTTCGTAAAAAAATAATCAACGCGGCTAATTACGGGTTTTTAAATAGCTTCCATCGTAAAACATATCAACACCTACTAAAGTAATATTATTGCAGTTGTGGAAGAGAGACGCCGCTCTACGCCGTGTAGTGCGCTGTCCCGCTTCCACAACTGCAGTTATATTACTTCGAAAGGAAGTAGTAGGATCCAGAAAACCGGTTGAGATGCAATGTGTAATTATTTTTCTACCTGATAACATTATATTTAGCGGTCATTACTTATTTTGTAATGACTTCCGCAATACCCCTAAATTATAAATGCAATTTTGTATTAAATTAGTATTTTAGTTTCGTTGACCTGATTTCCATTCTAAAATTCCGTGGATAATTTATCTCAAATTTTGCGCTAAAGTTACAAAATCATGGCCCTTTGACAAACAACATTTTTCTTGGCTTTGACGCAGATTAAACCCCTGGTTTTTCAAAAGCTGATCAACACAAAGATTTGTTTATCGTCTGACACAGTCGTAATCAGTTGATTTGACAGCAGATTTAATTGATCAGTTGACTATACTCCATCTGTTTAGGTAGTTAACTAAATGTAAACAATCTTGGCGTTACTTTTTAAAAAAAACCTAATTTTTAATTTGGATATTACTGCTTATAAATCAATTAACTATAGTTTTAGAAAATCTGAATGTATTTCAAGTTGTAAAACGTATTTTACATTTTTAAAGATCACATTTTGTTTAAAAGACATACCAAAATTGTTTACATTTAGTTAATTACCTAAACAAATGGAGTATAGTAAAACTCGCATCAATTGTCGGAAAGAAATGTCATTTGAAAATTTCTATTCATGAATTTAGAATTTCATATCGATATACTTTTTTTAATGGAGTGGTAGGGACTCCGGACTAGATGGCGTTGTGCGAATGTTGAAGAATATTTATTATAAGCTCATTGAGGTTTATACATAGGCACACACTAAAGCGGTCGGGTATCAGAGACTTATGTCCCATCGTGTAGGAAGGCCCATAAGAAGTACCGTTACCTTACCCAAACTTATACATAGTAACATTCCTATGGCACTGCACGAAAGAGAAAGTATATTTACTATAATTCACGTTAATGTTTTTACATTTTTTGGTGGGTTCTTTTATCACAGTATCCAGGTTTGCTTATGCTTACCCATGAACTATAGACAGTGTATAAAAACTCCCGCACTAAGGAATGTATACCTTTCATCGAAGGTTTGGGGGGGCACAAAAACACCCAGACTCAGAACAAGCATTTGTGGATCGCACAAATTCTTGTCCTACGCGGGGATCGCACATGCGACACGTCACGTTCAGTTGTAATGGCGTGGTGACCTATACCACTCGGCTATACCAAATCAATATATCGATGATTCGTCACGATGTTTTTCTTCGTCGTATTTAAGTTTCTTAGAGTAATTAAAAAAGTACGTAATGATATGACATCAAAAATTAAACATTTATAATAGAATTTATATCTTGCAAGTTGGCAAAACAACACGACAGCGATCATTTTTAACCGACTTTAAAAAAAGGAGAAGGTTCTCAATTCGAATGTATTTTTTTTTTATGTTTGTTGCCTCGTAACTTGCGACTGGGTGAACCGATTTTCATGATTCTTTTTTTATTTGAAAGCTTGTGCTTCCCGTGTGGTCCCATTATCACCATTTCAATATCTGATGATGGGATCTTGTAGAGATTGGGGGAACTCTTCAATAAATGACAGCAGATTAACCGCAATTGTTGCTATAGCATATTGAAGCATTGTTCACGCCATCACCCAACATATTATTACGCCTGTACTCAGTACAAATGTTCAAGGGCACTTACGTTTTACAAAAAACGCAATACTGAAACTAAAATAAACATAATTAGATGTTTGTTCTAATTTTTTTTAATATAGAATATTTTATGCAATATTAAGACATTATACTTTTACAAAAACAAAATTACATTCGATATCACAAAATTATCGCCTTTGTATCCCTCTCACAATGTTTAGTTGACACGCGCTAGACCACCACGAGAGCCACCAACGTCACATATTATTTTATTCAAATAAAGCTAGCCACACAAACAATAAAATTGACAATAAACTGCAAGTTGTCAATAATACTAAGCGATTACGACCACATATTGATGAAGATGTTTATTTGTTTACTTCGTGGTAACCGGTTGTCATGGTATGGACATGTCATGGAGAGACAAGAGAATCAAGTGGTAAGGAAGGTGTTGGACACGAATGTGAATGGATATAGGGGAAGACGACGACCAAAGAAACGATGGACGGATTGTGTGAAAGATGATATGGCTGCAAAGAGTTACTTGCGAAATGACGTTAGATAGAAACGTGTGGAAGAAGACATGCTGCAGCCTGACAGGCCGCTATTTTTTAAATAGAAAAAAACGGTTATAAAATTTTCCTATGTATACAAAAGCAATTCATTATCGACAATTAACCTGAACTTGACTTGTCAAATCAATATACAGAAGCGATTCATATTTAGCGGGGCGAAATGAAAGATGTGTATTTACCATGCATTGTCAATATAAGTGTGGGTGTGCGACTCAAAACTCATTAGAAACAATTGTGTTCCATATTTTCGGCGGCCTCAAGTGAAAGTTTGATACACCGTAGCCGTCCGATAGACGCCGGTAAAAGTTTACGCCATGGTAACAAAAACAAATACGAAACATGACTTGCTGTCTTTAAGCTTTGAAAATGTTTTATTTTTATTATAATAATCTTTAACTGCTTAGTTGAGCATGTTACTAAAATGTTATAAAGTGGAATGTACTTTCTTTGGCAAATTAAGTATATAATTTGTCTGATTCAGTTCAAATTTTACAATTTTTTTTTAATAATTCTAAGAGGCTACTGACACTCGAAGATTAAAAAACGTAGCGAAGAAACCTGAATTCCCAATATTGAAATCTGGAGTCACTTGTAGTGAGCAAGCGTGATGATCTATGCACAAATCTTCTCCATATGGAAAGAGGATTTTCCATCGGGATATTAAAAACTGGCTTTACCTGACAATATTCCATAAACTTCTTTTATTTTTTAAATAAAATTAACCTACTTAAAAACCATACAAAACGAACCATAGCCTGTTTTGAATAAAACATCAAAGACATTCAAAGAAAGCCAACCCTTAAAAGACTATTACTGTTCACTAAGGAAATCAATACCGGCCTTGAGTACAAATTGTCATTTCTACCACGAATGGATAATAACTTTAATACATTGTCTTTCATACACAAGGTAAGGCAAGTTTCCGATACCTTTTTGTTTTTTTCCGCTAGGGGAAAATGCTTTACGTATCTCTGCCAACTCGGAGAGACTGTAAGACTCCCCGGGAGCTAACTCCCGGTATATCCACTAAAAACCCCCAGCGTCACGCCGACATCGTCCTGGTGGAGAGGAAATCTCCGACACCCGTTTTGACTCGCGGGTTACTTCCAACAAATTTATAGAGATTCGTACAAAGACACGCGTATTTCGCGAGGGCTTTTACAAACTACTGTTGTACTATTAGGTAACAAAATAGACTTGACACCTGGTATAGTCAAAACATACCTAGCACCAATTCCTACATGTCATAGAAAAATAATGACATTTTGTAAATCGGTTTGTTTTTACCGACTTCTGATGCTGACTGTACCATAAATTCTTAAAAGCAGGACTGAAATAAATGTGGTAGCGGGAATGCTACCACATTTATTTCAGTCAACCATATCACTTCCAATTTAACAACAATCCTGGTTTAAAGCTCATAGCACCCATGAAGTTGTCCTTGTAGAATTGATTTTCATAACTATGCTAATCATTGATACCGATGTTGTGTGGTCGATCGTATCGCGGTATTGCCATGGTTCATGTCTAACGGAATATCATAAATATTGTTATAAGCATGGTTTTGCAAAGAACCTTTGATTTCCGTGACCTCTTTGGAAAATGTCGATGATCACGAGAATTTTAAACTATGTCAATATTCCCTAACATTCCTACAACGACATCTAGTCTCAAATTAAGTATACGAGAGTAACTTGTGCTATGAGTACTAAATAACTGATAAAGATTCTTATATATTTCTAAATATATACACATTATCGATACATTACACAGGTGCACTCTCCATTTCTTTACTCTCATAGCCCGATGGGACGGTAATCCGACACGACCAGAGAGAGATCAGGCGCAGGACCCACATTTTTACGTGCCTTCCGAAACACGGAAGTTGTGACATTTAATTCTTAAACGCACACAACATTCGAAAAGTCGGTGCGCGCCGTGGGGATCGACCTCAAGACCTCTGACTTAGCAATCCTATGGTCTTGCCACTAAGCTTTCACAGCTTCATTTCACGTATTATACTGTCACCTTCCAATCTGCCATACGCGATACAAACGTGGGGTCACTATGTAAGCACTTATCATACCCCTAGAAGGCATAGAGTATTGAAATAACAAATGTAATTGTTTTTATCGCACCCATTTAGTAATGGATGGTGTAACGGGGAACAATATGTCAGGAGTCGCTAGCACGACGAACTGAACAACCTAAGCAGTGTATAACTAATTCAACCTATGAAGAAATCTATGTTATGATAAATCTCTATGATGTTTTGTTTAAGCGACACCTGCATCAAAGGTCAATCGTTTATAACATTATGTACCATTCTTAACCTGAGATATAAGTAGTGGCCTTTGCTTAGCAGTAAGATAATTACTAGCTCATGTTGGTACATCATCTTCCAGCCCATTTTACTTGGGGTCATTGCAACACATTGTTTTGTTCCATTCTCCCCCATCAGACGTCACAGTATCATGTACTCCTTTTTCGTTCATATCATCCCTTGTACAATCCATCCATGTTTTCTTTAGCCTTCCCCTTCCTCTTCATCCATCAAAATTCATACTTAACACTCTCTTAAACACGTGTGTACCATCCCTCATGTTGTTACTTATTACATTGTTTTAAATTAATATGCTGATTGCAATCGAACATTCCGGACATCGCAAGGTGACACTCTAAGGAATTGGTGTGTACAGGCTCAGGAGAGAAAAAAACAGATGTAAAAAGGAGAAGACCAGCAGTGGAAGACAAAATAGGTTACATAAAAACCCCGAAAATTCAATTAATTCCGACATTGTGATAGGACCTCTTTTTAAAATGGGTCGTCCATCGATGGAGTACCGTCACGTCACAGAGACATTACAAATGAATGAGGTAAGTACAACCGTTGTTTGTTGGTTTAGTGACGTCATCAACGAAAATATAGCTGACAAATAGCAGTAATAGGTATTGATTGATGTGGCTTTTACTTACGACTGTCATACTCTGAACTTTGACAGTCGTCACAATTCTATCTATAAACTATCCTTAAGTAAGTTTTGGTGTGTTTAAGAACTATAGTGCTACAAGGATCTACTTTTGGCACGTGGCCGAAATCAGAACTAATGCCGATGGTATGAAAACCCATTACTTTTGAAAGACAGTTGAGTTGATTCCCTGTTGCGAATATGCACACCAACGACCTCATGTTAATGTCATACACGAGCCAAAAGATCCTTGTAGCTCTATACCCAGACTTCTATTGATGAAGCAAATTGGTCCTTTTTATAAAATAAATAATAAAACCACAGTATAATTATGAGTTACTGTGACACCCAATAAAATAAGTTGTGGAAGACAGATAGGTAATCGCTCTAGACAGATAGAATGCTCCACGCATATCGTAAAACTTAAAACCGACACTAACATAGCTGGTTAAATAACAAAAAATGCAACAAAGAATGTCTTTTGTTCAAAAAAATATTATTCTATCGCTAAATGTGTTTTAGCGACAGGTAACTTCCAGATGAAGTCATATAGGAAAGTGTGGAATAAGAAGGCATGCTGCGCCGACCCAAAATAATAATTGGAATAAGGTTTGGATAAATGATGATAAAATCCCAGTTACCAAAAAAGACTAGGCGCATATTACCGCTTCAGTTGCCTCAGTAAACGGTAGTGAACGTCTAAGCGAAGTTTCACTGCAAAACGAACAAAAAAGACAAAAAGAACGACCGAGCGGCCTGCACTGCTGACCGAGAAACGATTACGCTATCATCATTACAAGATAGTTACGTCACTTTCGCTAGTAATATTCCACTGCTGTACAAAGTACAAAGGTCTTACGAAAACGTTATTATTGTAAGGTTTTTTCCATATTAAGGCTGGTCATACAACTTGTAGAACTGCCACAGGGGTACTACTATCGCCTCTTGTGTAAAGACTGTTGCAGTTGTGGAAGATCTATGCCTAGTCTGCCTATCCTACCTATGCCTATCTACGCATAGTGCTTCGTTTTGCTTCTATAACTGTATTAATCCTGCTTTAAGATATGGTCGTCTTGAGCCCCGCAAGCCAGTCGTTGCTTAAAGCAATTATATCATGACCAGCTTTTGTTTAAACATTTATTCTGGCCATACAACTTGTAGAAATGCCACAAGGGACGTATCATCGCCTCTTGTGTAAAGACTGTTTGCAGTTGTGGAAGATCTATGCCGTATAGTACTCAGTTTTGCATCTAAAACTGTATTAATCCTGCTTCAAAAGGTACTGGTTTTGGGCCCTTAGGTCAGTCGCTGCTTCAAGCAATCATATTATGACCAACTTTTGTTTCCTTGTGACTTTGTTTACTGTCTAGCACTGCAGGACTATTACCTATTCGTTCTTCCATCTCTCTATTTATCTAAAGCTGCACGTTCAATTTTTATCATGCTAATAACAAGATATAAAGTGCACATCTACATATCTAAGTAGGTACTTATATATTATATTTATTTGGTAAAGGAATCGATAAAATAATTATTTTAAGCTCTGTATTTATGATAAGGCGACACAACACTGTTATGACGACATGTATTAATTACTTAATTTTAATAATGATAATTTTGTACACAAACTATTTCGGAATGTATGAATTTAAATTTTTGTACATTATGAACATAGACTTAGACTTACATTACTAACAAATAATTTATGACTGTCAGCTTACAGCGCAGTAAAAACCTCGTTTTTATTATGCTTTTGATGAATGCGTGCAGAAAAATATATGAAGTCTCAAGAAATATTTCACCATAGTTTATCTTTGAGGGCCCGCAGTAAACAAGAACAAAATATTAGCCTCTCACCTCACAAACCTACTATACCTTTCTTTTCCCCCTTTTCTTTCTACTATTCCTTATCTAGTAAATTATTAAAGCTAACTTCTCTCTCAACAAAACAAATCGAACCAAAAACTATACCGAAGCAGAAGAATACAATTCTCTAAAACCAAAAATCATTTTTCCACATAAACAAAAAAAACAATCCAATTCTATAAGTACGTTAAGTACCAAACTCTGTGGTTAAGCATCATTTATCACAAGCAGACGGCACCGTGGAAACCGCATCCGTCAAATTACTATTTTTGAGATAGTCTACCAAATTATGTCTTAAAGTGAAGGACAGTTAATCGAGGAACCTTTCTATACTGCCGCAAGATCTAGTTTAGGACACTCGAGAGCAGATCTTAGAAACAGATTAAATAAATAAATATTCCTCAACATTCACACAACGCCATCTAGTCTCAAGTTAAGCATACTAAGTAGCTTGTGTTATAAGTTCTAGATAACCGATAAACATATTTATTTCTAATAAAATAATTTACACCCAGACACAGAACAAATGAACGTGCTCATCACACAAACATTTGTCCTGGTTGCGGATCGAACCCACGACCTCCTATATCAGGTCAGAGCCACTAACCACAAGACCAACAGGCTAGTCAATTTTAGATTGCCGTATAGTTTCAAAATGCTTTACCGTTTAGTGTGCTCGAAAGGGAAGAGAAGACGTCGGATGGTTAAAACAGATAAATGGTGCAGTGCTACATTGCAAAAGCAACGATATAGCTGTCTAAATACCGTTTTATCTTTGTGGAAATATCATTCCCGCAGCGATATTCAGAAATTTTCGTCGTCGATTTGAAAGGTAAAGGTAATGCGGAGAACTTCTAAAAGTTTATTTCCTTTTATAAGAAGATTCGTACGTAGCATTTAATTTGCAATAAACCAGTCCAGTACACACGAAAATGTAAACCAGGTTTCAAAAGTAGGCCTATTAAGTTGTGCCGATCTTGAATTGTGTTAGTAGTAATACCGAAAATCTTCTTTATAATTCAAACAGCTGACAATCCCACAACAACAAATTAATACCGAAAACGTCAGCGCCTTGCATCGAAAACGAGTTTATTTTTATGTAGGCTCTCAAACCTGTTGATGAACTTTCATTTTATTTTAACGATACCGTTTCGATTTTGTTTTCATTTTAACTTGTATCTTATACAGAAAGATATAGATTGTTCATATTTGTATATAATAAAGGAAAAACAATTATTGAAGTAGTTGTACTGCTTTGACTTTTAGCAAGCTAAGGCGGTGGCAGAGTACCGTCTAACCGTATTCTTAGATCCTGGTTTAGTCCTTAACAAACAGACTAAACTTCAACTGTTTTATTTTTTAGATAAGTGTTTTTGTATGTGTCAGTATACGCCTGTTTATTTAATCATGAAATGGAAGCAATAAAAAAGATTGTAAGAGGAAACATTAAACTAAACTGTATAGATTTAGACTTTGATGAAAAGTGCTTATGATGGTCACAATTCCGTAATATTAATTTTATTTACTCTATAGAATTGTTTAAACATTTTCAACCCCAAAAAAAAACTAGTAAACATTAAATAAAGGTCGCTAAAATTAAACACACAGAACAATCACATTATACATTTACCATTCGGAAAATTAATTTATACGAGTAAATGGATTTTGATAATCGACCACGCTAATGGACGACCATTCCATTAGCGAGTGGTCTATTATCAAAAATCATCTCGAACTAACCAACAAGTGAAAGGTAGAACGTGCGAGTTTAACGCTAAAAACAAACACAAAAAGTGCTTAGAACTAAAGCTTTTGTTATTGTTTGTAAGAACCTAAAATGTCTAGAAAAATATTTGGAAAGACAATTTTTGGGATGGCGAAAATTTTCTGCTTATGAGAATACTTTTGGTACACAAATAATATGAGACTATAAGATTTAAGAAGCGTGCAATTGAGGAGGCCTATGTCTAACAGTGGACTACGATGGACTGTTGACGATAAATACTAGATGTAAAAATACTTAGTATCACGTCGTGTAACAGGGTCAGTAACAGTAAGTATATACTAGGTAAATATACTCGGAACAGTAGACATATCTATCTATGCTAGTGGAATATTTGCAGCAGCGATTGCGGGACGTTTTGCAATATGTAACAAATGTATTGTATAGTGTCGTGTCTTAGGACTCTAGATATTATCTGGTACTTAATTTATCTTTATTGCTTGTTCCAGAACATTCTATTTATTATTTTGTCACTAGATTTCTAGTCGTACTACTGTACCAATTCGTTGTTTAGTTGATCGTCTAAGTTTAATCTTGTATACCTATTTATATTATGTATTTTTTATTACTATAGTCAGGATTGATATCATATTTCCGTCTACTTTAGACGATTTTTTTTTTATGAATCTATCCAAAACTATGCCTTGGGGACTTTAGTTGCTCTCATAAACCCACATCTAGTACAAACTTATAGCCTTATTTTACCTAAATTTAATTAAAATTGGGGACGAATTCTCACTTGTTGGCAATAAGAGTTAAAAGCACGGGTTTAAACTAGTTATTTTATAAATATCCATAAACGAGGCACGGTATTAGAAACCACAGCAACATTGTAATCTAATTATTGTTCAATACCTTCAATGTAATACCAGTACATTGACCTCTCGTAGTCTAGGTACGGTCAGCAAAAGAAATCGGTTAACACGATCCGATTTTTTCTTATCAATATCAAAAGTCTTTTATTCAAATTTGGTTATAATGTAACAATTTTTAACGTCAATATGCATGCAATTACAGTACACTGTTACTGTTGTACTATTAGGTACCTAGTACAGTTGTTAGTTGGTTAGAAAACGACTCCCGCACTAAGGAATTTAACCCTTGTATACCGAGTGATATAGGTCACTATGCCGACGCGGGACGCGCCGGTGCAGTCGATAGTTGAAACAAATAAACATCAATTCCTATATCACTGAAAAATACTGGCACTTTGTAAATTATTGTAAATAAGATTGTATTCTTTTCGTATGGTTCGTGAGCAATCTGTTGTCGATCAGAGTTTAAACCTCCTTTAGACCTCTGACGTGGCTTAGCACACCCTTAAAAAAATCTCAGTTTCTGCTTTTCTCGAGTTGTTTTCCAAAATCGTATTGGTACTACTTCCATTGCTGACTGTACCTACCTAGGTATTGAACTATCAGTACAAAGGGCAGAAGGTAATGTAGTCCTATTGTAAACAATGATGCATAATTGTTTCAATTTGATTAATTACTTCGCATGACTTCGATGTAGGCATTAGAAGTATATTTAATCTTGAGTTTAAAATGAAGAATAACCTACGCACTAAGTCGAGGTTAGAGTTAGAACTCTAAAAGAGATACCCTTAGTAAACAGTTATAAAGTAGTAAGTTTTATCATTGCTCCGGCTAAAGGCTCCTAAGTATCGGCAAGAATTTCAGCATACATAAACGGAACTTAGTTAAATGACGTCAAAAAATATCTACATTTAAAACTAAACTTAACTATAAAATAATATATTTACGAAGCATCAAACAATATGTCGTCATCTCCGTCAGTGGCAGTAAGCGTGCCCAGGAGACGATTGACTTCAACCCACACCGAATCACGGCGTGGGATATATCGGACTCCCACCGGCTAAAAGCACCCCTTTTACTACGTAAGCCAGAAATACGGGATCGCTCGCGCATGCTCTGCGTGACTCTGGATATTTTCTATCCTATAGGACTTCTTCTCGAGGGGTAGGTAAAAGAGCCCGCCCCTGTACGAGAAGTCAAATCCTGCGCTCAGACCAAATCAGTCTTAATTTATTCACAGATCACTACAAGCTCAGCAGAATCAACATCAGTGCAATGACCTGCTTTAAACAAACGTATTTACCGATCAAAACACCTCTGGGATTACCCGCGTATGTTCAAGTATAATATTTACATAAATCTTAACACCTCTCTCTCCCCCGTCTTTTGTTTTTTTTTGTTCGTGGGAAATCATCAAATAACCCCCCGCCCGCTGTGGGTGCAGCGGGAGGGAGTGTCAGACTTTTGCTGACTAAAACCCACTATGTTCCTTCTGGAGCCCTTTGAGTGCCGAGCGGTAACCCTTACGAACATTCTGTAGCCCCGGCAGCCCCCCCCCCCCTCCCGTCTAAGCATCGTCCGAAACAATTTGGCAATTCAGTGCAAAACAGTTAACTACAAGGTTATCGATCAGTGCTCGCATAATAACAACAAGATCATGCTGTATCGTCTCGCTCTGATTAGGTGCGCATACGCATGCTAACATAATATATGTACATCTACATAGGTGCATGTGCTTGACTGATAGATGAAAACTTAGTGTAAATGTCGTGATGTCCAGTTTCATATCAGAAACATACGTTTTCCTAGTTGTGTTATCAAACCATTTTGCTTTTGGACGACTTGAAATTTTTTGCATAGAGCCTTCATGGCATTAATTTAGGGATGTTTTTATGTAACAGGCATAAAAAGATACCTGAACATTTTCTATTGATGCTTTCTTTCTATCGGGCGATAATTACATATTATATGTATGATAGTGTTTAAATTGGAACTATCGGCCAACTGTTAGATCAGTAAAATACATTCTTATCAAAACTGTATCCAATATAATTTTGTAACTTGGGAAAACGCAGTAACATTAACCTACAGCATACTATATTACATTTGATAAATTTTTCACAACTTTTCGCACAACGCCATCAAACTTAGCAGAGCGTGTATTACGAGTACTAGACAACTGATAAACCTACTTTTATATACTTCTAAATACAAAGATACTATAGATAAATTGTACCCAGACACAGAACAAATGCTCATGTTCATCATACAAACATTTGTCTTGGGTGAGGATCGAACCCACGTGCTCTGGTATAGCAATCAGGGCCACTAACTACTAGAGCAACAGGCCTGTCAAATACAGTCCAAAACACAATGTAAGTTGTTAATTTTTCCAAAAAACAATAAATAAATAAATATATTTTTAATACCAGTTCGACCGGCGATCCCGCCGCCGCGTCATCTCATGATTAAAGACTCTGGTTGGGTCCGAAACTAGTCGGGCTATCCCGATACATACGAGTGAGTAAACCATTATATCGTTAAGTATAAATAAGTATAAGTGTAGAAACCAAGGGCCAAAATTATAGAGCCGTCAGCTGATTATCAAACATCCTCTAAGCTAAGAGCCAAGCGGAGATCATGGCTCTAAGATCAGTGGTATCAAACTTTCATGCAATAATTACTCTATACTTACAGCTCTCTTGATTTAGCTTTCACACTCGTACGGAAAGCGGCCGCAATACGTGCGGGTAATCCTAGCAATCGATTCAGTTTCTATGGGCGCCTGACCTAAATCCCTACTTCTCAGGCTGAAAATATCGCTGCAGTTATTACGTTATTACCTTTAAGTAAAAGTAGGATTCAATTTTCTACCGTCATTTGTTTACAGTTGACTTCTCTGTTGTTGCACAGCCCTTCTAAAATTCTGAACTAACGGCCGTTTTCCATATTCTGTCTATCAATGTATTTTACTGCTGATAGAATTTTGGCAGTCAGAAAAAATATGACATTTATGACACCTTTTGTAGCCAAATTCATCGATAGATACGATATTGAAAACGACCTACGTAGAACAGGAAGATTAGGAAATCAAGAGGCTACACCCCTTGATCTCCCAATTCTCTATGCAAAATGTAAACTTCAGGTACGACTAGAATCTGCGACTCCTGACTTAACTCACCAGTCGGTTTACCAACTAAGCTACCGAGGCCTCAAAATGAGCCATTATGTCAGCATTCACTTGGATTTGCTTCATTTATTCATCACTCACAAATAAATGCAAGTTTATCTGATCCGTTATGAGTTTTTTTTAACTTAAAATTAGCCTCAACCAAGCGCTCAATCATCTGACTAACTTTAGTTTTCAATCAAACGCACCTACCTCAAAACGCAACCATATATTGACATGTCTACATCAATGATGGCATCAACTTATTACACCAAATTCGCGTCTACGATTTAAAAATAGCTCTTCCAATGATAGTACTTAATTGGAAGTTTAATTAAAGAGCAATAAGCAATGGAATTTCACCTTTTATGTTGGCTACCTTGGATCCGGCGTGAAATAGCAACTGTACGTATCGCCTTGACCCCGATAAAAACTCGTCACGTTACATATTTTTATTTATATTACAAAATTGTAGAATTATAATGATTTATTAATGTTTCTGTGTTTGGGCAGATAAGTTGAGCATATAACGGTAATTTTAAAAGGCGTTTCCAGTAGAGAACGGGAAAAATTTGATTCATTTTCCCATTCATGAGAAAACTCTATACTTAAACAGAAAATGGTTTTATCACGATGCTATATTTCATACGTAATAAGATTGAACAAATTGTGACTACAGAAATTCACCTAGTCATGACAATGGCTATATAATTCGACTCGGAATAAAACCTTTTACAAACAAAGTTATAAAACAATACCATCTGGAGCAAAACCGATTTAACGATGAAATACTTTCAAATGTAGAGATTATAAGCATTTTATACGGAGCTGAATAGAACAAAAATAAAAAATCGCCATCATCGTGTCATGCTATCGTGTGCAATACATGACTAAAAGTTAAATAAATAAAGTAGATGAAGTTGAGGCTTACAATCTTAAAAAACAAAAGTAGGTCTGAGAATCGGCTACTATCTTTTTTTCATTTAAATTTTTTTTCGCGAACGAAATCGCGGGCAACAGCTAGTGTAACTAGAAAATATTAATGAGTGTATCTAGAACTAGTGTATCTTCAAAGAACAGTAATATTTGTTGACAATATAGATTCACACAACTCTTGTGGAGTTGCGATGAGTCCCACGGTGACAATTGATGTGGACAATGGCTACTTAAATACCTTACATGTATGGGAGATATAGATGACTGTATTATACTGACTCGATCTATAGTGTAATAATATATTCTTCTACAATGAATACAATTAGACTGCACGAATAGTCGAGTGGTATAGGTCACTACGCCAATTACCAATGTGTGCGATGTGTCACTGTGGGTTCGATCCCCGCGTAGGACAAGAATTTGTGCGTTCCAAAAATGTTTGTTGTGATTCTGGGTGTCTCTGTGCAGGTGAATTGAATGTCTGTGAAACCCCTGCGATTCGAGCATTAAATTCTTTAGTGCGGAAGTCGTTTTTATCAAAAAAATATATAATACATTGTATAAAGAAACACAAAGGTCACCAAATATGACTTACACAGTTTATTCAACTTTAATAACATTCCTTAATTGTTTATGATGTCGATAAGTCTTTTCATTTAGATTACAATGTTGGTAATCCAGATATGAGGTTGTTTGTTCATAGATTAAGTAATTAAAGGCTCATTTAGCAAGGTGAGAAATATCGTGCCGAATAATGCATTGCTTCGTCAGCAGCTATGGTAAAAACAGTGATGGACTTTCGACAAAATGTTTCCGTGAAATATAATATGCAAAAAGCAGTGGTTCCGCGACAACTTAGAAAAAAAACATAAAAATGGGGGCACAACTTAGGAAAAACCATTATAATACACACGTAGTTTTAAAAAAAAGATTCCGATGGATTGAGAACCTCCTCCTCTTTTTGATGTCGGTTAACAAAGTTACTGAATAAGCAATATACGGAAACTGACCTTTCTGTCTTTAAACAAGTATATTATATTTAACCTTTAAATGTTATTGATATACCTTTGGTATTTAACAAAGATTTTTAACTTTGAGACAATTTTTTACCGGATTATTACCTGAACGGTGGTTGTTGCTTAAAAACAAGTATTCGTAGTATAAGTATGTAATTTTTTGTCAACTTTACAGTTTAAATGGCTTGATGGATTCTACCTTGAGACGTGCCTTCATATTCAGCTAAATAGTGAAAGTGATACTAGGTATATCAAATTGGAGACAATTGAAGAATGCTCGCGGTGAAGGAGCACCTTTAGACAATATTAAGACTGTATTTAAATTAGAAAGATCTTTGTTTCTCTCAATAATATACAGTTTAGAAATACGTTTTTCATAGGCGTAAGAAGAATACCATTTCAAAAATGACTTTTTTTCTCGTATCACAGTTTCTTAAAACATATATATTATATTTAAACTAAAGAAACAAACTATCCTATTACCTGCTTAAAATAAATCTGACCTTAAACCACTCATCAATCAGAGGTCAAGTGCCACAGCAGACCAATTGAAAGACAATAGGCGAATAATAATGTACTCTTTATAATTACAAAGCGGTTATACGCTACATATATTCTCATCGATTAGCTCGGCCTTCGAGACATACGTTTAATTTCCACGGTGGACTCAAGAAAAGTATTGTTACTTTCATATCAACGATTTTAAACTTTCGCGACTTGTACACATATTTTAGACGACAAACGGGACTTATTCGCGATATAATTCGTCAGTCCACCCGTGACCACGGTCGGTGCAACTCTATCGAAACATCGGGAGAAAAGAAAATAAATATAAATTATATCGCGAATAAGTCCCGTTTGTCGTCTAAAACACTTAAATATTGTTTAGTAATAATAGTAATACAAATTATCAACAACACCCGTTCGTTCATCACTGCGACTGTATCATGCCACGGTCATACCACGATCCGAAAACGTAGGCCTAGCTGGCGTTGCGTCCATTTATATGAAGGCTTCATACTGTATATTGTAAGGTGTATTCTAATTTCAATAGTATTATTAAACTATGATTATGATATTGTAATGTTAGTAACCTACTTTCGGTTAATCCTCCTTACACAATTGCGATATTATTGATAGATTATTAAATTATTATAGATTTAAGTAACATAAGAATAAATAATAATAATTATTATTTTTAATAAATAGTAATAATTATTTTAAGAAACTTATTTTATAATAATAAATTTACATTTAATACGTTTCCTGAACATCTTGACTTCCGTTTAACAAGATGGCGGGGAATGTGAAAAAACAGAAGAAGTATTGTTTGTTACAAAGCGATAGAAGGATGGTAATTGTTTCTAACGAAGATATCCATGATAATATTATCATTGTAACGTTGATAATAGATATTCAATAAGTTTGAACCTGTTAAATAAATTTGTTAAGAGATAATATTGCGTTTGAACTTTATGCGTACGCTTAAAGTTCAGAAGCGGGATCGAAAAGGATAAACAAAATTTCCTTCCACGCCTAAGACGAATATGGATACCCGAAGTCAAGGGTCTATGGAGGGAGAGGTCCGAGGTGAAGGACTAGAGGAAGCGAATGTCCGGGGTCAAGGACAAGGAGCTAATGAAACCCGAGGTTAAGGGTTAAGAAAAGATCATGGCCGAGACCAAGGACTGAGTCACAGCATAACCCGAGGTGAAGGGGCTGCTGATGGGTCAGTCCGGGGTCAAGGACCAGGAACTAATGAAACCCGAGGTCAAGGGTTAGGAAAAGGTCATGGCCAAGATCAAGGACTGAGTCACAGCATAACCCGAGGTGAAGGGGCTGCTGATGGGTCAGTCCGGGGTCAAGGTCAAAATTACGTCACAAACCGAGGTGAAGGGTTTGATGATGGTGAAGCCCGAGGTATAGGGCAAAATTATGTCACAAACCGAGGTGAAGGGTTTGGTGATGGTGAAGCCCGAGGTAAAGGGCAAAATTATGTCACAAACCGAGGTGAAGGGTTTGGTGATGGTGAAGCCCGAGGTAAAGGGCAAAATTATGTCACAAACCGAGGTGAAGGGTTTGGTGATGGTGAAGCCCGAGGTAAAGGGCAAAATTATGTCACAAACCGAGGTGAAGGGTTTGGTGATGGTGAAGCCCGAGGTAAAGGGCAAAATTATGTCACAAACCGAGGTGAAGGGTTTGGTGATGGGCAAGCTCGAGGTCAAGGGCAGCTCAATTCTCTTGGTGAAGTAGACCCAATGGCTGGTCAAGAAGGCCCGTCGTTAGATTGAGACTCTTATGAACAGGAAGGAAGACGGAGTCGGCAGCGAGTGCCGTCCCAGATGTCTTCGTCCTCAGATGTCTGCACTTAATGACTATTTGTGTTGTAGCTGTCGTTAATGAATATTTGTGTAGTAGTTACTTTTGTGAAAACATATGACTGTTAATTAATTATTATTATATTTTTTTCTTTTTCTCGCGCGAGGACTCGCGTTGTGCAGGAAGGCCGAGCTGTAAGGTGTATTCTAATTTCAATAGTATTATTAAACTATGATTATGATATTGTAATGTTAGTAACCTACTTTCGGTTAATCCTCCTTACACAATTGCGATATTATTGATAGATTATTAAATTATTATAGATTTAAGTAACATAAGAATAAATAATAATAATTATTATTTTTAATAAATAGTAATAATTATTTTAAGAAACTTATTTTATAATAATAAATTTACATTTAATACGTTTCCTGAACATCTTGACTTCCGTTTAACAAGATGGCGGGGAATGTGAAAAAACAGAAGAAGTATTGTTTGTTACAAAGCGATAGAAGGATGGTAATTGTTTCTAACGAAGATATCCATGATAATATTATCATTGTAACGTTGATAATAGATATTCAATAAGTTTGAACCTGTTAAATAAATTTGTTAAGAGATAATATTGCGTTTGAACTTTATGCGTACGCTTAAAATATATATTTATTATACTGTGCTATTTTATTTGCTTTTAAAACGTGTTGCGCCGACCCCAAGTAAAATGGAATAAGGGCAGGAAGAAGAAGAAGAAGACTGTGCTATTAGCAAGCATTACAAAAGAACACTCATTCCAAGGACGCGAGAAAAATCGTTCGAGTTACAATACATTGCTTTGCCAGCTGCTTTAGTATCAACAGCGTTGTATGATAGGGGGCAATGTATCGCGACTCGCACCATATAACTTCGTCCGATCGTAAAACCTTGGAAGCAAGTGCTTGTTTCACAATAGTTGTGATACGTGCGTTGCGATGAGCGGCGTTAGACTGTTACAATCGCTGCAAAAACTTCAAAAGAATAAGTAAAAAATATTACTGAATATTATGAAATGTGATTGTCGAATCTGGTGGAGTTTGTTATTTGGTTGCTTGTTTTTTGCTGTACATTTGCAACATGGCAAGTCTTTGAGATTTCAAATAGATGTTGTCTTTAAAGAGGTAATGATGTCTCATGCTTGTGGTGGTGATGAATAAAAACAATTAAACATCGGGTATTTTTACGAGTCTAAATTACCATTTTACTAAATTATAAGACATGAGGTCTTTTTTGATCGAATCAAAAGACTGCTTTTAGAAAGATATGGTTTCTTCTATACTTCGTTGACCTATCTTCTGCTCACTAGAAAAAACATTGAAGAAAGATAAAGAAAATGTGCGATAGTCCATTAATAAACTCCTCAAGGAATTACGATAGTAAAGAAATACAATATACCCAACAAGAACTTTGACCTACGAACTAACAATTAAAATAACAACTCAGCCATCTGAAGGTAGTCGTAAATAATTACTGGCACGTTCATTACGTAAGAAAGGAAAGTTGTTACATAATCACTTTTCCCCTATTTAATACCTACAACGCATGCAGTACACGCCTGTCATTAACGGTGGAAAGTTCTGGACGTTTTTAAGTGGCTATAGGTGAATCGCGTAGCTTAAGTCGATACCCGAGGTGTCAGCTCATGATAAAGGAGTTTAGTTGGGTCTGAATTCCGAAACTAGTCGGGCTATCCCGATAAATACGCGGGAGTAAACCGTTAACACATACTTAATTATCTTCTAAACTGTAACATCCTTTTTTCAGATATTATCAAGAATGAGCTATCAATATTAAACTGTATCTTTGGTGCAACACAGGTTGATTCTCAAGCATGACCTAGGAACAACTACTTCTACTACTATAAAAAATGGTAATCCCTCTGACTTGGTGTAACATTGAACATAAATGAAATTTGACAATGATGCCAATTGGCTACATATCGGGCCCAAGAAAATATCACTATTGAAACTTCTTTCCAATTGCCTAGAAACATTAACATCTACTCCTAGCCTCTAGAACACTGTGTAACTCCAGTAGAATTTGAAACTTGATGGGCAGTTGTTCTTTAGTAAATTTGCACAGCTTGACTAAGTAAAACTAGCTGCAAAAACCAACATAGGTATAGAAAATGTATACAGAAGCAAACTGCAATAGCCTAAACATCCTGATTACGCAATAAAAACAAACACCCATAGACAAGACTTGTTTACACTGCATGTATTTAGTTATTTACAGAGGTTGCATACAAGTAGGTTTTACTCAGTTACAGAACTTAAAGTGGCTGTTATTTGTTATGGAGTAATGTTAGTTTTGTTAAGATAACATTTATAACTATGTATTTAAGTTGCGACTTGGTACTTGTACATACAATACTTAATTACTATGAACTAACCAATTTAAACAAGCAGTGAATTAATGATTTTGTTCACCTTTAAAGCTTTTTTTTATTTTATTATTGTCATAGAGTATTGAGGTATTAAGTAAATGCATTAAGATTAATTAAAAATCTCACAGTTCATTTTGAAGACAATTATGTTGTAGCAAAACGAAGGTTTTAGCTTAATTATTGTTTAAATTTGATTTAGTTAATTAGCAAAATATGTAGTAAAGTATTACAGATTTTGTTAGGCAATTGCTTATCCTACAAATTTTATAAACATGAAATTTTTTGAGTATTGATAGACAAATGTTTGATTGATACTCTTTCAAACTCAAATGACAGGATCATTTTTGACAAAATTTGGCATGGAGTTAGCTGACATCCTAGACACAAATATAGGCTATTTGAATGGCTGCTAAGGTAGGGCAATATTTTTGAAGCTAAAACCAATATTCCCACAAGCGAAGTCACGGGCAACAGTTAGTATTGTATTCATAAATCATAATTGTTTGTTTTCCATTAATTATTTCATCCTTTTTTATGGCATAGTACTTAAACCAAATAAATTAATTGTTGTTTTATTTCATTACTATGTAAATAAAATTTTACTTTTTTTAAAGTTAAAATATACCACTAATTAAGTAAATTGTGATAAAAGAATATTAAGAAAATAAAAAATTACAATTAATACTCATTATTATTATGTTTTATAAAAAAGAATTGTTCACATGGTAATTAAGAATGAAATAATTATTTTCATTGTAAAGTTAGCAATTGTTGTTCTTTTTAAATATATTATAGCATCATAAATAATTTAATGTTGTTGTCTGAAATATTATGTTTAATTTTAATTCTAACAATTTGTCTTTATATTATTTAATTAAAAAATGAATATTTAAATTAAATCACAGTTTTAGACGCAATTCTACCATCTATTACCACAAAATATTGAAAAATTACAAATTTTATTATTAATAACTCATTATAATTTACTAAATAGATAATTTAGTGTTTAGAGTGGATCTTTGGGGTTCTGGGGCACCATCAGTAAAATTATTGCATTAAGAAAACTAATGCTTTTTGTGCTTTAATTACATGAATGAATTGGAATGGAAGATTTGATAGTCTTTAAACGAAAAAATGCATTGGTAACAACTAGTAACCAGCACAAATATTTATTTGTTATTTTATAATTATACTTTTGACCTAAATTCATCATTATTTACTAGGTAACTGTTATGGCTATGTAAAAGTGTTATACAATGGAAAGAATACTTCATAACAGCTGTTTGCATCACATTACATTTCTGGTATCATTAGAAACAGATTAACCGAGATAAATTTATGTAATAACTTGCCACAGACATAACGAAATAATCGATAAGAAACAACAATGCCAAGAAAAATAATTAAAAAAATAAAATCTTACCGCTCTTCGGCAAGCTACGGATAACGTTAACCGCAGCATTAAATTTCTCTTCCAAAGACATTTTTGGCACGTATCAGATATAATCACAAACACAAAATATTATTTTAAAACAACACGCACTTTGGACCTGATTAATAAGAGTGAATAAAAACACAAAATCACTGCACGATAAACGACATGTTTTTAACACAATCACTATCTATGAATATTCAAGTGTTAGCGGTGCTTTGTGACGTGATTATAATAAAACTATTTTGACAATTAAGCGACGAAAACGAACAAAAACTGCGAAGAACGAATAGTACAGCCTTCTAATCAAACGAAATGAATGCGAGTGGAATGACACTAATGAAAACTAGGCATGTGCGATATGAAATTGTTTTCATCGATATCGATGAAATCAAAACTAAAATTATGGTAACGGAATAAGCTAAAATGCATTCATAATAATAGGCACATCGCTATAGAATATTACCACTAATTGCTTTAACTTAACTCAGCGAACTAAATCATCTGAACAAAAAATGCCTTATACTTTTTAATGGCTCAGAGTAATGAACGAAGATCGATGAATTATTGTGACATAAGTAAACTAAAACTTGCAACTTATGGATGAAATCATAAAATAAGTTTGAAGGGATAATATTACGCTTATAATTTACTCTATTTCTAAATAAATACGAATCATCGAAGTCGATAACATGTACCCAACACTATTGAAAGTCTGACGTGTGACGTATCGGCTTGAATTGCCATAACAAAAAATATTTTTAGTTTTCGTTCGGATACATACTATTTGATGTGTTTCACGAAACTATATTTTTAATCTGTTAAGTCGTAAGAATAAATTTCCTTTCTGCTCTTGTCAAATTGAAGCGAGTCCCCGTCGATTCCATTTGTACCGATTATTCCTAAATAAAGGTAATTAATCCACAGTTTTTACAGAAATCCTAGTGTTTAAGTGGAGTTTTGATGTGTTATGGTGATCTAAAGTGCAATCGTGGTATATTTGCGTTGTTATTTCAGTAACCCTGTCCGGTGTTTTATCGAAACCCGCGCCCATATTATTTCGCACAAATGATTACTTGAATTGCTTTTGTAGTAAAACAAAGTGTTAGAATAACTCAGAGATTACTTTACTTTATAATTTAATGTGTGTAAGCTGTGAAAGCCTTTTGCCTTGATGCAGGAAACGGTTCATTCTCCAATTATTAATTCATTCTTTTTTGGTTAAATCGGTTCCTTATTATACCGGCCCTGAGCTGTGAGGCAGTGTTAATTAAATAGATTATCACCACACAGCAATGTTGTAACAGTTTCTATAGGTTACTGTTTCACGGCTAACGATTTAAAGTACTTCATAAGTTATGGATAAGTAATTAAATGCATCTGCGCGTTGTGGTCCTCACACATATTTCAACGATACTATAGTAATATATGATTCTCGTTAACGCCTTATCGGCCTGCAATCAAACTTAACCTCAAATAAGTAATTATACTGTTCTAATATTACAATAACATGCAGTTTAGTGTTTAAAGCAATTTAAGTCGAAGTCCTTGACTTGTTATAACCTAAGATATTAAGATCTCATAGTTTATATTATATCATAGATGTATAGATACTATTTATAACTTGCTCTAAATTCTTTATTGTGACCTACCTAAAATGTGTAAACAGATCAAATTACATCAACTTGTATTGTGTATAAATTATTTCTAAATATTCCTCATATTTTTTTATTATTTAAGTAATATTAGAATGCCAGTTGCCTCTATTCATTTCACTATATTTGCATGCAGCTCACTAAATTTATCTAGACCATTGCATACAACCAATGTGTTATTATTTGTCTGGTTCCTAAATATGAAGTACAAAACAAAATACTACATCATAATTTCTTTGTACTAATTTTCTTAGGCTTGCATTGCATTAACATTATTGTTGGATAGCAGCAAAGCTATAGGTTACCAAAAGTTGTCAACACCAGAACAAGCTTTATAAAAAATATCATCAATTAAATGCTTAATTTTTTTTCCATAGGAATCGTCTTACCGTAATATCAAGATAAGCTCACAAAGGACTCAAAGATGCCAGAACTGACTGAGCTGGACAAGGCTACCGCCTCAATGACTGAGAAGCGCAAGGAGGAAACTGCCTCCTCGGACAGTGACTCCGATGACACTATCCCGGAACTGGAAGATGCTGGTAAGATATTATTCCCCTGCCCTTATCCCAAGTAACACTCTTTGCAATCATTATTATCTTTCATACAATCCATCAATTGTTTCTATGGTTGTTCTCTTCCCCTTAATCCATCCACATTCACACTCATATTTCTACAAATTAATTTCGAAACATCAATGAAGCTTAAATACTTAAAAGAAGTTACTCAGTCACAAGATGTATGTAGAAACCTTACTTACTTACTCTAAGACTTTAATAATGTTATCACTGTGGCCCCTACTAATGTCATATCAATAGTATGACCGCAACGACTGGGTAAAAAAGACAAAGAAGTCTATATTACAGTTTGAGTGTTTATCTTGCTTAGTCAGTTCAATTACTTCTGCAGTTTACCACCTTTCAGCAGTACATCTGAATGTTTACCAACTCATACAATGGCTTCCTTCGAAAGAAAATTATATTCTTCTTGATTCTCAACAGGTGCACCAGGCACTGGAGGCATCTCCAACCCGATCGCCGGCATCGACATCGTGTCGAAGGCGAAACAGTCCCGTGGCGAGAAGAAGGCCCGCAAGATCATGAGCAAGCTGGGGCTTAAGCCTGTAAGTATAAATCAAAATCAAAAGGTTTTTTATTTCGAGTAGGCTTTTAAAGCACTCTTAAAATGTTACTGACTCTAGTTGCGAGGGAATTGTATGTATAGTTGCACCTAAAGGTACCATGAGCAGTATCTTTGCTGTAATTGTGGCTTATAATGATGAAACCAAGATGCTAGAATCGCAGCACCAAGGTTTATGGATCCATCAAATACTATAAAGTTTTTTAGACTATTTCTATTCCACTCCATCCTAAACAATGGTGTTTCTGCTTACCCTATCAACATTCATATGATTAGTTCCAAAGTTACAAATTAGTATGTATGATTTTCTACCTTTGAACTATTTACTCAATATTTCATATTTCAGTATTTTTATATATAATTTCTTAATGTTGAGTCTGGTATGGAATTGTATATAAAATATTTAGTACAGCTTCATACAAGTAAAGAGGTCACACTGGTTTTGTGGTTAATTATCATATGAACAGGGAAGTAATAAAATCACTAATAACCACAACAGATATGATTACTAAAAAAAATGGCGACCAGTCATCCAAACTTGCAGTTTATGATGTCATGCTAAAGTGTAAAGGTGATTGAAGTAGGCGTATAATGTTACAAAAAGCAACCCAGTTGAATTCCTAGTTAGTGAATTAATATATTTTGATATGCATATTTATGTTCATGTAGAATTAGTTGGGGAAGCCTGCAGCAAATATTAAGAGACAAAATAAAAAATATTAATTAATTCCATTATAAAAAAGGAAACACCTGTTATCAGTATCTTTCGAATTATTCACTTATATTCATAATCGATTTGAGAAATTCGCGTGACTCAATAAAAACAAGTCTTTTTATCCACATTCATCTTAATTATTACAAATATTCCTTTTCCAGGTACAAGGTGTAAACAGAGTCACAATCAGGAAATCAAAGAACATTCTGTTTGTGATCAACTCCCCAGACGTGTACAAGAACCCTCACTCAGACACCTACATCGTCTTCGGAGAGGCCAAGATCGAGGATCTGTCTCAGCAAGCCACCATGGCTGCCGCTGAGAGGTTCAAGGCGCCGGAGAGTGCTGCCGCTGGCAACGATGCTACTGCTGCTGGCACGGTATGGAAACTATCTATTTTTATGGATTCTTTTTCATTTGGGTGTGTCAGAGCTTGAAATGAAATGTGTTTGAATGTCTAGTGTAACAGTCAAAGACTACAATCGGGCTATAGACATGTTAAAGAAAATTAAGATAAGCTTGTTGATGAGAATTATCATCCATTGACCATCATATAAGGCCCTGTATCTGAATAAAACACAGGGTGTATCATAGTCTTGAGCACAAAAAGTTTGCAGAATGCTGTATAATACATACACAATTCTGTTAGAACATAATGAAATTAAAATTCAATAGCCGCGTACTGACTGAGCGAGCAGCCTCGCGAGGCAAATCCTCGGTCGGTCAAGACGTGCCTCGCCCGAGGCAAACGCACGCGCTGCCTCGCCCGAGCGTGCCGCGGCCCGAGCCGAACGTTGTCGGTTTTTGTCGATGCTCAAAGGCGCCTCAGCACGTTTGCCGCGCTCACTCAAGACGGTAGTGTTTTGCCTCGCTTATTCGTTGCGTGTCCTTCTTGCTTATTTTGGCGTTTATGAGAGAATACACATTGTCAAATTCAATTTTACTCATTCGAGTGAATTTTTTTTTTTTCGTTATCGAAGCACAACTCTTTAAACAATCTGTTCCCAGCCTGTAATCTATTTTTGTATAAGAGTTTAATCCAAAAACGTTAAGTTTTCTGTTTTCTTTTTTTTTGCAAGCCTTAGAATTATTAAAAAGGCAGTGGTAGCGACAGCTTTCCGAATGTCACACGCGCGGTCATTATTCGATTTCAAGTTAAACTGAGCGTCGATGCTCACGATGGCTCGGACTTGCCGCGCGAGGCAGCCTCGGATTAGAAAACTTACAGACCGAGGCTGCCTCGCGCGGCAAACGTTGCGAAGCAAACGTCCGAGGCTGCCTCGCGAGGCTGCTCGTTCAGTCAGTACGTGGCTATTGACATGTCTAAAATATTGTACCATCATCCCTTCTATAGGCAGACTGCGGATTAAGTCAAACTTTTGAAAACATGTCTCTACTCTTCTTCATACAAGATTACTAGTAGTCATGGTCCATTTGTTTACATTACATCTCATCTCTCCTAAAAACAGTATAAATTTCACCTCATCTAACCAGCTGTCATCTACGGAAAGGGAACAGTCACTTAGCTTTCAATTTAATGAGATGTCGCTAGTTTACAATTCAGCCACAACTCATTAAACTGGATGCGAAGTATGTTAACCATACAACTGCATCGGTTTCGGTGAGGTCCTGTGATGTATTGTTGTAGATCAATGACATATATTTGCATGGTAGCCTTTTGAAATAAAGCTAATTGTACTAATGTTAGTAGACTAAAGTATGGGCCAATGTTCATGAATAGTCACTAGAACTTTGAATACTTGGTTTGATCAGAGTCTACATGTGCATTGGATGCTTATGATGATTCAAAATTAGTTTGATTTATTATGAAATCTACCTTGGCTGTGTCTGAAGTATCCAATGTATTTATGAACATAATAGTTTGACAATAGGATGGCTAAAGCATGTTGAAATTTTAGAGCTTAGACACAAAATTAGTGTCTGGTAGAATACAGCTACAGATTAGATAAATGAGCAAATATAAATTGAATACTTTACATAACTTGCACTCCCTAATGACCATAGTTCTCGCGATATGTCGCAGTTTCTTACCCGCTTAGGACAAGCCTTTCACCAAATGCTCGTTCAACATTGGATATGTAGATACAGGACCCATCACGACATAAGGAATTATTTCCGTAATGTAGGATTATAAATTAATATACTTTGCGATCCACCCCAGCTTCGCACGAGTGTAATACTGATGTATTATACACATCAACCTTTTTCATCCATTACTTAGCTTTAAAGATTTAAGCATACATAGAGGCAGGCAGCGGATAGCGACATTATTTTATACTATGTATAACATGTTATTTACTCCTATTACAGACGGTAGCCCCTATTGCCGAGGAGGAAGACGAAGAGGGAGTAGACGAGACCGGCGTCGACGAAAAGGACGTGGAGATAGTGATGTCCCAAGCGAACGTGTCGCGAGCGCGAGCCGTGCGCGCGCTCAGGAACAACCAGTCGGATATCGTCAACGCTATTATGGTGAGTAAAAAACTAAGAAGGTTTTATATTGGTCTACTGTGAGATACAATTTTTTCAATGTTGGCAGTACATTGAGCCAGAATAGATCCTTAAAGCCATAGAAAACTATTTGGTAGCCCAGAATCTCCACATAAACTTCTTTTCCTCTGTGGTGGGTCAGGTAGGGCTCATAATGAACAATTTCGAAATTGATAGCTAAATGGGGCAGATGTTTGCCCAGCTGTGAGACACAAAATATTTTACATAAAAAATATGATGGATAAGAAATTGAGTGATTCTGTGAGTTGTTAAAGTGTGTTTGATTTATAAATGTTTCCTTTTTATTTCGCAGGAGCTGACTATGTAACACCAATCAAAATCCTGAGCATAGTCAAGAGTATGTTAACTGTTCCTAGCTTTAAGTCTCTAATAACTTGGTCCACTCGAGCGGGAGCGAGGATACACCTGTCTCCCTCGCACACAACTGAAAGAATCCAAAGGTCGTGGTCGACGTATAATTTGTACGGTACGGGAATGTATATAGGCTTATTTACTTCAATACAATAAAATTACGGTAAAACTATACTGTGTTTTAATGTTTTTTACCTTTATCACGTAAGAATGGATTGTGTATTAAGTTTAGGATTTACTGAAGAGTTCTGTACTGTCTTGTAAAAGAGATGAGTAGAAAAAACCATCTATGGTTCCAGTGACATTGTCTCGATAAGAAAGAGTGTCAGGACGATTGCGCAATGGCGAATTAAATGCATTCGAGATTCCTTGCCTGCCAATGATACAACAAATTAAGCAATACACAACTTGTATGCTTTGAGTGAATGATTTTTTTTTTTTTTTTTTTATCTTTTTTATTATAAGGGCTTTTAGGAGTGACTGATAGTATGGATAAAAAAAAACAAGGAATACATTGCCCAAGTTACAGCGACCATGCGCGTACCGATAGAAGCAAAGTAGAATTTTTGTCGTAATTTAGAAAAACAAGACAGGAAGGTTGGAAGTAGAAAAGGGGGGGCCTTAGCCCAGCTGTGGGATCATGTTAAGTATACTTAAAAGGACATAGGGCCGGTCACTGGATCAAAACAATTTTAGTAACTAGGAAACTACAATCCTTAATGATTCAAAATAATAAAAAAAGCAGACCCACGGACCTACAATAAAATAGTATCGTTGCGGAGTATAAAAGAACCTCCTTTTTAAAGTCGGTTAAAAATGGTCTGAGATTTCTGCGTTAAATGAACTGTATAACATTATTATCTGTTGGATTGCTCATCATCTATATTCTATGGTCAAGTTGGCTGAATTGTCAAATTCGATTTATGGAACTGTCATTTGGTTTTTGTTTCGGTTCCCGTGAATAATACGAAACCGAATCTGTTTTCATCTTGAGTTTGTGAAGTGATATTTTCGTTTCAAAATGGCTCTGTTCCCAGGAACGGTGGCCTTCGACGAATATGGCCGTCCATTTATAATTCTGAGGGACCAAGATAGGCAAAAACGGCTTACCGGTATCGATGCTTTGAAGGTAAGAAATAATGTTTAATATTAAAAAATACAGTAATTAAACTCTCCTGTAGGTAATTAAGGGTCATTAGCTCTCACTTTAGTACTTATATGCACCTTAGCCATCTAAATAAGATAGAAAAATGCATAACCTAAACACTAACTTGTCAACATAGTTTCGAAAAATCGAGAATTATAAAATAAAATTACTATTTATAAATAAAAGTGGCCTTTAAATTGTAATTTATCGTTACCTTAACCTATATAAGTTATTAAAACTTTGGTAAAATTAGTATTTTTAAAGTTACAAGCAAAATTAAAGTCAGGTGTCAATGAATCATGTGATTTTGATACAGACAACCTGTGAGATTTATTCTTACTTATCTCGTGCTAAAGCCTCCAATCTTTTTTCTATCTGTGTAATCAACTTCCAGATTAGTAAAAATATTTAAGTTAAAATTTTATGAAATAGTCTCAATTGCTTGTACTAACAGTAAAATAATATTTTACAATTTCGAGTTCCTTTGTTGTAATAAATATATGAATAAAATTTAGGTTATAAATGTATGTAATTTAAATACAAAACATGCTTATAATGTTAATATAGAAATATAAATTGTATTTGGAAGTATTAATTATGATTTGCATTAAAACTTTTTGCTATTCATTTCCATGGTGATTCATGATTGATACTAATTATTTTTAAGAACACTAATGATGGTTTCTCATGTAGTGTATTGATATACCATGAAAACTACCTTTGTCTGAAGTGTTCTTATAAAAAAAGAAAAAGTTATATGTTTATCATTTTGGTAAATGTATTTATAATAATCTTTTCTCAAATGAATAAAAACAGTATTTTCTAGGGTAGGAACTGTATCAAGTCATCTTTTGTAGGTTTTAGACAGAAGTAAGCCTTTAATAACTCCAAACTAAACTTTCTTACAATTAATTATGAAGTAAAAGATACAAATACTTGTTTATTCAATCACACATATTTTATATGTCCGACAAGATAAAATTTTATACTAATCCTATACTTACAAACAAAATTTTAACAAGGTAGAATGTTAATTAAAATATTTAGTACAAACACATCTTTTACTATTAATTCCCACATTTCCAGTCCCACATCTCGGCAGCCCGTCAGATCGCAAGCATCCTGCGCACATCGCTCGGTCCGCGTGGCCTCGACAAGCTCATGGTGTCTCCAGACGGTGATGTGACCGTGACTAACGATGGAGCTACTATCCTCAAGTTAATGGATGTTGACCATCAGATTGGAAAACTGTTAGTGCAGTTGGCACAGAGTCAGGATGACGAGATTGGTGATGGTACTACGGGAGTTGTGGTGCTGGCTGGTTAGTTGTTATTTCAGTTATTTTGAAAAGTACAGTAATACAAATAAAATTTGATCATAGGTTTGTGGTTTTGCAGTTAAACTGTTTGTCATCACAGTTAAAAGTACTCTTATGGATTCAATTTATTATCTCACAAATTTTGCATTACTTGCATAGGTGTTTTGATCATACAAGTTTGAGAAAGGGATTGACTGTTATTTTCGTCCTTTTTTTTATAAAGATTGTGGTAAATATTAGACTCCTTAGACTAAGCAAAAATCTAGTGGGTGAAAGGTGCACATGATACCATTGCTTCTTATAGCTAGGGCTGTACATGTTACAAGACTCAGGCAATACTTTATAAGGCCTAAGATATGTAAAGTTTATTGACCTTCAAATAGCATGCTGATTGGTACAAGCTGCTCTCTGAACAAAACATGTATCAAACCTAGAATTCAGTATTTTTAGCATCAAACCCAAAATACCACCAACTTTACATCTTAATTTCACAGGAGCCCTACTGGAGCAGGCCTCCAACCTCCTCGACAAGGGCATCCACCCTATCCGCGTGGCCGACGGCTTCGAGATGGCCGCGGCCACGGCCCTCGCACACCTGGACTCCATCAGTGAGGCCTTCCCGGTCAACAAGGACACGAGGGAGCACCTCATCAAGGTCGCCATGACAACGCTGGGCAGCAAAGTTGTTGTCAAATGCCACCGGCAGATGGCTGAGATTGCCGTTGATGTAAGTGTTGTTATTATATGTAAAAACAATTATAAAATACATATTATATGAGTCGTATAGAATCAAAATCAGCAATCTGCACTTAGACTGAAATCAGAGTATTGGTCTTTTGTGCAACCTTTTTCCGTGTTATTTTGGAGATTCTAGTCCTTTAGTAGTACTAATGGAAGCAACTGGAAAAAAATGATTCAGTCTTGACCAAAGCTATAATATAATTATGCTTTGATATTGTATCTGATTATTTTTCAAATTTTAAAAGGCAGAATTATTTCTTAAAATATTCCAGATAATCTTATGGCATAATTGTTCAGACTTATTCTCCCGCAGCGAAAGCGGTGAAGGGTGGGCGATGGAGTGCTGTCTATTACGATTTTTACGTTCTAAAAGTGCTATATTGTGTTGTAGCCTAAATGAATAAGACTATTGTTTTTGATTTAACAATATCAATCAATAAATGCATCTCAACTATTACAAGTATGCTAACCTAATCTTATCACCAACAGGCAATCCTCTCGGTAGCGGACTTGGAGAAGCGTGACGTGAACTTCGAGCTGATCAAAGTTGAAGGCAAGGTGGGAGGCCGCATGGAGGACTCCATGCTGGTCAAAGGTGTGGTCATCGACAAGACCATGAGCCACCCGCAGATGCCCAAGACTCTCAGGGTGAGTTGGAAGGATCTAAAGTAGATTTGAACAATTGGTGTTATGTTACTTAACTTATTTTAACCCGTGTAAATAATTATTTTTAGCCTGTGAAAGAAAGCCCCGTTCGAGATTATTAAAAAACGCTACAATCCCAAATTACACGGGAACGGCAAACGGCACACGGCTCACGGCAAAGCCGCGAGCGGAAAGCTAGTGTTTTATAGGCATTCAATTGGCAATGTCATTGTGGTGCAATCAGAAAATAGTCTGAGTGATGTTTCCCAAACTCCACTCGACAAAAAAAAATGTTTGCTCAATTGGTAGTTCTCCTTTCTATTCAAGAAAAACCCTAATACAAAATCACTAATATTTATGACAGACAGGCAGTTAAGTCAACTGATATGTGCCTATACCCCAGAACAATTAATCTTCAAGCCTTCTAATATCACATTTCCCACAAACCACCACTAAACCTAACCTTTATCTATCAGGACGTGAAACTCGCCATCCTCACCTGCCCGTTCGAGCCGCCCAAGCCCAAGACCAAGCATAAGTTGCACGTCGGCTCCGTCGAGGAGTACCGCGAGCTGCGCTCTTACGAACACGAGAAGTTCCTCGAGATGGTGCGAAGAGTCAAGGTATGTACTGGTGTATATTATAGGAAGTATGTTAGGTTTATAATTTTATATCCATCAGCCAGTGTCACGCAGAGCATGCGCGAGCGATCCCGTGACACTGTCTTAGGTAATAGAAGAGGCCCGGGGTGGTTTTAGTCGGTGGAAGACTGATATATACCTACGCCCGCGCACGTGCCCTCGGCGTGGGTTCAACTCATTAGCATTTCACCGCGGAAAAAAAATAGTTTATAATTATCTGTGGAAAAAGAATTAGAAGAGATCTTCCTGCAATAGAGTGAATTATGAAAGAAATTGGTAATAAAAGGTGAGGGGTTTAATTGCAATCTATGTTGAGGATAAGACTTGGATTTATAAATTTAACATACATTCACTTTACACTCTAGTGTGTCCCGTCCTTGTCTGTGCCAAAAGCAGGTTTTTATGTCTTCCAAATCTGTGTCAATATTTCATCAATTATCAAAATACAGTGACATGTTTTTAAAATAAAAATGTAGTTAATTAGTAGTGTTTGTATGTGTGCAGGATGCCGGTGCGACCCTAGCCATCTGCCAGTGGGGCTTCGACGACGAGGCCAACCACCTGCTGCTGTCGGAGGGCCTCCCCGCCGTGCGCTGGGTGGGCGGCCCGGAGATGGAGCTCATCGCCATCGCCACGGGCGGCCGCATCGTGCCGCGCTTCGAGGAACTCACGCCGGACAAGCTGGGCTCCTGCGGGCTCGTCAGGGAGCTTAGTGAGTATATACTTGATGTTTATGTCAATATTAGCTGCTATAATGCTACCTGCAATGTCGTACGCATTAGTAATAGTCTTCTGGGGAAAAAAAGGATTTGTCAGAAGAAAAAATGTAATCATCATTCCCCTGCCCTTATCCCAATTTTTACTTGGGGTCGGCGCAACACGTCTTTTAGACATGTAGCTTAAAGTTTTGGCTATGGTTTTATAGTCGGCCGCCTGCCTGACACTAACCCTCTTTGGGAATGCGATTGTTGGTTGTTTACCCGCCACCATTCGGGTGACCCAAGGTGCTTGGTACACTGCACTGGGTCTTAAGGTCCATTAGTCGCCTTTTACGACACCCAGTGGAGGATATGGGGTGGTGCTATTCTTTATATCCGGACACCACACGGACGAGAAGAAAAGAAGAAAAAATGTAAAATAAAAATAATAATGTTGGCTGATTCTCAGACCAACCCTGTATCGTCATTCCCCTGCCCTTATCCCAATTATTATTATTTGGGGTCGGCGCAGCATGTCTTCTTGTTCCACACGTTCCTATCTGACGTCATCTCGCAAGTAATTAGACCAACGCTATATGAACTTAAAAATTCTTAAATTCGGTCAAACAGTTTCGGAGGAGTACAGTAGTACAAGAGAATTTTATGAATTGTTAGATTTGAACTTTTACTTATAGCAGACACTCCTTAATGCTGAAGATCGTGACTGAAAATTGTAACTGACTCAACGCACACATTACACGCGGGGGTACACAGTCTATAGTTCGTTGCGTAGTACTATTACTACCTAAACCACTTGTCTATTCTTTTTCGTAGATGGCCATTATGTATTGATGTAAGTTGCACATCAAATAAAATACTAACTTGTGCGTTTGTCCGTAGCATTCGGCACATCGAAGGAGGAGATGTTGGTGATCGAGGAGTGTTCGAACAGCCGCGCGGTGACGCTGCTGATGCGCGGCGGCAACCGCATGATCGTGGACGAGGCCAAGCGCTCCGTGCACGACGCGCTCTGCATCGTGCGCAGTCTCGTCACCGTCAGTATACACAACAACATACTACATTACATTCATCCAGCAAATAATGTCTCCGGACCGATTTCGGCCACGGCGGCTAGTGTAACTATGATAAGTTAAATAATAGGTAGTCAATGAAAAAAAAATTTCAATTCGACCGTATAAGCCTTTTTTAGAGAGAGAAATCGAAGGGACTTTAAATTTTCGCATGGTTTCTGAAAACGGGACAATTTCGTGTCCCACTGGTCATTGGAGTCCAGGACTCGTAATTGTAAACACAACAATTAAACAAATGATCGTGCTCATCACACAAACATTTGTCCCGGGTGGGGATAGAACCCGAGCGACGACCCTTGGTATAGCAGTCAGGACCACTGCCTGTCACTGACACAGACCAACATGCCTGTCAACGTGGCTGTCACGTTTGACGGGCCTGTTGGTCTAGTGGTTGGTGACCCTGACTGCTAAGCCGGAGGTCGTGGGTTCGATTCCCAAGCAGGACAAATGTTTGTGTGATGAGCACGATCATTTGTTCTCTGTCTGGGTGTGATTTATCTATAATATGTATATATTTAGAAATATATAAGTATGTATATCAGCTGTCTGATAACTCCAACACAAGCTCTGCTTAGCTTGGGATCAGATAGCCGTGTGTGGATTACGTCCCAAGATATTTATTTATTTACAAGATATTTATTAATAATAAAATGCCATTATGTACAACTTAAACCTTGTCTCCCCCCAGGACTCGCGTGTAGTGTACGGCGGTGGTGCGGCGGAGGTGTCGTGCTCGCTGTCGGTGGCGCGCGCGGCGGACAAGCTCGCGTCGCTGGACCAGTACGCGTACCGCGCCTTTGCTGACGCGCTAGAGGCCATCCCACTCGCGCTAGCCGAGAACAGGTAGGCTGACATATTGGAAACATAAAAATATACACATCTACTACTAGCACCAACTCACACAAAGACACATACACACACTTATAGATAGACACATATCCACACACAGCCACACACACAGAAACAAATAGATACTATATTGTATTATTTCTTGTATCTTCTATTCTTATTTCAAATTGTGTAATATTAATAAAGGATTGTTGCCAAAAAAAATATATTGTGAGGTGTAACATTAATGCAGCATCCACGTTAAACTATTCTGTAAACTAACAGCATGGAGCATAAAATTTGCTTTTATCTAGCAAGTTTCAACATCGCGTTTGCTTCATTTCTGTTCAGAAAATCTTAAAAATTATTGCATTTTTTTTTTAATTTAGCATGACGGTCTTTAAAGAAAATAAATCACAAATCTTAATCAACATTCACAATAAAAAATGACCTATTAATATCGAATGCTTGTTTCCAGTGGTCTGTCCCCCATTGACACGCTGTCCGAGGTGAAGTCGCGGCAGGTGGCTGAGAACAACCACAACCTGGGCATTGACTGCATGGGTACAGGTGAGCAAACACCAATATTATTTATATTGATGTCGGTCAAATCGCAAAAGGAGAAAGGGCCTCCCCCTTTCTCCTTCCAAACCTCCGTGTCTTTGCCCAGCAGTGGGATCTTATTTAGGCTAAATAAAAAAAAAATGTGGGTCATAATAAACACTGTTTGCATTAAGTGTAAAACATTATTGCCATCATATTACTCAGTACAGGACAGCTCATCATCATCATTCCCCTGCCCTTATCCCAAACCACTATTTGTGGTGGGCGCATTATGTCTTCTTTTTCCACACGTTCCTATCTGACGTCATCTCGCAAGTCGGTAAAGGACAACTGTATGCAAGTATACTTGATAAGTGTCGTTTTAAGTGCCTACTTGTTTCAACATTCCATTTGGCAATGAAACACAACATGGCACATAAGTGCGACGGGTCCCTTCCAAAATCGGTGGGGTAAAATGTAGTGCGATAAAATATTTGGTGCAAACGAGGCGATACGTCCGCGGGTCAAATTTCAAATTCACCCTCGTGTACCGTCTCGCTCTGCCGATTATTTATTATTACTAGCCTGAGATGGCCCACTGCTGGGCGAAAGCCTGGCTACCTCCTTCCACTTGTCTCTCTCAAGAGCCGATCATTTAGTTTAAAATCAAAATAATATATCTTCAAGCAATTTAACATAGTGGGTCATTGTACCTAACTATAAGTTTGCTCAATTGTAATTTAATAGAGACTCATTGACCCCACAGTCAAACCATTGCTACGGTTTTGTGGGGCTTAGTTTATAGGAAACTTACCTAAGAAATAAAGATACATAAATAAAATAATAAACCTCATTTCGCAGGCTCAAACGACATGAAAGCGATGAACGTGATCGAATCACTCCACTCAAAGAAGCAGCAGATATCTCTGGCCACACAGCTCGTCAAAATGATCCTCAAGATCGACGACGTGCGCTCCCCAGCAGACTCCATCGACTAAAGTATTATGTAATGTTTATCTGTTGTATGTATGATCTTTATAATAAAACACTATCAAGAGATGTAAGGGTTTTATGGGCGTTTGAACAACTATGTGTTAATTTGAAGTAAACTTTATTTGCTTGTTGAGTTACTGCTGTGTTCGTAAATTTTATGTAGCTATAAATGTATTTGTTATTTATATGCTCACGACCAACCCACAGCTTCACACGAGTGTATACCTATGTTTTAAATCTATATATATAAAAATGAAACCCGTTTTCCTTGGTCACGGCATCACGCGTGAATGGCTGGACCGATTTCACTAATTCTTTTTTTGTTGTATTTGTTATTATTAGGAGAAGGTTCTTACGGAAAAAAATACTAAGAAAAGACCTTGGTTTTTTTGTCCCTATACCACGCGGGCGAAGCCGCGGGCAGAAGCTAGTAATATATAAAACTTCCCTTTGAAACATTTAAATAATCCGTATCAAATCCATTGCGTAGTTTTAAAGATCTTAACACACATGAAAATTTCGACGCTTCTGGATAAAAATATTAACGTTTCAGCATTTATGGCTGATGCTCACTTGAAAGTTCCATCAAAGCTGAAGGTTTGTAATTTCCTAACTTAAAAGCATAAAATCATACAAGTGTATTTTAGCAAGCGAAAATATAGGTTTTCGACTAGTTTATGAACACAACAGTAGTCTAAAAACATATTGAGCAATCACCAAAACAATTTTAAAACTACGATTTACTCGAAAAATATGAAAAAGTAATATTACCTATTACCGGCGTGTAAAATCACAATACATTTATTTATGTACTGTTAGAATTAATTGTTTTATTATAACCTTTTCGCTAGGAGGTACGCTAGACGTCCCGAGCTTATCTCAAATGTATTAATTTTAACCGATGCGTTGGTACAAGTCTTTGGCAGAATGCATTTGGTGGAACTATGGATGCTAATAAACCGTTTTATCCACATTAGATAGAGAAATTATTAAAACTTAAGTTGAAACTTCTCATTATTGGTTAATAATTATCTACAACTGCTTATAAACAGAGATGAACTTTCAAAATCGGTTTAGCAGTTTTTGAGACAAATTTCAACATACAAACTATAATTTTGTTTCTGTGGGTTCACGGTATATTAGCATGCAAAGTTTATTTTGTCTTATATCAATTCGCTTAGCATTTTCGCTAGGTTTCACCCGGACTTGGCAATAATTATAATGTTAATGTAAGTTTTGCATTTCAATGTATGTGTGTGGTTTATACCAAACATGTGATGGATGCCTTATTGCACTAATAAAATAATAAGCTAATTTAGTTCATGGAGTTTTATTGCGATTATTATTCCCTCTATCTAATGAGCAAAATTTTAAATTGGTTAAATTCTCTAAGGCGGCGCCTGAACACATCGCGTGACATGCCACAAATATTAATTTGTAAGGCTCTAGACAGACAGACCGCATTTCAACTGTAAGGCTGCCTGTCCACCGGTGCGGAGCTAGGCTGCGGAGCGGAGAAACTCAGATATATTAACCAATAGGGTTGTACAAAACCTCCGCTCCTTGCAAGCCATTGGTTAAAATCTCTCGGTTTCTCCGCTCCGCAGCCTAGCTCCGCTCCAGTGGACAGGCAGCCTAAGGGTGCCTGTCCACCGGAGCGGAGCTAGGCTGCGGAGCGGAGAAACTGGGATATATTAGCCAATAGGATTGCACAGCGAGCAAGGAGCGGAGATTTTGTACAATCCTATTGGTTAATCAATCTAAGTTTCTCCGCTCCGCAGCCTAGCTCCGCTCCGGTGGACAGGCACCCTAATCCAACCGCAAGTTGCAGTCGGATGCAGTTAAAATGGCTTATTCTGCAAATAGGATATATGTTATCCCTTTTACATGTCATTTCTTAAAAACGTTGACACGACTGCAATAGAACTGCACGGTTGGTTTGCATACAGACCAAACAATCCGTGCCTCACTAGGCGCCGATTATGATATGGCGACGCCCGTCGCGCGCGCAAAACGACTGATGGAAAAACTAGCGTATGCATTAGATTTGCGCAAGCTATTGTGTGAATCTGAGGACAACTAAAGAAACGATGTTTGGATTGTGTGAAAGATGATATGTATGAAAAGCGTGTGACTTGCGAGATGACGTCAGTTAGGACGTGTGGAAAAAGACGTGCCGCGCCGACCCTAAATAATAGTTGCGATAAGGGCAGGCCGCAGGGGCATAATTTTGTGAATTTGTTACTGGGAATAAGTACATGTAAACCTAAAGGTGTAAGGGACATCAATTATCTAAATGATAATAAAAACAAATTACCAATAAACCACTTTATTTCATTCTAAATTTCTAGTGTTCTAACAGACGTGTCTCCAAGATGGTGGCTTTGCATGCTCGTAAATTGTCGCGAACACATAGAACAAGCCGAAGCAACACGCTACGATGGTAGTCGCGTACAAGATGCGGTCACAGAACCCGCCCTTCAGGAACACAGGGCGCCCGTCCTCACATTGAAAGTCCGCTTGAAGTTTTTTAAACTTCGCCAAACTTCTTGACTGAAGCAAAGGTGCGGTTGTAGTAATGCTACGTCTGATATTTCGTATGACAGCTGCGAGTAACATTCCGCTTGATCCGTTTAGTGCAATGTTTTTAAATCGAATGATTTGTTGACTTTCGATGGCGGTTTGACAGTTGTTTCGTTTTTTGAATTTGAACTTTTGTTTGTGGCCATAGTTTTTGAATTTAACTTGTGTGGCCTATTTTGAAGGTATAATAAGGTTACAATATTTATGACGTGCAAAAGTAAAGTGAAAATCGGTTCAGTGACTTATGAAAATGATCTCATTAGAAACTCCTTCTGCGCAACATTACGTTTTGAATAAATTTACTGAATTGGCTTATTTGATAAGGCTAGCAATGGCAAGCTATGGGATTGTAGCCAGAAAATACCTGAAATTATAACATTCAACCCATACCATTCGAAGACAGTTTTTACTAACCGTCTTCACCAGAACTACAACCGACAATACAATAAAAAAACACTACCGAAAATCCAGAAAATATACCATTTTATTAAGAATCATAATTAACATCATTTACATAATAAAATACAACTATCCTCCACAATTCACTATCATATTGTCTTTGCTCTGACAGTCACAACTTTTACCGAGCGCGCTACTCCGATGACCGACGCGCTCGTTTACGTCGCTAGATATCGAATCTCTCAAACGCTAGCGCCTTCCCTTCCTCTTCATACTCCTCCCTCGTCACACAGAAGGAATAGAAGTCAGGATCTCTGAAGATCTGCTTCCCGCCCTCCCAAGCGTAGGTAACAGGATTTTCCGCCTTAGTAACATTGACATCGAAATGATCTAGCGCTAGAGAACGAACTTCATTATAGACTCGGTCTCGAAAGCCCGGGAAAAGCACATTCCCGCCATAAAGTACAATATTCTCAAGCAAACTTTCCGTATTTTCGTCAGGACAGGCCGCTATTGAATGCATTATCGCTTCTGGTATTCCCATTTGTGGGATCCCGACGTCGGAAGGATGGAACAGTAGTTCTGGGATGGAGAATCTCTCGTTGTTCAACCTGAGTGTTTGTTGCTCTAAATCCTCGTCTGGTTTTACAATATCGCGGAGATACCCGCGACGGATCGAGGTATAGTCTGGGAGCACGTAGTCTTTGACTATCGTGTTTTCTGAACCTGGAGAAAAAATACTATTAATGATAAAAATTTTAAAAGGTCTACAAGGTTTTTAGTTTGTGATTTACATATGAATGTAATAAAAAATACATTAAAGGAGCATGTAAACTCTGATGTAAGTCATTGGGGCATTGGGCTTGCCTCATGTGTATATGGCTTAAAAGATATTATAACTCATATAACTTGATTCACACTAGTGTGTTGGCTGGGGCTTCACCTTTACTTTATTTAACTAACATTTTTCTGTGTAGATGTTACTTTTTGCAGCAAGAGAAGCATACTGTACTGTACTGTCATAAGTTTTATTACATTTGGTATGTGCAGTAGCCCAACCATGAATATTATTATAGATTTAGACATTTAAATATGTTGTAGCACACAAATCTGACTGCAATATTAACAACCCACCTCTTTTCTTAGCAATAGCCATATCCTGCATAAAATCCTGAGATACAAAGCAAGAATCCTCCTTTGCTTGATTGATAACATAAGTCTCATCCATCACATTCAACTGTCTGTATGATAAAACCTCCTTTAAATGATTGGTTAGCACTTTGCCACCAACATCTATCCTTCTTATGCCATCCCGGTACTTTTTACCATTGATGTAGGGAACTATGTATGTAAAACTGTAACCAGTGTCCACCACTATAGTGCATTTATTATTATGTGTCTTCCGATAGTTGTACTCAGCTAAATCTGTAGCGTTTATCCTAAGTAACGATGTACAATCGTATTCTTCGAAGAAAATTTCGGTGACGGCTTCCTGTATTGACGAAAAGTTGAATAATGGCTCTGTTATTATCAAAGGAGTTTCGCTAAAGTTGACTGGACAGCATTCTTTACTAAACATGTAGTCCCAGACGGTTTTCTGAGTGTCCCAGTTAATTAGAAACCCGCGCTGAAACGGGAGGATGTAGAAAAGGCCGGATGCGTCCCTGCACTCGTCAATCTGAGATCCTATGAACGGGCGGCGTCGTTCGGACTTCGCCTTCATAATACAGTTAGGGACTACCTTCGGCTCCTGGTTAGAAAAGCCCACTTTTGCTGTATAGCCCCCATTATCGAGGATATAGCACGAAGACTCGGACATGGTATTGTCTCACATTTAAGGTTACCGGGTACGTGAAATATACAAGTTTAAACACTTTTATATGAGAGAGACATGCTTCACTATTTTTGATTGCTTATGTTATATAAAATTCTTGAGTTATTCGGGTAAACAATACTATTATTTTACAAAATTCAGCCACAGACATCTACCGCTTCATAACACAAGTTTGACAGTAAATTAAAAACAAAACCAAACTTTTTAAGCATGTTCTTGATATGGATTCAAGTCTTTCTAGATCGATTTCTTTACTGGCAATCTTACCCGATCCAGTAGCAAATTCTAATGGAAAAATGAGGATCGTTTTATTTGTAAATAAACAAGAAAATTTCGCTAAATATGTCTTATATCATTATGCACATGGTGTTCATGAACTATCGTCAACTAAAATAAGTTAAAATATTAAAGTCCTTTTTTGCATTAAAAGCAATGAACTACTACTATTGATCTAGGGTGACCTATATTGTTATCTAGACTAGATCAAAATATAGGTCACTTTGATGTCAAAGCTCCACAGTAGACCGCATTGCGGTATCGCATGTTTCTGCCGTTACTCTCCGTTATTGCTTTGAACGTTTCTTTTTTTTTGGCGGTGGAATCCTCTTGAAGAACTACCGCTTTGGGGGAGGAAGTGGGTAGTGTTGGTCTTCTACTAATTAAACATAAAATTCTATTTAACATACCTCCCGCATTTGGTCGGCTCGCGAGTGGCAACGCTTTGCTTTATTTTGCTTTTTGACCAGTAATTCATGTATGGTTCAGATTGAAATAAAAACACGCAATTATTCTATAACGGAATTTTATTAAATCATAAGTTATGATTAAATGTACACTTTGCTAGCTTAAACCTAATACTTTATGCGCGGTAACACAGATAGCAGTTTACCTGTAAAAGAAAAGAAGTGTTATTTTTGTGTCAATATAAACTAAAATAAAATTACACTAAAAATGATTTTGATTAGGAAAAATGATAGGCACTTCAAGTAATATATTTAAATCTGGTAACACTGGGAAGCCTTAACATAGCTTTCTATATCCAAGTTATCAGGCAGAAAAGATTATTAATTTATGATTCAAAGAATGAAAGATATAAAGTAATATTTATGATTACATACTCATACTCTCTACATAGCCTTTTTTTAAGACAAATGTAGGTATTTTTTGTTTATTATTGTTCCCATCACACATTGTACTGTTTTTAAATAAATGAATCTACCTATAAAAAATTGAGGACAAAGTATACTCTTTATACTCTCTTTTTTTTAATCTTCATGTATAAGAGATTTTGGATATTGGGACAATCATAATTCAAAATTCGAAAAGTGTTTGTATAAGCCACTACTGTGGAAAGACACTACTGTGGGTGACCAGCTTAATGCATAGCTAATGCTAGGTCCACAAGCCACAAACATTGTTTGTATAAACATAATGTTTGCACAAACAGAACATGTAAGTTTGAGGGAGTTAAAAGTTTGCCAATTTTTAAGTGCCTCCAATTTTAGATCTACACCCTCATACATCTGTACCCACATGTTTGTGCAAACAAAATTTATGACATGTAGACCCAGCATAAGACAGCTAGCACAGTTTCAAATTGTAGATTCCTATACCAGACCATTTTGATACTACATACAGTCAAACTTATAGCACCAATTAATTAAAACCATAGACTAAAACAATTACTTCTTGAGAAGCTGGTGGCGGGTGATCAGGTAGGGAGCGGCCAGACCGGATCCAAAGTAGAAGATGAAGTAGGCAGTCAGCTTGTAGCGGTTGGAGATGTCGAAGGGCAGGTTCTGAAATGTGTAGTGTTTTTATAGTAGTTAGTATGTTTAGTTTTTCCTTCCTTAATAATATTTAAAGGAGGAAAAATTTACTTATATTATCTTTTATTTAATTTAAATAAAAATTAAGAAAGATTTAAACAAAATTTTAATGTTTATAGTTTTAGTTTTTTTAATATACATAGATACTTCTAATATTTGAGAGTAATAAATGAATGTAACATAATGGTTAAAAAAAGATAATATTAAGTTTAGGTGAGAGTCTATAGGCATTTACATTTGTAAATAAGGAAGGAAATAAAGATTTATCATATATTTGACTTTAAATAATTTAAATAAGAATATAAAACAAATAGATTTTTCAATGACTGATAAAACTTAACCTATGTCAAACAACAAGGGGTCAATAATTTGATTACTTTTTTTAAGTAATTTTATTCTCTTGCGAGACGCTAAGATCAAATCGAAAACAAATCACGGTTTCCTAATTATTAATAATTTACAGTTAATAAAAACAATTGACGCATTTTGATTATGTAATGACGTAAAATTTTGAATGTAGAACTCACCTCGCCAGGGACACCACCATGGGAGTGGTTCCTCACCATGTTGGTCATCACATTCCTGCCCAACTTGTTGGAAATACGAGATAAGGGAGCCAACATTTTGTTATTTCTAGTTTCCTCACAGAAATCTCACGAAAAACAGAAAATTCGATTTCCTCCTACAGGAAAGTAATGAAGTTGTTGCGGATTTCACGGAAGTTACCACTGCGTTCCCAAAATATAACATATTTGCCTATTTGGTAGTTTCTATAAATGAACGCGACATTAACTTGCCGAAATAAAACAACGAAATGTTTTTTAATTATTTAATTGAGATTAATCTACATAGTTAATAACGAAATTATTTAACTAATAATTAGGTTTAACGACGGCTGGAATGAATCTGTAAAAAAGAAAATGTTTTGTATAAATTACAAAAAAATTAAAACCAATATTTGTCTTTCTCTTTTCACTGTACAAGTTACAAAAGTATAAAATCATTAACTCTGAATGTACACGTATAAATTCAAGAGTTTCTCCTGAGATCTTAAACTGTGTGATATCTGTTATGGCATCTTGTTTCATAACAATGAGCCATAAAATTTAAAGTGTTAATTATTTTGCGGTAACAAATACCGACATGGTGTCAGATTTTACTAACCAAAGTTCTAATCCTAGAAATCATCACATTAGGTATCGAATTTATTATTTAAAAGTAGAAGTACTACTACTAGTAGTAGTACTACTCTAAAGAGTAGTTGATCCTACAGTACTACTTAATTAATTTCCTAAAGGAGAGAAACCTTTACTTAAAAGGAGAAGTGAAAATATAGACTAAATTTCTTATAGTTTAGCTAGGCGATTTAGGTACAATGCCTATGAGGCAGCAGTGCAGGGAAGGTTTTTTTTTTCTGTAAATAGTAGTTTTAGTAAATATATCTCGCGAACTAATCAAATAACATTAAAACTTAGTCTGCTAAAATAGATGCACTTTAACAACTTTTCTTTTAATTCTGAGCAAAGACCATTGTACTCCAAGACCAGGGGCTTACAAAACCCCTACGCAAGGTAAAGTCTTTTCGAACACACCAATCGCCCAGCCAGGCTCTAACTGGCTAAAGCCACTGAAGAAATTCTCCATCACCACCACATTACCTTTCACTGCCTGTTTTAGTAATATTATTGCAGTAGTGAAAGAAAGAGATACCGTTCTACACCGTATAGAACGCTGTCACGCTTTCACAACTTTAATAACAGAACTTTGACACTTACCAAGTTTAGTTCTTGTTCATCTGGTGCCACAGCACGATGAAGGGAGCCGCGATGCCAGTGCCGACGTACCAGAAGAGGTTGAATGTCAGGCGCGTGCGGTTGTAGATGTCGAAGGGCAGGTTCTGAAATTGTTGGCAATGAAAGTCAGTAACGTTTCGGAAGTGCCTGAGAAGGCTGAACGCCAACTTGAAATGAAAACTTTTTGATTTTGTGTTAAAGAGTAGTTTCAGTATAGTATTTATAGCTATAAGGATCTTGTTAAAATATGTATTATTATGTGTTATTTTTTTACGTGGATTTTTTGTCTATTCAAATAATTAACACATATTGTGATCTCCCATGATAAATTGCTCACTTCAAGTTGCTTTATGTTGAATTTGATGTTTTGTATGCTATGATATAATATATTGCTGTATCTTAGCGACATGAAAATCTTTTTTGATTTAGTAAAACAGAAAACGTAGCGTAAATTATTCGTAGACCCCGTTAAACTATATTTTGTACCCTACTTCTCAATCGAAACGCACATCAGTTCCATCTTTGTTCATTTCATATATAAGGTTGATATTGAGTAACAAAAACCCTCTTTCTGGTAAAGCCTGGTAAAAAAAAAACTGTATTGGTTATAGATCTACGATATTGGTTACGAAAACAACTCTAGCTTTTAGTCAAATTATATTTTTACGACCACAGATGTTATTAGCATGTTTCGTGAGTAATTACTTAGGTCCACAATTCAATATTATTCTGTTATTCAGCCTAGGTTTTGCGTTTTTCGCAAGTATGTGCGATTGCCTGATTGGCGCTACGTTTTGTAAACATGCATTCAATCGCTGTCAATGTTTTGATTTGTGATTAAGTCGACTTCAGAGGCGCTGGTGAAATAGCATTTATTTAACAAAATGTTTGAATGGTTAAATGATGGAGTTGTAATGGAAGGAGGAAAGGAATGAAAGGAGAACTTTTAATGTATAAAAAGAAACGATTCTATAAAATTACACGTCAGTTCAACTTATTGAGGTCTTAAGCATTTATTTTGTAAACTGTTGACGAAAATAAATATAAGTAAGGAAGTTAAGCAATTAAACTGTGTCGAATCACTTTAAACTTGCTCCAATATTACGTATCTAAATTGGGATCGAAAGAAGACATCAATCGAAGATTTCTTATTAAGTAATTTATAACCAGATTTGAAGTATACCTACCAAAAATATGGATTGAATTGATCGATCGCTCATATCCATCATTGAATTGAAACTTCAACACCCTATAGTTCATTGTTATCTAACTCAAAGAAGGAAGCTCCACGATGGGCATGTACGGCAGTCCTTCAGTATTCAGACCCAGTCATAATCTACTTACATTCTAATATGTGATCAATTTATACCAATGTCCTATAGCATACATGAGGGGCAAAAAGAAAAACAAAATCATAGACTATCTAGCAGTAACAACGTGTTCCAAAATCACAAAAGAGGTCAAATTAAAAAAGTTGTTACGTAACAAAAAAATCTTACCTCCCCGGGAATCCCACCGTGGGAGCCGTTCCTTACGAAACTCTTCATCACATTCCTGCCGGATTGGTTTGAAATTCTAGCCAGAGGACCCAACATTTTGACTGATTTTACTTCACTGCTTCAATACTTTAACTAAAATGGAGACAGGTAGATAAGATTATCGTATCAGGTATTGGTCGCCGTCGATAGTCCGAGCGACTGATAAGAGTACAAGGAGGTTTAAAGCAAATACTCCTTCGTTATACGTCTATGTTATATTGATGCCCCGTGTGCACTGGTGTCGTGTGTATAAAGGTTTTACTCGATTGATCGGTTTATAGTTATGTGGATGAAAACAGACACTTATTGAAATGACTTGTAATGGCGCATTGTTTTATACACAAGGTTTCTGAGGACTTAGAGTTCGTTTGTGTATTTATAGGTAGGTAGGGACCCCAGGTTTAGTTTCGTTTTAATATAATAAACAATCATCAAAACAACATAATAATTAGGCATAATTGATGTAGTTTGAATGATGGTGTGAAAGAGAAAACATGAACTGAAGATTCTTACAGTAAGATTTAGAGAAAAGGCAATGCTATAGAACCTTTTTTCGGAAACTAGTTGAAAAGTTTTTATTGAACATAACTATTTATGCAGTTTCTACGAAAGCAAGTTTTGTCATCATAGAAGGACTATCAAAGGTCGTCTATCGGTTTCAGTATTCAGACGCATTGTGCGTGTGCGTCTGAATGAAGAATAGTATGAGTTAGGTTGATTGACTATAAACCTTCGTTAGGAACATGAAAGTCATAGCAAACTCAAGTAATTTTACCAATTGTACTAGCTGTTAGTCTTCCCTTTATATATGAATAAATTAATAACTGATATTATTAGTAAATTACATTCATTACCAAAAAAAGGAAGTTCTTAAAAAAATATGTTACCTTTAGAAAAAAGAAACCTTCCTTCTTCCTTTAAACCATACATGGGAATTTTTGTATGTCAAATTATAATGATTTAAAGGTATAGATGTAAGTCTTGTTGGCTTCAGTAATGAGTCCGATTGATTCGGTAGTTTAGTAGAAATTTATCATTGGAAAAAGGGCAACTGAAATGTGCCACTTTTAGAGGTAAACTGGCAACTTTGTATCTGCCATTTAAAAAAAAAAAGAAACAGTCGGCCACGCTTGCTACAGAAATCATTTCATTTTCGGGGGCCTATTTTCCCCCTTTACGTTTAGTTCCAATATTGCTGTAATTACCTCATTACCAGAGCAAAACTTTAAATCGTAAGTCAAAATTTGAAATGGCCGACTTAGACGATTTCTTCGCGAAAAAAGATCGCAAAAAGTCAAAGGCAGTGAAAAAGTTCGCTACCACAGACGAGTTAGCTAAAAAACTGGATGACACAAAACAGAAATCAGATGTGAGACCGAAGAAGGAGCGGCCGGTACAGGAAGGGGAGGAAGGAGGCCGCGCTGGGGTGAGTTTCAATCCTAAACATGAATTTTTAACACAACCCCAACACATCATTGTGTCCGGTCTACTCGTGTCAATTCCTCGCGAATTGTGAAGTCCTGTGTGTTTCGCGGTGACTAATTTCGAGATCTTACCGCTACATTGCGTGTGACCCGGTTTCGATTGAAGATGTAGCAGATTTTTTTGTAGGTCGTTGATTAGAGAGCTTTATTTTGCGCAATTAACGTTATTACGAGGCACTACTTTCCATAATAAGGCAGTTTTAGCATTAGTTACATCTTGTAAGATGATTCTTAAACTGCTATGTCATTTTCGTTTGAAAAGTGCAGTCTGATAGGTTATGTATAGGATTCCTGTCAAGAAAGTTGTCTGGAATTGTTGTTTAGACATTTATGTAGGTATAATAAATTCTTTTTATTAGAAAAACAGTTTCTAAACTCATAGTTCAACTTTAATTTACAACAGAAGACTCAAAACATAGTTACATTATGAATAATTGACAAGGAAAACCCATAGACATTCTTTTCTTTTTTAAAGTCATGATCTGCAAGGGTATTTACTAGAAAGTTTTCACTATTAAGTGAGCTAATTATTCAACCTCCTTTCTTGACAATAACAAAGACTTTATGTAAACAACTATAACATATGTAATTTACTGTCTATGTAAACAAGATAATTGTAACAGACCTAGACGGTTATAAGCACTTAAGGAAAATAATAATATTAAATGATAATTTAATATAATATTTGTTGATTCATATAAACATAGGGTTACAAACTATTAAAAGCATACTATACTCTTGTATTGATAAACTTTCAAAGTATTTTAACTCAAATTGTAAGTTATTTTCAACTTTTTTGTTACTACTTCTATAATTCGCCATAACATACAATTACCATCAATTGTTCTAAATTAAAAAACAAAACAATGTATCTGTCATTTATTTAAAGTTACAAATTCAATATGTTAGACTGTCTATAACTAGAATTTTGCAGTTAGTCCTAGAAACAATAACATCAAAAGTGACAGTCAATTTATTACAATATACTATCTGCAAGTCATATAATTAAAACACTTAATATCATTCATAACTTCTAGATAAACAAAATATTTATTACTAGCTGTACTTGTCTGTTTTCTGAAACAAAATAAGTTATTTCAATATTTCTAACAGAGACTCTAATTTTATTTATATGAACAGAGATGCATGATAATAAAATCTTATAATAGTTAAAATTAGTTGATTTTACAATTGTTTTAGCTTGAGGTGCTACATATTATATGCTTGAAAATGATCTAATATGGCTTCCTTATATTATTAACAATTGACTACCAAAATAATTCTTAATCATTTTGAAGATTACTTGGGATGTCAACAAGATCTAATTTCAAGTTTAGGTTTTAGTCTATCAAGCCATTAACTAAATGAGATATAGAGAAATATTTTAATAACTGTCACACACATTAAAACACTCACCCCTAGTTTCTGGAAGGTTGATCAGTTGAATCTGCTATCAAATCAACTGATTGGAACTGTGATCGTTAAATTACAAATTTACAACCAATCACAGAGCTTAACAAGAGATTCAACTGATGATAATCAAATTTTTGTGTTGAAAGAAGTAGTTTTTTTTATTACACATATAAATTGTAAACTTGTCTTTTTTGTGACAAATATGTACTCTTGAAAGTATAAATAATAAGTTATGTGTTTTTCTCATCTTGTCAACATGTGTGTTTTAGATATGTGCATATTATAATAGGGTTATGTTACAATGTCATATTGTAATTGCTACAAGTAAAATATACAATCACCCGAAACCAGCAGTGTTATGGTTTCTGAGTCTCTTTTTCCTACATCACACTTAAAGTTAGTTTGTTTGTCCGTCAATCACACTGAAACTACTGAATAGATTTGGATGAACTTTGGTATACGGACAGGGTATGAACAGACTTAGGTGATAGGGTCCTTTTCATCCTGATTAAATTAAACATTCAATATTCTCGTATCACAATGTTCATTCCTGTACTCTTACAAAAAGGCTTGATAGATTCTGTTCAAATATTGTGAGCATATTCAGTAGGTTTGAGAATAGGTCAACAACTACTTTTTATACCCAATTTTTTTTCTTTTTGTACAAACCTTTTTTTCCTTGGAAGTACATATTACTAATGCATACGAAGTCGCGGGCAACAGCTAGTATTTTGAAAGTGTGAATGTTTGTAAGTATGCATGGATTTTTATTACTTTTTCACGTTCAAACGACTAGAACAATTTTGATTAAATTTGGTATGGAGTTAGTTGCCACCCGGTGTTAACATAGGCTACATTTTAACCGACAGTGTCAGATGATGGTTATTTTTTGTAGTTAAAACCGACACGCGCGGGGGAAGTCCCAGCTACAGCTAGAGAAAGAAATATTCTTGGAATGTCTGAACCAATTTTGATGTATGTATGGGGCATTGTTAGATTCCCTACTATTTTATTTTTGCAATCAATGAATAGGCATGACTGTTGCATCAAGTCATTTTTATTTTTCGAGAGGACAATCGGGTTTGAATTTAATTATTTTAACTCTTTCCTCAATCACACGTAGAGGTTCATATATGCATACGTCAATAAAGACTAATCGTTTTGTATCTTAGATAAGACAGTTAAATTTGCATTGCCTCTTGTAAAGGGTGACTGAGGAAAGATTTCAAGGGCACATACACCCTTCTATCTAGCAAGAATCCTTTGTTCTATCGGGCTATATTTGTAGAACACACAAATTCGCCTAATACGTCTACAACTAGCTACGTAGCACTAATAAGTAGTTTAAAGTATGGTGAACTAGACAAGTTTAAATTATTAACTTACTTTTTCTATGTTAAACTGGATTCACATTCGCATGCGAGCGACGGGAAAAAATAAACGAACTTAAACCTACGCAACTATTGATAAATGACGTTTTTTTTGCGCCTTAGTTGTATTTTCAATATCATTACTCTATCTCTCATGAAATTCTACTATCCTACCTATACCTACCTATCAACTCAGCGACTTCTGTGCCCAAAACCTAGGAATTAACATTACATACTGGTTTTGTGAAATACAAACAACTTCAGCCGAATCGGTCCAAACTTTTACAAAATTAAATAATACTAACAAAAAATCTTTACATTTTATCATCTTATCCCTACACTACTAAACATCAACTCTTTCAAATACCACCTATCACTTGCTATAGGAGACATGGCTTGCTTTCAGGAGGAAGAGGAATGGAAGGAATACGAGGAGCCGGTAAAGGATTACACCGGACTCAAGATACAGGTGCTGCAGGGCGGGAACGGAGCGCCCGAGTCCGGCCGCGACTCTGCCTCAGAGGACGCGCCTTCCGAAGGCGGGAAGGTGAAAGGACCTTGGAATAAGCCTGTGAGTATACAGCATTATTTATCGAGCCTTTCTCTAAGTTGGTAGGGGCCATGGGGTGATTTTGTTAACGTAGAACACCTTCTTTTTTCGTGGGAAATCATCAAATGACCACGCCCGCTGTGGGTGCAGCGGGAGGGAGTGTCAGAGTTTTACTGACCAAAACCTACTATGTTCCTTCTGGAGCCCTTTGGGTGCCGGGCGAGCGGTAACTCTCATGAACATCCCGCAGCCCCGGCAGAAGGTAGAACACCTCAAGTTACAAAATGCTTCTGTCTACAGTAATCTAGAATTTGACTTTCACGGTACAACGCCATCTAGTGTGATTGCCATTGAAACTTACATTATAATTTGGGATATTAAGATTGGTCGTCAAAAAACAATGTTGGTTGCCTTACGAGGATAAAAAGCCAAGTACAAAAATTTTGTCATCCAAGTCGGTGTTAGTTGAAGAGTTTCGCTTTTTTACCTCTAGCTTTGCAGCGTACTATTTTTTGTACTCCTGAGATTGTTTCGACGTTTCTTCTCAGGGTAGCCAGTTAGGAAATGTCGAATCCAGCGAGCGCATATTAAAAAAATGACAAGTAAAAGACTATTTACGCTATTTACAGAATAAACCATTTCATTACAAACCAGCTTATTGACTTTGAGAATATTATCTACAGCAGGCAGACGCGGAGGCAGCCGCGCCGGCGCCTGTGGAGGAGCCCAAGCCGCGCGAGAGCAAGCCCGCCGCCTACGTGCCGCCCTCCTCGCGCATGCGGCCCTTAGAGAGCGTGCGCAAGAGTACGGTGAGTGGACAGGGGGACCAAACAGCTGGTGACAACTGTAGTTGTAATGTTGGGTGTCTTGGATCGATAAATGAAAGACGTTGCACTGTCTAGTCAGGTTTATAAAGTGTAATCTTACGTACTACATAATATATGCGGGGCGATGCGTCACACTCTACATGGTGACGCGGTGGTCGCTTCCTCCCCCTAGGTAGTGGGTTCATGAGGATTCCCCCTAATACCCAAAAAAAGGGGGCCGAAGCCTCGGCCGCGCCTACTAGGATGGCTACTTTACTTATAGATTGCGTGTTTGACGGTATGCGGCCGATGTTACGGCATTTGTCAAACGCTGATTACAAAAAATTATTACTCCTTAGTCAAATCTCATGTGAGGCTCTGCTGCGATTGGTTGTAAGTTTTATGGTCAACCAATCACCAAGCCTTATGGTCAACCAAATCAAGTCGTGACTTGGTTGACCATAAGACTTGTTGACCTAACCTTCTAGAAACTGGGGGTATGCTTAACCTGGATCTATCTAAAGGGTTAATGAACTTGAAGTCGCTTGTTAACTTTCAAGTATGAGTATTCGGTCATGCAGTTTGGTTGTGCCACAGCGGGTTGCTGTTGGTGATTTTATCAGGGTATGATGAGGCATGACATTAAGTTGCCACACGTCTTAATCGATCTTGATACGCGCCCATACTCTGCAAGGCATTAATGTTTGTATGTTTGATGTATACAGAAGCACGCACCGGACATCCACAACGACGACTACTTCCCGGTGCTGGGCGCCAGCAGCAAGCGCGGCGCGACCGGCGGCGGCTGGAGCACGGCCGGCGCCGGCGCCACGCGCGACCACAACAACACGCGCGCGCCCCTCGCGCTCGGCAACCGCTTCACCGAGCTGCAGGACGACAGCTAGCCAGTTCGCACAGGTCATATATACCACACACACACACACACACACAGAGCACAACAACACGCGCGCGCCCCTCGCGCTCGGCAACCGCTTCACCGAGCTGCAGGACGACAGCTAGCCAGCTCGTACAGGTCATATATACCACACACACACACACACACACAGAGCACAACAACACGCGCGCGCCCCTCGCGCTCGGCAACCGCTTCACCGAGCTGCAGGACGACAGCTAGCCAGCTCGTACAGGTCATATATACCACACACACACACACACACACAGAGCACAACAACACGCGCGCGCCCCTCGCGCTCGGCAACCGCTTCACCGAGCTGCAGGACGACAGCTAGCCAGCTCGTACAGGTCATATATACCACACACACACACACACACAGAGCACAACAACACGCGCGCGCCCCTCGCGCTCGGCAACCGCTTCACCGAGCTGCAGGACGACAGCTAGCCAGCTCGCACAGGTCATATATACCACACACACACACACACACAGAGCACAACAACACGCGCGCGCCCCTCGCGCTCGGCAACCGCTTCACCGAGCTGCAGGACGACAGCTAGCCAGCTCGCACAGGTCATATATACCACACACACACACACACACAGAGCACAACAAAACGCGCGCGCCCCTCGCGCTCGGCAACCGCTTCACCGAGCTGCAGGACGACAGCTAGCCAGCTCGCACAGGTCATATATACCACACACACACACACACAGAGCACAACAACACGCGCGCGCCCCTCGCGCTCGGCAACCGCTTCACCGAGCTGCAGGACGACAGCTAGCCAGCTCGCACAGGTCATATATACCACACACACACACACACAGAGCACAACAACACGCGCGCGCCCCTCGCGCTCGGCAACCGCTTCACCGAGCTGCAGGACGACAGCTAGCCAGCTCGCACAGGTCATATATACCACACACACACACACACAGAGCACAACAACACGCGCGCGCCCCTCGCGCTCGGCAACCGCTTCACCGAGCTGCAGGACGACAGCTAGCCAGCTCGCACAGGTCATATATACCACACACACACACACACACAGAGCACAACAACACGCGCGCGCCCCTCGCGCTCGGCAACCGCTTCACCGAGCTGCAGGACGACAGCTAGCCAGCTCGCACAGGTCATATATACCACACACACACACACACAGAGCACAACAACACGCGCGCGCCCCTCGCGCTCGGCAACCGCTTCACCGAGCTGCAGGACGACAGCTAGCCAGCTCGCACAGGTCATATATACCACACACACACACACACACACACAGAGCACAACAACACGCGCGCGCCCCTCGCGCTCGGCAACCGCTTCACCGAGCTGCAGGACGACAGCTAGCCAGCTCGCACAGGTCATATATACCACACACACACACACACACAGAGCACAACAACACGCGCGCGCCCCTCGCGCTCGGCAACCGCTTCACCGAGCTGCAGGACGACAGCTAGCCAGCTCGCACAGGTCATATATACCACACACACACACACACAGAGCACAACAACACGCGCGCGCCCCTCGCGCTCGGCAACCGCTTCACCGAGCTGCAGGACGACAGCTAGCCAGCTCGCACAGGTCATATATACCACACACACACACACACAGAGCACAACAACACGCGCGCGCCCCTCGCGCTCGGCAACCGCTTCACCGAGCTGCAGGACGACAGCTAGCCAGCTCGCACAGGTCATATATACCACACACACACACACACAGAGCACAACAACACGCGCGCGCCCCTCGCGCTCGGCAACCGCTTCACCGAGCTGCAGGACGACAGCTAGCCAGCTCGCACAGGTCATATATACCACACACACACACACACACAGAGCACAACAACACGCGCGCGCCCCTCGCGCTCGGCAACCGCTTCACCGAGCTGCAGGACGACAGCTAGCCAGCTCGCACAGGTCATATATACCACACACACACACACACACAGAGCACAACAACACGCGCGCGCCCCTCGCGCTCGGCAACCGCTTCACCGAGCTGCAGGACGACAGCTAGCCAGCTCGCACAGGTCATATATACCACACACACACACACACACAGAGCACAACAACACGCGCGCGCCCCTCGCGCTCGGCAACCGCTTCACCGAGCTGCAGGACGACAGCTAGCCAGCTCGCACAGGTCATATATACCACACACACACACACACACAGAGCACAACAACACGCGCGCGCCCCTCGCGCTCGGCAACCGCTTCACCGAGCTGCAGGACGACAGCTAGCCAGCTCGCACAGGTCATATATACCACACACACACACACACAGAGCACAACAACACGCGCGCGCCCCTCGCGCTCGGCAACCGCTTCACCGAGCTGCAGGACGACAGCTAGCCAGCTCGCACAGGTCATATATACCACACACACACACACACACAGAGCACAACAACACGCGCGCGCCCCTCGCGCTCGGCAACCGCTTCACCGAGCTGCAGGACGACAGCTAGCCAGCTCGCACAGGTCATATATACCACACACACACACACACACAGAGCACAACAACACGCGCGCGCCCCTCGCGCTCGGCAACCGCTTCACCGAGCTGCAGGACGACAGCTAGCCAGCTCGCACAGGTCATATATACCACACACACACACACACACAGAGCACAACAACACGCGCGCGCCCCTCGCGCTCGGCAACCGCTTCACCGAGCTGCAGGACGACAGCTAGCCAGCTCGCACAGGTCATATATACCACACACACACACACACACAGAGCACAACAACACGCGCGCGCCCCTCGCGCTCGGCAACCGCTTCACCGAGCTGCAGGACGACAGCTAGCCAGCTCGCACAGGTCATATATACCACACACAACACACACAGAGCACAACAACACGCGCGCGCCCCTCGCGCTCGGCAACCGCTTCACCGAGCTGCAGGACGACAGCTAGCCAGCTCGCACAGGTCATATATACCACACACACACACACACAGAGCACAACAACACGCGCGCGCCCCTCGCGCTCGGCAACCGCTTCACCGAGCTGCAGGACGACAGCTAGCCAGCTCGCACAGGTCATATATACCACACACACACACACACACAGAGCACAACAACACGCGCGCGCCCCTCGCGCTCGGCAACCGCTTCACCGAGCTGCAGGACGACAGCTAGCCAGCTCGCACAGGTCATATATACCACACACACACACACACACAGAGCACAACAACACGCGCGCGCCCCTCGCGCTCGGCAACCGCTTCACCGAGCTGCAGGACGACAGCTAGCCAGCTCGCACAGGTCATATATACCACACACACACACACACAGAGCACAACAACACGCGCGCGCCCCTCGCGCTCGGCAACCGCTTCACCGAGCTGCAGGACGACAGCTAGCCAGCTCGCACAGGTCATATATACCACACACACACACACACACAGAGCACAACAAAACGCGCGCGCCCCTCGCGCTCGGCAACCGCTTCACCGAGCTGCAGGACGACAGCTAGCCAGCTCGCACAGGTCATATATACCACACACACACACACACACAGAGCACAACAACACGCGCGCGCCCCTCGCGCTCGGCAACCGCTTCACCGAGCTGCAGGACGACAGCTAGCCAGCTCGCACAGGTCATATATACCACACACACACACACACACAGAGCACAACAACACGCGCGCGCCCCTCGCGCTCGGCAACCGCTTCACCGAGCTGCAGGACGACAGCTAGCCAGCTCGTACAGGTCATATATACCACACACACACACACACAGAGCACAACAACACGCGCGCGCCCCTCGCGCTCGGCAACCGCTTCACCGAGCTGCAGGACGACAGCTAGCCAGCTCGTACAGGTCATATATACCACACACACACACACACACAGAGCACAACAACACGCGCGCGCCCCTCGCGCTCGGCAACCGCTTCACCGAGCTGCAGGACGACAGCTAGCCAGCTCGCACAGGTCATATATACCACACACACACACACACACAGAGCACAACAACACGCGCGCGCCCCTCGCGCTCGGCAACCGCTTCACCGAGCTGCAGGACGACAGCTAGCCAGCTCGCACAGGTCATATATACCACACACACACACACACAGAGCACAACAACACGCGCGCGCCCCTCGCGCTCGGCAACCGCTTCACCGAGCTGCAGGACGACAGCTAGCCAGCTCGCACAGGTCATATTATTATATACCACACACAGGCGGCAAAAACCTCTGCCACACCTGCACTCTTGGCAAACACTTCTGTCACGACTACACAGGCGGCAAACACCTCTGTCACGGCTGCACAGGCGGCAAACACCTCTGTCACGGCAGCACTCGCGGCAAACACCTCTGTCACGGCTACACAGGCGGCAAACACCTCTGTCACACCTACACAGGCGGCAAACACCTCTGTCACGGCAGCACTCGCGGCAAACACCTCTGTCACGGCTACACAGGCGGCAAACACCTCTGTCACACCTACACAGGCAGCAAACACCTCTGTCACGGCTACACAGGCGGCAAACACCTCTGTCACGCCTACACAGGCGGCAAACACCTCTGTCACGCCTACACAGGCAGCAAACACCTCTGTCACGCCTACACTCGCGGCAGACATCTGTCTTACCTACACAGGCGGCAAACACCTCTGTCACGCCTACACAGGCGGCAAACACCTCTGTCACGCCTACACAGGCGGCAAACACCTCTGTCACACCTACACAGGCGGCAAACACCTCTGTCACACCTACACAGGCGGCAAACACCTCTGTCACGGCTACACAGGCAGCAAACACCTCTGTCACACCTACACAGGCGGCAAACACCTCTGCCACACCTGCACTCTTGGCAAACACTTCTGTCACGACTACACAGGCGGCAAACACCTCTGTCACGGCTGCACAGGCGGCAAACACCTCTGTCACGGCAGCACTCGCGGCAAACACCTCTGTCACGGCTACACAGGCGGCAAACACCTGCCACGCCTACATAGGCAGCAAACACCTCTGTCACGGCTACACAGGCGGCCAACACCTCTGTCACGCCTACACAGGCGGCAAACACCTCTGTCACACCTACACAGGCGGCAAACACCTCTGTCACGGCAGCACTCGCGGCAAACACCTCTGTCACGCCTACACAGGCGGCAAACACCTGCCACGCCTACACAGGCAGCAAACACCTCTGTCACGGCTACACAGGCGGCCAACACCTCTGTCACACCTACACAGGCGGCCAACACCTCTGTCACGCCTACACAGGCGGCCAACACCTCTGTCACGGCTACACAGGCGGCCAACACCTCTGTCACACCTACACAGGCGGCAAACACCTCTGTCACACCTACACAGGCGGCCAACACCTCTGTCACGCCTACACAGGCGGCAAACACCTCTGTCACGGCTACACAGGCGGCAAACACCTCTGTCACACCTACACAGGCGGCAAACACCTCTGTCACGGCTACACAGGCAGCAAACACCTCTGTCACGGCTGCACTCGCGGCAAACACCTCTGTCACGGCAGCACTCGCGGCAAACACCTCTGTCACACCTACACAGGCGGCAAACACCTCTGTCACGGCTACACAGGCAGCAAACACCTCTGTCACGGCAGCACTCGCGGCAAACACCTCTGTCACGGCAGCACTCGCGGCAAACACCTCTGTCACGGCTACACAGGCGGCAAACACCTGCCACGCCTACACAGGCAGCAAACACCTCTGTCACGGCTACACAGGCGGCAAACACCTGCCACGCCTACACAGGCGGCCAACACCTCTGTCACGGCTGCACTCGCGGCAAACACCTCTGTCACGGCTACACAGGCGGCAAACACCTCTGTCACACCTACACAGGCGGCAAACACCTCTGTCACGGCAGCACTCGCGGCAAACACCTCTGTCACGGCTGCACTCGCGGCAAACACCTGTCACGCCTACACGGGCGGCAAACACCTCTGTCACGGCTGCACTCGCGGCAAACACCTGTCACGCCTACACGGGCGGCAAACACCTCTGTCACGGCTGCACTCGCGGCAAACACCTCTGTCACGGCTGCACTCGCGGCAAACACCTGTCACGCCTACACGGGCGGCAAACACCTCTGTCACGGCTGCACTCGCGGCAAACACCTCTGTCACGGCTGCACTCGCGGCAAACACCTGTCACGCCTACACGGGCGGCAAACACCTCTGTCACGGCTGCACTCGCGGCAAACACCTCTGTCACGGCTGCACTCGCGGCAAATACCTCTGTCACGGCTGCACTCGCGGCAAACACCTGTGTCACGCCTACACAGGCGGCGAACACATCTGTCACGGCTGCACTCGCGGCAAACACCTCTGTCACGCCTGCATTCGTGACAAACACCTCAGTGTCATCTTTACATTTAAGTCTAGATATTGTTTTAAGTTTATTTTGCGTCATAGCCAGTTTTTGATACCCATGATTTTTAATACTTTGCGATATACCTTGACTGAATTAATAATTTTAATTACCAACCTTACAATCAGTCAATAAGTGTGGTGATCAATTAATAACACTTTGTTTTGGCCTTTAATTAGGAGACGATAAGTAATAAATTTTTATTTCTAGTAGAAGTAGCAAATATAAAAGTTGAAATTTATATCTCCCGTTTTTTGCCTGTTAAGTCAACAGTATTGCTATAAACTGTTAAACCTTGTATGTTATTGAACTGTTATTTAATTCTCCAGGTAACTACACGACATCGTGATACGCTGCAGTAAAGTGAAGTGTCTATATGGACTTGTAAGCGAAGCCAGGCGCATAGCATATACAATATATTACCTACAACACACACACATGCAACAGACAGAACAACGTGCATTTCCTATTAATATAAGCCCCAAAAAGTTCCCTTGAGGCAAAAATGGCGGCGGCAGACAGTTGCTATACACAAGACTGTTCCAAATTTGAATTGTATTTTCTCTTCAGTGTTAATTTTAAGCCAGTCACATTAGTTAGTCGATTATTCCTGTAATCGATACTTATTCTTAGCGACGTCCGTTTCGTGTGAACTGTAGACAATAAATTAATGCCTAAAGTGCTTTCGTCATGCATTTTGATGTTAGAAAACACTCATTTTAGGGAATACTTTTTTACATATGGCAACTGTCTTAAAAAAAGTGTAAAAGCAAGAAATGAATGTGCGATTTGTTATTTTTTATGTTTATATTGATAAATAAATAATAAAAATGTGTCTCGTATGCGTGGAAATGGACATTAAGGGAAAATAAAAACAATTGGTGGAATTATTTATATACAAAACCAGATGATTTAAGTGTTAATCAGTAAAACCAAGCGTGGGTTATAGATTTTTATATTTACTAAACGAAATTGTTATAAAAATAAGCAATATTTGGAAAATAAAGTAAAGTGCTCCGGTTAACGACATTGTACATTTTGTTTTGATAGTGCAATTATAAATTCTGTAATGGCAAATCATTGGAAATATCTTGTACCATAGAAATAAATTATGTATTTAAAACTAATGTCTATTTTATTCAGCTGAGGATGTAAGCTGGCCTTCGTTGTCGTAATAAGAGTCGCATCAGAATTAAATATAAATCAATTGTTAATACTTGTTTATTATTTCATTTACCTCTATTGCAACCTTTATTCAGTAGAACAAGCAAGAAAAGCCATTGAAGTTCATTGAAAAACCAATTATAAAGTTTGTGAAACGTTGAGAACAGCGCCATCTATGTTGTACAGCTAAAAACTCATCAGCGCCAATAAGAGGTGTTTGTTATATTTATGCATATAACACAGATGTCGCTAGTGTGGCGGGTTTGTAAAGATTTAACTTATTTTCTTTTTTAAATAATGTTACAGGCGATAAATATTGATTTTTGTATCGGTGACTAAATTTGCATAAAATGTTTTATGATTATGGACTTTTTATTCGTCAGAATTGTTAATAATGTATGAGTTATTGCCGATTGTTCTAACTCACGCAATAAATATTTTTGAATCAATACGCTATGGAACCGTAATTGGTGGGTTACAAGTGTACTTGCTTCGGCAGTACATATACTAAAATTGGAACGATACAGAGAAGATTAGCATGGCCCCTGCGCAAGGATGACACGCAAAATCGTGAAGCGTTCCACATTTTTTGGAGATTTTAGATCTGATCGTTTCTTTTAAAGGAGTATTATTTTACCCGACCGCGTCAGAAAAAAGATAGTTTTTTTATGAATGAGACAAATTATGCGTTTTAATAACGTGGACCTAAAGCACAGATTTATTTTTATATAAATTTGATGTAGTAGGCAGGCATGCAAATTATATGAGAAAAATCCGGCCAAGTGAATGTTGGACTCGCATACCGATTGTTCCGTACATTCCACTATAACTACTTCCGAGATCTAATCGCAAATATTTAGTTTAAAGATTTATTCTTGTATTTGCGTTGCGGTCTAATAAAATGTTTCCTTTTCAACGTTGAGTTAGGGTACTTCACTTCGGTCGTCTTGTACAACCCGAACTACATATTAATCCCGGACGCCTACTAAATGAAAAAAATCAGGACGGGTGGATGCGCTACCTTTTAACGTACTGGCTGAGAGACAACAAAGTAATCTCATAAGGGATTCCTCTTTCCCTTTTGAGGTACGGAATCCTAACAAGGGATTTTTTGGAATCGACTTTTCATCACTTTTTTTGGGGGCTTGGAGTAGCTAAGGAGACAGAAAAGAATATTTTTGGATTTCTGTATTGATGTGCGTGTTGCAAGGCGATAGGTTTGATTCCTTCAGAGTAACTTTCATTTGTTACTCAGTAGCTTAGCAAGATACTAAGTAAAACAAAAGAAAAATAAATACCATAAAACTTTATTTACAATACCTACTCAAATCATACAAACTTAAAAACTAGTGTTAACTTAAATACTAAAGTTCTCTTCTAATCTCCTTAAATGATCAACATTGGACTCCTGTGGTGGGCTACTATGGCTTAAAATATTATTTTTATAAACATCCAAACTCCTTGCAGCCATATTGCTGTAAACTTCTCGCGGCACAATACGATTTTGGGCGGGAATTTTGACATTTAGGTTACCCGTCAAACTTAGCCCGCGGTCCATGAAAACTCTTTCGTTCGGATACACGCTAGGGTTTAAAAATGGGACATCGGGTTTTGGTAGGTTTCTGAACATCGTTCTGTCGACGATAGGATTGTGTGCGTTAATATTGTTGATTGACTTCATCCATTGCTGTTGTTGTGTTGGCGGGACCCTGTTGGGGTAGTTGAACACCCAGAGCCGGTCGCCGACAAACATAGGGCGTGGACTGACGATGCCTAAGCTGCTGTAGTACTGTTGCGCAAGTAATTCGATGTCGTTTGTATATTTTCGCTTCCATTTCGTTCGGCGGTTTTGGAACCATATTTTTATCTGGAAAAGGAAATTACAATGAGTGTGAATTGACTACGATTAAGTACACAAAATCTTTAACGATTTCCTAGTCCTTAGAAAAGACGGACAAGTCAATCTCATATCTTCTACAGCACTAAGCTTTTGACCCATGTACCACGAGGTGTTTTAGAAACATTCAAATTAATTGCAGAAAGAACACCTTGACATGTGGGGATTGAACCTTCCTTGCTTTGTGAAAGTTGGAAATATCTGCCTTCCTACCAATTTCAAACTTAGGGGAAGATCGGGTAGCCCCGGACACATAAATGAATTGCAAATAAGAAATAAATTAACGAAATTATTGACTTTAATTTGTACTTAAAATAAAATTAGGAACTTCTTTAATCATATTAATAAAACATTAGTAATTAAATTACATTTTGTAACGAAATAGAGTAAGAATTATTAGGTCTTATTTTTTCGGCATCGCAAGAAGTGGCGGGTAGCCCCGGACATCATACTTAATGGTGGCCCAATCGTTTTTTTAGCCTTACAAACGTCACAACTATAACAAGAATTCGATGCATCAATATAAACGCAATCTTTATGGGCCCAGTCTTTGCATTCCTGGCATTGAATGCAAACACTTACTTAATTTTAAAAATGTATGTGATAACTTGCGTCGAAGTTTGACAGGAGCGGCGAAAATTTTATGGCCGGAACAAAACATTCGCTCACGGCTAACTTACTCCTCACTCACGCCGCAACTGAACGGCATTCGTTTTTGTTCTTAATTACACAAATTAACGATAATAATATATCTATGGAATGCGTTTAGTTTCTTAGATATTAAAATGTCCGGGGCTACCCGCCGTCCGGGGCTACCCGACTTTCCCTTATACTTTACTGGACGGAAATACATTTTAGATATATCATCCTACGAATATTATAAATGTGAAAGTTTGTGAGCATGGATGTTTGTTACTATTTCACACTCAAACGGTAAGGACAATTTTTACGAAATTTGATATGGTGTTAACTGACCCCCTAGATCAACATATAAGCTTCTTTATAACCGACTGCGTTAGAGAGGGGTAATGTATTTGCAGCTATAACCGATATTTGCTTGGACTAAGTCGCTGACTACGGCTACTTTTTTTACACAGATACATAGTAACAACACAAATAAGTAGTAATTTCCAATCTACCACGACATTACCGACTTACTTGTGTCTCAGTAAGTCTAAGCTGCCTGGCGAGTCTGCCTCGTGCCGCTACGGACAGGTATCTATTCTTCTCGAACTCGGCCTCCAAGCTCTTGATCTGCTGCGCGCTGAACGCAGTCCGGGCGCGCTTGCCGCGGGACGAGCACGATCCTGTGAAACAATTGAATACTGTATTTTTCTTCTACTTTGTTTTTTTTTCTATTATAAAGCCACTCTTTAAATAAGACTAATTTGCTGATATTTTTGATAGAGTAACTTTTGGAGTTTTTTGCCGGTTCTTCTTCATAAGAGTGACATTTTGGAACCACGCAACTAAATTTAGTAACGATTTGAAAGTGCCTGAGAAGGCCTATTCGAAATAAAAACTTTTTGATTTTGCTGATGTGGCTATTATTAAATAAATGAAATGGATTAGTGTCAGTAAAACTAAGTAAACTGCCCACATAGACGAGTGGTGTCAGACATTGACTATGATTCCCGTATGGGACTGACATGAGCGGCAATCCCAAGTAATATAAATCCAGGACTTTTTATTTAGGCAGTCTATCGTAACGGGCACCCGTTCCCGAGCGTGGTAGTAAGGATTAGTGTCAGGCTCTCACTGACTAAACCTGTACCCCAGTCAGCCGTGTTCCGTCATTTGACTTTAAGGAGCCTGTGCGTGAAAATGCGTCGTAATTATTCATGCACCGGGTTCCTATTTTTTTTATCAGTGTCCAAGAGAACACCGCACCTGATACGGGGGAGAAAGCCACCTTTGCGGGGGAGAAAGCAGGCCTCCTGTTCTATGTACATTCAACATTTTACTTGCTCTACACTCATTATTATGTATCTTCAATATCATTACTGTGTCTTACGCTTAACGTATTAGTCGGCTTTCGACAACATAGCTAGCGCTTACTCTATCATTAGTGTGATGTTTAGAAAAATAGGAGCTGCAAAACTCTTTAATGTATTAGGTACTACATCAATCGATCGATGCCGATTGGCGGGCGGCATCGAATGATGGTCATTGGTCAGTTGAATTATTTGACATCAATCGATAGCTTTTATCATACAAATTGATCGATCAACATTTGATTGGTGGTAACACTTTACTCCAACACACCCTTACTTTTGCATTTTACACAGTTGGTATTTATTCGATAACATATTTTAGCGACCCGCCCAGTTACCGCACGGGTGCAATAAGTAACAAAAAAGCATCAAAATCCGTTCCATACCTAGCTTTTTTTTCATTTCTTTTTAAATACCTATTACAAATATCCGTGTGGTGTCCGGATATAAAGAATAGCACCACCCCATATCCTTCACTGGGTGTCGTAAAAGGCGACTAATGGACCTTAAGACCCAGTGCACTGTACCAAGCACCTTGGGTCTCCCGAATGGTGGCGGGTAAACAACCAACAATCGCATTCCCAAAGAGGGTTAGTGTCAGGCAGGCGGCCGACTATAAAACTATAGCCAAAACTTTAAGCAACACGTCTAGAAGACGTGTTGCGCCGACCCCAAATAATAATAATTGGGATAAGGGCAGGGGAATGATGATGATTACAAAACACATTTATTAATAGCTATCTTTAAGCTAACTGCTCTTCAGTTGAGAAAGGTCTATCAGTCATTAAACTAGAATCGATCTTACTCTTCAATAGCCGACGAGAGACGAATGACACCTGTGAAGCGATATCTTTACACCTTGATTTATGTACAGTTGGACAATAGTGAGTCTAGCCAAGAAATCGAGGTTCTACCAAGATTTATGCCTGTTATTTGATCTTAATAGTACCTATTTAGATTTAGAATAAAAAAAACTAACTATTTAACTAACAATAATAATGCATAGAACATTAATCCCTCAATGCTCTTCGTCCTCTCTCCTTTTATTGTTTTATGCTATGCCCGACAGGGTCTAAATACTTAATTGTGACTGAATTATTTATATACCAATAACCTGTATAAATTATGGTACGCAATACAGAATTGAGAATTGAGATAGCCTTTAAGTCAATCGTAATTACCAAATGGTCTTACGGCACATCTTAAAGTAAGGCAGTTGTGGAAGAGATTGCCGGGGCTGCGGGATGTCCGTAAGAGTTACCGTGACACTCAAAGAGCTCCAGGAGGAACATAGTGGGTTTTAGACAGTAAAAGTCTAACACTCCCTCCCGCTGCACCCACAGCGGACGGGCGGGGGTCATTTGATAATTTACCACGAAAATAAAAAAAGTTGTGGAAGAGAGATTCTGCTCTAAGCAGTGTGGTGCACAGTTCCGCTTCCATGACTGAAAAAAATGGCTCTAAGAGACTGTCTACGAGTAGAATAGTAGTGTTCTACATGTGATTGTCAGTGTTGTTTAGTGTTTAAACTCTATGCATAGATGATTAAGTGGTTAATTGTTTACGAGGGGCCAATAATTTGTTTCGTAGAATGCGTCTGGGTATTTTCTGGTTAATTGATCAGCATCTTATTGTTTTTTACGCCTTCAAAGATATTAAAGTTGCTGTGTATACGTGGAAAGAGAATTAAAGCTACTTGTCATAATTAGGCCAGTAACAATTAACTTCATAATTACTAACTCAACTAACGACGTTCTATATTACGGAAGTCAAATTGAGCGGACGTAGAAATCTCAGACACAACTCGTCACCACGTCACGGCTATTTTCAATAAACACCTCGCGCTTAAGTAATTAGGAGTAATATATCAACGTGACATGTCATCCCAACGACGCGACGCCATTTTGAATTGTGAGCGCCATTAGATAGCCGAACTCTCGAACCGCGGGCGCTAATGAGCGCCAAAATGTTAGGTTTTTTTTTTAATTTTTATGTTAATGTTGTGTAATGTACAGCCAATTGTATGGCTTGTGATTAGGGTTTGGTAATTTATGTAGGATATCTTTAAAATATGTTTATTTTGGTTTGTAAGTTCCATAGTGATTAGGCTTAGATGATGGTAAATAGAAAAGCTGATAATTGTCTGGGTACAGCTTTCATTATTCTAAACGAAACGTGCCACGTTTTCACTTGATCTAAAAGAAAGCCCGTTGATCTAAACGCCTAACATAAACCCATTTGAACCAGTCATTTAAAATGTTACATCCCACAGTGAAGGACGTCTTATACTAGACCAAAAATGTTTTAGCGATATGCTGATTCATGTCTATAAAACATTTAAATTTATTTAGGGCATTATACATATTGTTAACACTACGCTGTGTGTGAAAACTACGCTTAACCAAGAAGAAACTCTACAATAGTAGTAAATCTATACAGAATGGCAATACAATCAATCGAAATATTTCACGACAAAAATAAGTAAAAACACCCGACAACAATTCCTAAGAATCCTGTTTACAAAAACAATGTATCCGACCGCATCCGACATCAAACATCGTACACGAAACAGCGGCCCAGACGTAATCCATCAAATCGCCTGCAATAACGTACAAACTAAATTAATTAGCTTCTAAAATAATCCTATTGCCGCCAAAACGACATAAGTGACATCGCAAACCACTCCAACACTGGTAAAGCAATTAATGTCAATTTATCCTCGCTTGTCAACGCGCCATTCTTTGTTTCCCGCCAATGTAAATCCCGCACAATTTTATTAACCAACAAACTATTTAATTGACGCTTCTATTGCTACATAATAAAGACTATTTTCGAAGAACGTTTAACTGTCACATAGTTAAAGTAAACTTTGTATAGTCTATGACATTCGGGCCGTTCAGATACACACCCATCCGTTCGCTCGTAATAGAATTTTACAGCTTTTTAATGAGCTTAAGCCACTTACTAAATTTCAGTTGTGAGACGTTTCTTTTCATGTTTATTTCCTTTTTTTCTAACGGTTGAATAATGATGGGGGAGAAAGATTTAGCTAACGAGAGTCGGGACGCGCGGAGATTTATCTTTTCGTAACAAATTTAGAAAATGAGACATCACTGGCCGGTTAACGGGTGTAGCCTCTTAGGGGTGTCAGTTTCGTGAAGATATTTGACGTTTTACTTATGAGTATGGCGCTTGATAAATGGATGTCGTAGAATTAATTTGTCTTGTGAATATGTTTGAAATGTCGTATCTATAAGTTATATTCAGTATTAGAAATGATATCTGTGAAATATTAACAGGGTTAACGCCTATTTCCGAAGGTTAAAAAACTGTAATCACGCATTTTCGCTAGCTGCGATATTATTACATTAGGTATTTCCAGACTCCTGGCCTGGCCCTAGTATAAAAAAAAAACATGTATCTAATATACATATATTGTGAAATGCTACAAGGCAATATCTGTATTAATTTGGATAAACTGATTTATCTTTGTCCACTCCATCCACTCTCTTCACAATATTTCTTTTTAAACACAATTCCTTCTAAATAATATCACAAAAATCCGGAAAATCATATCCTCATTCAATATGTATCCAGTGGCATCCCTAATTTCGCATGTGTGTGTAACACCAATACATTATTTTTACATGTGTGCATGGAACGCAGGGAAACCAATTCAAATGGCTAATTCGAGCGGCAATTGGCCGAACAAAAACGTCCAGAAGCGCTTTATAGTTGGCAGATCGTAAATAAATTAGCGTTGTATGATGTTTTTAAACGTAAAACTCGTTATAACGAGTTATTGGCAATTGTCACTGAAAAAAACCTGTTTTTTTTTTTATTTTTCGGTTTGGAAAATTTATGTGTTTGTATTTTATAGCGCATTTGTGTGATATGTTTGTGGTATTTATGAAAACACTAAAACTACTACTATCAGTGTAAAAAGGTCGAATTGAGAAAATCCCTCCTATTTCAAATCGGCTAAAAAGGTTTTCATCCGCAATGCTATCACTTCCTTTTGAGTCTTAACATTGTGGTTCTGAAACATTTTATCAGTGAAAACTTGAAGCAAATAGTCTCACAGAGGGAAAAAAGCTATGATATTCCGGATAGCTTCGGTTACACGAGGAGCTATATGATCCTCATACATATATCCTCGTGTAACCGAACTATAAAGATAGAATTATATCACAATCTTTCGGACTTGAGCTCCTATCAGCAATTGAATTGAACAGCCTTCTTGATAGAATTCAAATATAGAAGATTTTAGTCTTAAGCTTCATGGTGAAATGCAATTAATTTTAAGCTCAGCAATTGCAAGCAGTGGTACTCGGATTGCGATCAGTCGCGTCCGTGCCATAGCCCCAAGAAGCGTTTGACAGCTGTGAGCTGACATAAGCTGTTTTTCAACAATGGCGTTTATCATCGACCGAGCCGGATCATTGATTAATGATTCTAGTTTAAAAGTATTTGTAAAACGTTCATTTGTGTGGTCTGTAGTTAAAATTATTCTTAGAAGTTAGAAATAGTAAGAACATTGTTAGAAACTTATTGAGTTTCGGTAGGTCATTCGCGACTTTGATTTCGCGGTTGTGGATACAATACATAATATCTATATAACATATCTAAAACCTCACAATATGGTTTATTGGTCAGCTACTCAAAGCTAAGCAAAGTCTAATACTAAATTAACGATTTTTTTTTAAGTGTTGGCGATATTGGAAATGGGAAAATACTTTTTGAACAGACCTACGCAGTCAGCCTGAAATTTAAATGCTTACTGGACACTTGACGAAAACCTATAAAAATGATTGGTCTTTTGATCTATACGTAATTTTACAGGCTGAGATAAAACGTACCTACGTGATAAAGTAAATAATCAATTTAAGAATCTAATAAGATTACTGAATTACCAAACCACAAACATATCAAAACACATTATTTATTTCTTGCATGATTAATATCAAAGTCAACGTTAATTATTTTAATTTCGTGAAGTCATTAAGCAAAGATATCCGAACGAACATATTAATTGGCGCCAAAAATACTTCGAGCGCGCGGCGTGGAGTCAAATGGCGCGGAAAGGCGTCAATTGCTTAACTTTTTAAAATGTTTTTTATTAATTATCTGGCTTCGAGTTACTGGCTCGCGTTTCTGTGATTTATTTGTTTATTTTGAAATTGTATATAGTAGATTTTGTCGGCGGATGGTGTTATTAGAGGTGTCGTTTTTGTGTGGAATCGTATTGATGTTAAATGTGACGTTATTTTACTTTTTATTGTGTGAGTTTTCAGCGGCCGCTTTAATATCTAATCTTTGGACGAATTAAGCTAGCATTTTGACATTAACTCGGTACAAAACATGACATTATTCTATCTTCAGTTGCTAAATATGCTACTGCAACGTCTGCTAGTTTTCTATTGTCAGCGCTATTGACAGTGGTTTCAACGTCTAATACTTAAAAAGGTTTGTACATACCTAAATAAAGTATACATCGTTGGAGAATAAAGCATATCTGATAAAAATACATACAGTAAGTTAACTCAGCTGTTTAAAAACAAATAATGCCTTCATCCGCGTGTTACGTCTATTTTTTGTTAATTAATTCTGTCTGGGATTTCTACTTTAGGCCTAAGCTCTCTCACTCACGGCGACTTTTTGTAACTTTGCAGTCCCGCGTTTGCCAAAAGCGCGACTGTACCTATCGCTTCTAACGCGTTTTAGTCGCATTTGCAACGCGCTACTAACTATGACATTCTATAACAATTTGAGAATTTAAGATCATATTTTTTCAGAACGTTGTTACATGATGTCCACAAATAATCTCTCTTTATTTAAAGCAGCACCAAAAACAACGTGAAAAATGTTACCTCCACGGTGTCCATCTTGAATTTACCATTTCGAGGTATTTTTGTGCCATGTTTGCGTCGCGACTAAATTTTGGGCCCGTAGGCGATGCCACACAGCTAGTGACCGCTTCGCATCGGTATCGATGCAGGCGCCCAACAGAATCGCGTCTGCATCGCTACAAAAAGTCGATGGGCGAGGAGCTTTAGAGTCACCTGAATGCAGAAGTTCATGACAAGCCAGTGAGTTTCCGATTTGACGTTTCGAGAAAATATTTCCGGACGGGTAGTGTTTGACACTGCCACTATAGTAAAATAGATTATTTTTATTTCAAGCTGGAGTCCATAGCAGTAATAGCAGTAACAGTTTAATTTACATTCTTGTATTAGTAGGTTACAGATACACAAAAAATATGTCTATCTTCACACCACCCTATGGTTGATTGATAGAGCATGCCTCAGACATTAAGTATGCCATTGTACATTATTTGTATAAAAAGCATAAATAAATGAATACAACATACAATTAAATTTCGGTATGGAGCCGCATCCATCTCCACAACATCGATCAATACATTGATTATGTCATCTAGGCAATACTAAGCATATTAGATTTCAGCTGACATTGAACACAATTTACACGAATATAAATGTCTGTAAACGTATTGCTTTTTAATAGTACGATATTGTACTATGGATGAAATGGTTTTAGTAAAAAGTATAAACATTACGTCAGAATTTTGTAGATTTTAAAAACCTGATGTTGAAAGGGGGGAATCTGTTATCATTGAAAATTATTTAGAAAGGAAATCTATCACATTTGTAAAAAACAGAACCTACATACTGCACGGTGTCTCACGCGGAGTCTACTTATACTGCGATTACTTTCCACACTCAACCCCTCCTGGCCCTTTAGCCAAACATCTCTAGAATTGTTAACGTCAGTCATTTCGATAAATCACGTGACTTAGATCTATACATTTCAGCGTTTTCAATTGACATTCTCAATTGTAGAAATATCACTTAGCTGGAGGGGCAGGACTCCAGACCAGCAGCCAGACTCAAGTTGAGTATGTGCGAACGATACGTGACGCTGGCTTAGGTAGTAGAAGGGGCCCGGAGTGTTTTTAGTCGGTGCGAGTCCGACATATCCTCGCATCGACCCGACATAAGGGCTCGGCGTGGGTTGAAGTAATTAGCCTTTCTCCCCGAAAACAAAAAGGACTCCAGACCGATGATCTTGTCTGAATGCTTAGAGTATCGCGAGATTTTCACAAGATTTTTCACCTTTCAACTGAAAATGTTCCGTCGGTTTGCAAGATTGCGGATGTAATCTGTTGTGGGTAGGTATTGATTATACTTTATCGTTCGCATTTGGTTTAGTGTAAAGAAGAATACGGCGTGGCATTTCGGAAATTGTTCAATATAGATAACAACACTGCGAGACACACAGTGGTAATTGGCGTGGTGCCCTATTCTACTCGACTATCCGTATTATTAGGCTATGTGGAAATTAGATAAGCGGTAGCTCTATGTAAAATACAGTATCAGTTATACCCGGTGAAAGTTGCAAGGCAACCTCAGCGTAGAAAAAATGCAATGAAAATTCAATGCATAAAGAAACAGCAGGTCTCTTGCTTGCTTGCTCATTGCACTTTTTCTTCTCTATAACCAGAACAGAATGGTGAGTAGGTACTAAGGAAACAGTAAGGTTCCGCGCAAATGAGCCACCGACCGACGGCTTCTGGCCAGCCACTTTGTTGTTCGAAAAGTGCTACTTATTTAGATTGGAATAAATGATTTTTGCATTTGGTTTTAGGAATGTTTTTAGTTTTAATTAATGCAGTGCAAAATGGAAGACCATGGCACAGCTGATCTAAAAAGCGAATTGGTTGTTGCCAAAATTATTCTTTATTAATGATGTGTGATCCTATTCACAGATTTTTTTTTTCAGTTACTGAATAAAATGCTAAGAAGCCACTGAGTAGCCAATTTAAAAACGTTTTTTAATAAATAAAATAGTTTGACCGTCGTAAATCAAGAAATAAACTAGATGTTATCAAATTGGCGCGAGGAATATCTAATATCTATGTAATTTTCACGGAATTATTCTCATCGTTCGAATAAAAACGTTGAGGAAGCAATAAATATTTTTCATCAATTATTATAAGTGTATACATGATGTTTTTTCTCCTGTGTGCGTCGGACGATTTCATTCGTTTTGTTATTTATGACACAACTAGTGTTCTAGCGTCGCACATTTGCAATTTTGTGCCTACGTGCTAGCGTCATAATTGAGTGATAAAAAGCACATTATACGTATACGTATGTACGTATGTATAGATAGTACGCAACATTTGTAAGTAATGTGTTTACTTGGCGTTACCACAAACTTGCGGATAAGGGTGTATTATCAGAAATGAATTAAGAATTAGCTTACACAAATTATTTTATAATTTTAAATGGTCATTTTAGCGTCGGAAATGTATCCTTGCATCCTTTTGGATCTCTGTAAAACTCTTAACATATCAGTCCTCTAGAGACACCATATATTGTTACTTTTTATTCTAGAACTCTTAAAGAATTTCTGTGACTTTGGTTTGGGTCAATGCTTACATCAACGATACGACCACAGATTCAATCAATTTGACCTATACCTATGGTACAAAATAATAACTACAAAATTCTTATGATCTATAGTAACAGAATTTTCTTTTACAGTTACATTTAAACCTAAACAATGTTTATGGTCTTCGATTTGAAGAATCGATGGACAAATATTTCCCGCCGTAGCCGTGCAGAGCACGTTCAAGGAATGTCATGTCACCAGCAATGTTTCCAAACTGGGATTACTTTTTACCAGATTTATGTAGCAATCATTGGCTGCTTTATTGGTAAGTCAGCTGTCCGTCTGTATGTTTGCTTGAATCTTTAAAACTACGCGACGGATTTCAAAGCGCTTTTTTTTAAGTGATTCAATAGGATGGTTTATATGTATAATTTGCATCAGTACTCCACTCGTGCGAAGCTGTGGCGGGTTTCTAGTTAATTATAAATTAAAACGGCAGTTTCATAATAACATGGCATTAAGTAACCCAATACGTCGTAAATAAAGAATTTGAATTTGAAAGTCTTCACACATAAGTCCGAGCGACTGTTATGTTAGCTCATCACTTTATGCTTTCATCGAAACATTGGCATATTTTGCTTCTTTTTATCCTCTTCATAAAGATTATTTTATGAACTTTCTTGCCGGTTCTCCTCTATACATTTTGGAACCGCGCAACTCGATTCGGTAACGTTTTGAAAGTGCCTGAGAACTGAGAAGGCCTATTCGAAAAAAAACCTTTTGATTTTGAGATAAAGTCTATATATCTTACATAGGTATTTGTTTTTTTTTCCTGGATGTTCCTGTTGTTTCTATCATAATGCGCTTTGCTATATTTTTTACTTAGTCATTAAATAATAAAATTGTTCATAAGGTAGATATTCTTATAAGAAACAACGTAGTTTGTTGTGGTTTTCATACACATTTTTTATTAAAGTGAATGACTTTTTTGTCAATTTGTGAATTCAAAACACACTAGTTTATTAATTTGGTTTACTACCTATTATAAAAATTTGCAATAAAAACAACATTTTTAAGGGATGATTGTTGCCTTTTCTGAACTAGAAGCGAACATTTGTTTAAAATTTATTGAGATACGATATCTCAATAAATTTTAAACAAATGTTCGTTTAGTTTATAACGAGAACAGTTTTTGTTGGAGGCCTAAAATAAATAGAATATAACTTATGAATATTTCTTTATAACTTAGTAAAAAAAGAATATTATCAAGTTTCGTTTTTATACGCATATTATTTTTCTATCTAAAAAATTGTAGAGTTCCGGTGGAATATATTTTCCTACACCCTCTATACACGAGATAAATTATTTAGTAAATAACTATAAAATACAGGTGTTGCTTTCAATCATAAATTCCCTAGTCTTCTTATTATTCTACATGTAAATAAAATTAAATGGAGCTTACCCGATTGTGAATAATCGGTAGATTTCATATCAAGGAACTCTTGCGCATCGCCGACGGTAGAACTCTCAACGTCCACATTTTCCGAACTGTTACTGCTGTGCCGGTCATCATCGTCCGAATCGAGATTTTCAGGCACATCACTAATAAAGCTACTTCTTACATCACTAATCACCGCACTAGTCGACGGAATCACATCGTTTGAAAAATCATTCGTATTCTCTTTTTGAAATTTGTCAGCCAGCAAATTCTCTATAGAAAACGGTAATTTCGTTTCGTTTTTTTCTGCTTTAATGTCTTCGACATCCATTGTCGAATCGGAATCCATTTTGAATTTTACGAAAATTTTATTTTAATTATTTTATTAATACGTGTGCACTGTCAGAGGTTGGGGGACATTTTGAATCACATTTTAAGCACCGAACTATTTAATGTGGAGTAACTCACGAAGGGCCATAATTTAAACTAATAAGAAAGCTTCACGATGCGTTTTTGTCAATTCGCCCGCTGAAACGTCTGCTAGCGGAATGTTAACTGCCTCTTTTGAAAAACATAATCGAGTCTCAACGCAAATTGCTATCAATCACCCTTATTCCTCAGTCTATAAAGTCGAAATTCGTTAAATTGTCAAATTAGTTATATCTGGCATTGGTGCGACTCATCCGAATGAAGATTGAGAGTCTTTACTAATGGGCGTCTTTCTGGATGACAGTGTTGCTTCCAAAAACACAAGGAAAAATCAACTTTAGTCTATTAACTTAAGGTTTATAATAATTTAAAAGTAATTAAACGATGCAAATAGCTCATGAAGTGCCGTGGAGTTATAATTGGATTTGGACCAATCACAGTGAGGGGGCGTGGCATCGTCGCAGGCGCAGCGCGCGCGCACTGCTTGTACATCAAAAGGAGATTTATTTCCGGAGCCGAGTAATAAATGTGGGCGCTCATTAATTCTGATAATTATTTAGTTAGTTTGTTTAATTGGGATAGTCAGATGTACACTTATAGAACTCAGTGTGTATAAATTGATTTATTAGCTTCGCTCCTAGAGCTGTCCTCTCGGTCTTAATTATACGGTTTCTTGATATTCTTGTTAATTGTTTGTGAGTTTTTAATATTTTTGGGAGTAAATTGTGTTAATGAGATTTTATGCATGGGTAAAGGAAAATTTCTTCGATCTGGCTAAGGGAGAATATTTTATTTTTATAATTTCTTTCGTGAGAATGATTCATATTTAAGAGACATATAACGGTCTACTCACGCGTATTTATCGGGATAGCCCGATTAGTTTCGGACCCAACCGAAGCCTTTAGTCCAGTTCGACTCGCGACCGAGCGAGCGCATGATTAAGGACTCCGGTTGGGTCCGAAACTAGTCGGGCTATCCCGATAAATACGCGTGAGTAAACCGTTATATATCTATTAAAAAAAGGGAGGATCTATCTAGTTATTCTATCTCTCATTTAACTGTGTGCTAGTAAAGCTCCTTCCTTTAAAACTCTACATCTTACTGAAAGATATTTTCTATCTAGTACGACTCTTGGGAACCATTTTATATTTTTGACATTATCGCGAACAGACACACAGGTAGTCACGGCGGAGGACTTTGTTTTATATTATAATACTTAGTCTATACATATAAACATGTTTTATGTTTTGATATTACTTAATTTATTTAATTAAATGAAAGAAAATACACGTATTAGAAGTATTTTTCTAATTATTATAAGTAGTTTTTGCTTGTAGCTCTCCATATAAATAGTATTTTGAACAGCGTTTTTAAATACAGTTACAGCAAAATATTTCAAAATGATAACGATAGCCAAGTGAAATCGCCTACAACGAACCAAACTCCCAAACTACAAAAAAAAAATCGTTACATTTCAAAAACATATTAAAAAAGAATATTAAATCACAAAACGAATGTAAACCATTATTAAGAAATACTTTGTGTCGGCTTTCCTAAGCTGCGACATTTATTGTCATAATTAGGATGAACCCAGGTCGGTGGCGCTTACGTTTTTTTCTTAATTTTTTCTACCAATGATGAATGGGCGGTGTTGCTGTGGAAAAAAATGTGTGGGTGCGTGGTTCTGTAGGGTTTTAAGCTGTAAACTAACACTAATAACTAGTAGATAATATAAACGTAGATAAAGTGTATATTTTCTTCTTATTTATTAAATGCTGACAATGTGTAACTACTTTTTTTTCTGAAAAATTAAGTGGCAAAGGAGGTTATTTTTTTTTAAGGTTTTTATACTGTACTTTCAGGAATAATTAATATTATTACTCATTACAACGTATTTTGAGTTGTATTAGTGTTTCGGAAGGCACATAAAAATTTGTGTCCTGCGCCTGATCTCTTACCGGTCGTGTCGGATTACTGTCCCATCTGGCTATGAGAGTAAAGGAACAGAGAGTGCACCTGTGTTAGCACACGCTTGTGCACTATAATATGTCCTGCGTAGCTGGCTGGTGTCATAGTAACACTAGCCGCCGTGGCCGAAATCGGTCAGGGCACTTTATTATTATACAGTATTGTATTACGGATCCCTAAATCGTGAATTAATTTTTGACAACTCGGCACCGGTGAACGATGTCGGCATCGTTTCCGCATGCTTAGCTGCGGCATGCCCCGCAACTAAATTGCTACAGTATGCGCAGGAGTTGATGCCAAAGTGCAGATAAATACAAAAAGTTAATATGGAAGAGAAATGAGAGAAGAAAGGGATTTGATAAAAATAGTCTAATGCTTTTTCAATATTGTTTTTGAATTGAAGCTTTTTTTTTTTATTAATTTCCTTTCAAAAGCATCTTAAACTGCTATACGACCGTTGCTATGTCCAAGTGAAATACATACCTACAAATTACGTCTGGAAGCTACAAAATGCCATAAGATTATGTTACAAAATAATATGAATCGTAAACAATAGAAGGTAAAACTGAAAAATATCTAGGTGATTCCAATAGATTTGCACTACTCAGTTACCTTATCAGACATTAATAAAATATTATACCTGCTCAATGTATCACAGACAGCTCTGAACAGTCCTTCCGTCCATCATAAAATACACATACCTACTTACTGTTTCACAGTTTGTTCTGAACGGTCCTTCTGCCCCTCTCTACATATTGCCGTCGTCCGACAGTCGATCTGTCACCAATAAACGCGGGAACACGTGTAAGGATGTGCGCGGTTATCGCTTAATTAGTGTGTTTAGAAATGTTTAGAAAACTGTTTAAAAATGTAGCCGTAATTGGGGATTTTTGTATAGTATTGTTTAAGAATGTGATTATTTTGTAAATGTGACACTTTTGTCTGATTTTAAGTTACTCAGTATTTTAATGGAGTTATAATTTTAAATTTTTTGAGACTGTTACCGTGTTTTGAAAATTTTGATTTCTAAATCTTACTCTTGGAATTCATATAATATTCTGAATTGGAATATCCTTTTTGAAAGTTATAAGTAACGTTTCATAAAGTAACTTGCCTTAACAGAGTTAATGAGACAAATGAAAAACGCGGGGCAAACACAGCACGTTTATTAATCTAAAGAAGCTGAAAGCTGAAAAAAATGGCAAAACAAATAGGTACGTAGAAATGTCTCATAAACTTTTAAGTTAATGTTGCTTACAGTATTAAAACCAATTAAAACTAAACACCAAAGCTTTCTCAATAAATTCTTGAATATGAACCTGCATCCTGTAATAAGAAACAAAAAGCGGCACATACTTCTATTTAAATCATCCGAATTTTTGTTTATGGTAACACCAATTAACTTCCTACTAAAAAAAATCAAACTGTCAAATATATTTGATGCGGAACCTATAAACAGTTTTTGTGTAAACCAAGTATTTGTGGAATGTCTTAACGGTACACAAATATTTAACAGAAAAAGACATACGACTTCACACTTTGGGCATTTTAGGGCGCTTGCATTCTTAGTTTATTAGTTTTGCTGGTCTTTCAATCTGCTTCAAACACAGTCTGAAATTCAGTACTTGAATTTTATTTTCAAATCTTCAGTAATCAGGTCAATATAAAGTTATCTTATTTAAAAGTATTTTAATTAAACGTAGAACATTTTCAGATTTTCATTTCAGACTGTATGTGGCCGTGTAAATTGCTTGTCTAGAAATTGATTAAAAAAAACACAATCTCTTTAGCAATTCATTTGTTTAAGTGACGAATTCTGTTCGTCGTTTATCGTCGATCGATCGTTCGTATCGTTAATATCGACTTTCTATATTTGTACACAATGTATAAATACAATCTGAAGGACGGAAACCCTCAAAACGTCGCTTAATCCGATGAAGCAGAAAAATCAGGACAAATTGAATTAGGGCAGATTTGTGTAGTATAATTTGTAGGTATAGTAATGGAGGTATCGCACGTGATAGTTCCGTCATTATAATTGCGATGCCTCTCGAAGAATAGTTTAGCTATTTAATTTAGCACCAAGCGGCGGAAGAGTTTATTGGTGCAATCAGTAGTCGGATACCTACAGTAACTAATTGATTTATCGTGTGGTTATACTTCTAACTAAGATGTCGTGGTGGCCGTACGTTCCTATGCATGGATTTATGCAAAGAGGCAGGTTCAATCCCCAGCGCTGGTAGGTTTATCGTTGGGTATTTGACTAAAAAAATCTAATTAGTCTGTCAGAAAAAAATGCAAAAACCATTGGATGGGTACCCAGGTTTTTTTTTCATTAAACAAATAAAAATCTACAAAGATAATACGTTCAAAAGTGTATCGTATGGAAGTGACGGCTAGTAGTCACTTGTCAGTAAAGAGTGCATTGAGACATGACGTCACACAATATTTCAACCCGATTTACATATTAGATAACCATTTTTTATTTACGCGATACACTTGTTACTTTTATTTACTTACTCAAATAGCAATTTGTATCAGCATGGCAGTAACTACACGACGAAGAGACAAACGACAAGATAAACGGACAAACATGCAGACAAACAAACTTTCACATTCATAATATTAGTGTAATATAATTTACTTAAAAATAACGCTTTACACCTTAAAATTAACATAGTTACGTAAGTTGTATTACTAACAAACTATGGAGCAAGTTTTCCGAAATAAACTTTAATTCACGGGCTAACTTCAAAGGAAGAAACCTGGTCCTTTTTAAGGCTTAATAATAAGGCTTACACGGGGACACGGGTCCAACATGCAGAGGCGATAGGTACCAAGATACGATTTACTATATCATTATTTAAAAAAGTATTGAACTAAATAAACATCGTATCGGATAGTTTTCACTGCTATAAATATGTCAACAGTACGTCTCAGTCCGTGTGTTTGTCAACACGTTGCGTCTGCAAGTCTGTTCCATTCTGACTCAAGAAACATCTTCATTGATTACTATTGATGGATGTAAATCTAGCGTTTAGTTAGAGTAGATAGCGAGAAAATATCGATAAGAAACCTCGTAGTTATTTTAAATCAAATCAAATCAAATCTTTATTTGCATTCCATATGTTACATAGTTGGTATTTTATAATGTTAAGACAATATTAGAAACAATATGGACCCGGTAGGGCACAGCATAAAGAGGTTAGAGAGGTTTGCAGTACCTTTCTTATCACCTAGTATTCGTAAATACTTGCTTATAACTAAAAACTTAAGTATACTAACATTATTATATATTTATGTGTGCGCGTGCGTGTGTGTGAGTGTATGTGTGTGTGTGTGTGTGTGTGTGTGCTGTGTAAGATTATGTTATTTATTTTTTTATTGATTTTATGGTTGGGGTTGATTTAATTTGATTTAATGTGACGTCTTTTCAGCTTCTTCTTTAGGAAATAACTTTGAACATTTTGTCTTATTTCTATAACTATAAACAAGATTATTATATTCGTGAACAAGAGAAAATATTATAAACCCTAAATTTTGTAAGATGCATGTTTGTTTCTCTATCACACACAAACGGCTGGATGAATTCTAATGAAATTTGGTATGCCGGCACCCTGGATTAACGCATAGACAATTTTTTTAACCAAGTACGTCAGATAGGGGTAATGTTTTTGCAGCAATAACCCACATTTGCGCGGGCCAAGTTCCGGGCAACTGCTAAAACCTGAATATTGTTAAAAAAAATCGTCAGTAGTTTCGTTTTAATATTTTAAGTACATATGTTGCAATGAGAAAGTTTACGTGTACAAATACATCAGCATTGCACCCGTGTGAAACTGGGAAAGGTCGCTACTCGCTAGTCTAAAATAATTAAGAGAGCAATTTAAGTATGTAGATTATTGCCTATAATCTTAATAGTCCACATTAGGTCCATTTCCAATACATCTGTGCTCTGTGATAACATTGTTTTGCAGTAACAAGCAATGCGATTGCATTGTTTGTTGCCATTACGAGATCCGCGATAACGTCCGCCAATGCCCATTTGAAGTGCCAACCATTACTCTATCAGTCGCTTAAGTGTATTAATTAAGCATAATAATTAATTTTAATGTTAAATTGTAATCAATAAGTTCAATTTAGTGCGTCAATAAGTAGTCTACAATAATCAGCCATTTTGTTTTGTTTGATATTTGAATTTCGAACAGTTAGTTTTCATTTGCTGTACAAAATCGAGATTTGTTTTTTATAATTGTGTTTTAAAAATTATTTCGTTCTTTATAGTTCTGTGACAGATATTTTTTTTTGTGAATTTTAAAACATGGGTTATTGCCCCTTTTGTAGGAAGTTATTTTGCTTTTTTACGTTACGTGTGTGTTGTGTGATGATATGTGCTTTTACACTCTATTTAATATTCCTGGATTTTAATAAAACGTCTGGGAGACGAGTGGGAGATTATGTTTCTGTAATTCCTGCTGATACCGAGAATAATAACGTGGTCTTCAATATAGGTAAGGCTAATTAAATACATTAAAAGTAGGTTTTGTGCTTTTTTTTCAGTTTGTCTTTGTCATCAAAGGACTAAATCCTTCTATTTGCAAGTTCATTTGGTTCTAACTTGAAGTTGAACTTATTACCACTAGCATAAAAAACCGTCTGTTAAACCGCACGACCATGACATATAAAATAGTTCAGCACGAATTGTTTAATTGGTAACTATCGACCCGCCCCAGCTTCGCACGGGGGCAATACTGATCTAGGTTTTAAACATATAAACACCGTTGAAACATTGTATCTATAAAAAAAAAACCGCATCGAGATCCATTCCGTAGTTTTAAAGATCTTAGCATATAACAGGACAGAGAGCGGGAAGCGACTTTGTTTTATACTATCTTGTGATAGAGTGGATAAAAGCGGTATCTTTTAATTAAGAAATTAGTTATTCTTATCCAAAATTCATCTAACAGAGGCAACTAATACATAACAGGAATAAGCCTTCACTATGATTTTAGTTTTGCTGCGCCTAGTTTAAATATAAATATTCTCCTATAACTCTTCCACTTCCTCCTTTAGAAGAGGCGGGGATTTGTGAGAATTCCTCCGCTTTACCATAAAAAAGGCGCCTACAGTTACGTCCTCAAGTAAGAGAAACGTTACTTTACATGGCATAGAGCGCCATCTCGCGTTAGATAGCAACAATTAAACTGTAACAGATGACTATAGCTCTTTACGCCAGCAAGACATGTTGTTAAGGACAAAAATAAAAAAACAATAGAGAGTAGTATATTTTTTTATATCTTATCTCATTTTTAGGATTCCGTACCTCGCAAAGGTATAAACAGATTCCTGAAAGTATCACTTTGGCACTTTGACCAACAGGCAACGTATTATAGGATCATTCCACCATATAATTATTTCTTTATACAGATTAGATTTTCTTTAACTCATTTGCACGAAATTCTGTATGTCGCGAGTCAGACTCGTATTTGACCGGTTGTATTTAGCTTACCGCAAATATTTAATAGATAAGTAGACACACTAACACGTCTTTAGTTCTTTAGATAATAAACAAATTCACTTATATCTGAGTAAACATTCTTAAACATTAATAAAAGGAATAAGTATTTTCATGTTAAGACTCTGCCTGGTCAACAAAATTTTCAATTTATAGTCCAACAAATCTAAGAAGTACCGTTTGACGTTTCATCATTTTCAAACCGAAACAACTTTGTTCATGCGTACAATACTCAGTTTCGACAACCTTTGTCTTAAAACCATGAATTTAGAAAGATTTTATTATTGTATCTAAAAATTTACAATTTTTAATATCCTAATTTAATTGAAAACTTTCAAACAAAGCTAAATAACACATATTTACATAGTAAATATTTTCTAATAGTTCTATTTTTGACCTCATTGCAAAGTCACGTAGTTAGGTCACTGCTTGTAGTGTTGTGACTCTTCAGATACACTTGTATGCGAAAAATATTATAGAACAATGCATGTGGGACCTGAATCCTCAAGAAAGCATAAAAAATATGCAGTACTACATCCATATACATCTATATCTTACAAACTAAGCCGACAATTATTTATTATTTACGTATTTTTCGTTTAGTCGACGAAACAATGTTTACTACCAATGCAAAGGAAAATTCTACCATTGTAGCAGTAGAAAAAAAACTTTAAATGGTCACACTGCTGACACTTGTCAAACGTCATATTGTCAGCCGTCATTTGTTTTTTGACGTGTACACACGTATGAAAACGAGCGGTGTTTGTTGTGGTTTTTTAAAGGATTAAATCGTAACGTATCAATTAAATTAATTGAAAACTATACGCTTTATCAACAGTAGAAGTATTCATTACTCGTTATAATTGAGTTTTCTCGTTAAGACTTGTGCTTGAGTGTGATTAAACGTTTACGTGTAGTGTTATAATTCGTTAGTGAAATACTTTATTCGGGGTCTTCTCAGTGATGCCTCTTGTTTACTTTTGCGTCCATCGGCTAATGGGAGCGTATATAATGGGAACATGGATAAGATAAACGCTACCTAACACAGATTTTCTCACAGAATCGTTTGACAAGTCGTGTTACAAGATGCGTGTGAACATTCGGAAATTAACGTTAATTGCTTGCTCTCTGTTATTCCTATGGCTGTTGCTATCGTATTTCTCGGTGATAGAAGTCCCGAGGGCCGCAACTCCGAGGCATGCAGCTGCTGAAATAGAAAATAGGATATTACAACTCCAAAAGCAAATGGATGAGCAAATAGCTGACAGCAATAAGCTATTAGAGAAGGTTAAAAAACATTTAAATAAGAATGAAGGTATGAAAATTGATGAATTTGAAGAGGTTGAGCCTGAGATGGAGAGTATACAAAGTAAGTAAAACATTCTTCTTAGAATACCTTTACAAAAGTATCAATATTATGTCTCTTTAATAAAACAAGTAGTAGACTTATGTTTGTAGAAAAGATGAAACTCAGACTATATTTATTTATGAAAACCGATACAGCTGTTCACATCATTTAATATGTATAATTTAATTAATAATTAAATATGTTTAATTTAATTAGCTTTTGTCAATTCAAAATTATTAATGTTACTATATACATTGTATTTAAGTCTATAAACTTTGTTACTATACCATAACATACAGTCTTAGAATATAGTGTTTAGACTATTTGATCTAAACATTCACATATGTATTAGAATGAATACATTAGATATATTTCAAAATAATTTGCTATTAGAAATGTGCAACAAAACTTCTTACACCAAATCTCTTTGCTTCTTATTAATGGTCAACATAATTAAAAAAATATTATCCCACACTGGCTGGTTACAAAATTATTGTTCTAATCATTTTGAAATTAGAAATACCTGTTTTTCCTGTTATGCAAGTGTAACCAGCCAGTCATGTATTAGTTTTAATACATTTATATAAATACTCTATTCTACAGACTCTTTTCTTGACCTTGATAATATCAAAAATATCTTATTGTGTGGGTGTATGTAGTCATACACATAGGTTGGAATTAAATTTTGCTTGCTGGAGATAAGAGTAAAATTGTTGTATAAAAAATAAGTAGGTGCAAAAAATATGAAATATTATTTTATACTGTGTATTTAACTAATTCTAGTCATATTATTATTTTAAATATTGTAAACAATGGTTTTCCAGAAAAACCTATTGTCATACTACCCACCTGATGCGTTTTTTATGAATGTTTGGGTATTGACATCCAACCTTTGACACATTTGTATTGATAATGGATTAAATTAAAAGTGGGTTGTTTTTTACTATAAAGTTAGTAGGTAGGTAGGTAGCTTTTATTCTAAAATCAATAAATTCAACAGGTAAAAGTTTAGGAACCAAAGTTTTTTATTTAATTTAGTTACACTAGCGGTATTTTGTGATAATATCATTCTAATCATAAAGTTTTAACGGAACATAAATAAATATAATGTGTATCCCACTAGCTTTCCGGAACTAATGGTACAGTAGTTCTGGTGCAGAGCAGTACTACAAAATCTCGCCATCAAACATAATAGTTTGGAGAGTCTAGATTAAGGTCACAATTTTCTAATTTTTTCTGAATAAAATTATTAATAAAAAGTCTTCTAGTAATAAATCTTTCCTAAATCTGTCACAAAAGTAACAAGACAACCAAACTAAATTGTACTAAATGGATTTCTAAATATATTAAACAAATATCCAACTGTCTGACACTTGCATTGTCTTTTATTCAAACACACCAAAAATGTGGGTTTATTGACACAGGTGATATGGTTCATGGTCGCTAGATAATACACAAGTGCTATCAAAGTAATGGATATAATGGTATCTATTTACAAAATTTCGGGTTTTCTCATAGGTATAATAATACTATTTAGTTATTGAAACACACTGTTTTAAACAATTTTAATTTAGCAAATTAATTGTTTGTTTCTCAAATAAAATAAAACTGTAAGATAATTGGATTTTCCAAGACATTTCCTTAACATTCTCATAACACTATCTAGTCTAAACAGATACATGTAATAGATCAGTTACACCCACACACTTCAACACACGCCGAGGGCACGAAATGTCGGTCCCCCACTGACTTAAAACACCCCGGGCTCCTTCTACTAAGTTTTATGGTCAACCAATCACAGTCGTGATCAGTTGACTTGACAGCAGATTCAATAGATCAGCCTTCCGGAAACCGCGGGTATGTCCATCAATGGATAGAATATTGAAAACAGCTGTAAATGTTATTCAACACTTATCAGATATCACGTGTCAAACAGATGTAGAGTTAATGTCGCTTATCTCAACTGACCAGACACATTGACATATTGTTACTCGACTGCTCAAAAAAAGGGGGTCATGTGTTTATGGTCACTAAAACAACGGGTTTGATTATAGGACTAGCGGATGCCCGCGACTTTATCCGCGCGAATGTCGGTTATAGCTGTGATTACCCCCTGTGACGCAGTCGGTTAAAAAGTAGCTTATGTGCCAGTAGAAGGTGTCAGCTAAGTCCATACAAAATTTGATTGAAATTGACCCAGCCGTTTGAGCGAGAAAGAGTGACAAACACCTATCCATTCATACTCGTACTTAGAAGTTTTCGCGTTTTGATATCAGTATATTTTTTTTATTAAGTATGTCTCAGTAAATCTTATACCCCAATACATTATAGTGATAGTGGCAGGTCACTGGTTTTTCAAACGCTGATCAACAAAAATGTGTAAATCGTAAGTCGAGTCTCATGTTAAGCTCTGTGATTGATTGTAAGTTTTATGGTCAACCAATCACAGTCGTGATCAGTTGATTTGACAGCAGATTCCTAAGATCAGCCTTCCAGAAACCGGGGTAATAAATACATCTTAGCAAGTTAAGTAAATTGACGCAAGTGAAACTAACCAATCGATTAGAACACCGGAAAATCGATATTTAAACGTATTCGTAAAGTTGTGATAGTTGACTCGATACCCGCATATGTATTAGATAACATACTCGAAATATATTTATTTAACCTAACTTTATCCACTAGGTAATTGATTCCTGTAACACGACATTCGATCCCGTGTGTCAATAATTGACAACATTTTATTCAGTTCAGCAGTTTAAGCGAGTTATATGTTAACTAGCGACATGCCCCAGCTCTTGAATCACTCTATCTATTAAAGATTTAAGCGAAGACACAGACAGATAGCGACTTGTTTTACACTATGTAGTGATACAGTATATTATAGAATTTTTGTTGTAAAATAAAAAAGATTGCAACAAGCAAATTTGATTTTAAAGGTGTTGTTTAGCTTAAAATAGTTACAACGTTTTGGCGATTTAGGGCAAAGGCAAAATTATTAAACCGCAAAAAACTTTTACCAACGCATGTCCCTTCTATGGGCCCTGCAATGGGCTATTACAGGCAGGGTTAATTGTTAACTCCTCTTCACTGCTTCTGATTATTTTCGTTGCGGGTTCCAAGACAGTCAATTGTTTCCCTGGGACACACCGAGCTTAATTGCTAGGTGGTATTCGTTAGGCATCATTGTAAATCTTGGTTTACAAAAATAGCTATGGCGTCCATGTGTGATGGGCTTGACCCAAGAAAAACGACTGAGTTTTTTTATGGAATTTGATAAAACAAAACCGATATCGCAAGCGGCTGGGTGGCTTCAAATCCCTTCAATGCTGCCAGCATAACCGGTTCCTCACTTCTTCCTTTCCCCAGCTATGGCACAGTATACAAACTTAATATAATAATACTAAAACGGAAGTGATCGAGAGTCAAAAGATAAATAGCACATTACACATTGCAGACAGATTTCCGTATCCCAGAAATCAGAATATAAATCTTGATTGCAAAATCTGCAAGATCAGATTAAGATAACTGGAAAATAAGTATGATAAGAACAGTACCGTAAGTTAGCACCACCAGGTTTAGCTATGATGATAACTTTTGACGGTCATTTAGCTCATAATATCAATTCCGCTTTATTTTTTTGGATACCAAAACTTAAAGTACTGTTTTTATGCCGAATTTAACTTTACTCCCTTTTTTTTCGTAGTGAAACGCTAATGACTTACGCCGAGGGCACGGCGTGGCCCGTGGGGATATGTCGGACTTCGACGAAAACGTTTATCGCGAACAGACACTGCGGAGGACTTTGTCTTACAATATGTAGTGAAGTGATGATGCCGATATAATCTCCCGCCCCCCGCTTTGCCCTCGGCACACGTGGCCCTTTCACCTAGTAACAAATACAAATTAACTAAAATGTAGTGATTCCAATTCATGAAAGGCATGTCCACCATTATCGTACTAATACAACATCACACTATCGACCGATAAACATTGTACACTATAATTTGTAAACCATTAGCGTCGTATCTGTTTATAATATTAACCTGTTTGTTTTGAATACTGACTACGGCTAGGTATAATTATTACTGAATTCCTGTACTATCTAAACAAAACGCCCACTTCGAAGTGTATTTATGAAAACATGCCCATATTGTGATACAAAGTTTAGGAAATTGTCTTTGACGTGCCTATAACTAGCAAAAGGAAGAGCTATCTTCTTATTCCTGCAACTACATAGAAAAGGGATTCCCTGCTTGAGATCGCGGTATCAAAATCTCGTTTCTGTGATATCGTGGTTCAAAAAAAGGGTGAAGCACCCCAATGGTTTTTCCATAGTAAATAAGAGCCCGCAGAAGAGTTCAGACTATTAACTCAAATTGCGTTACCAGAGGAGAGCCGTACTTTCCATATAGGGCAAACGAGTATATTTAATTAGAACTTGTGTCTTAAGAGAGACAAGTGGAAGGAGAGTAGGGCGGCCTTCGCCCAGCAGTGGGATATCTCAGACTAGTTATAATGATGATGATGTCCGGACCGATTTCGGCCACGGTGGCTAGTGTTACTATGACACCAGCCAGCTACGCGGGACATATTATATTGCACAAGCGTGTGCGCAAACACAAATGCACTCTCTACTTCTTTTACTCTCATAGCCCAATGGGACGGCAATCCGACAAGACCGGTGAAAGATCAGGCGCAAAATCCACATTTTTACATGCCTTCCGAAACACGGAAGCTGTGATATTTATTTGTAAATAGCACACAACATTCGAAAAATCTGCGTGGACCGAACTCAAGACTTTTTACTTGGCAGTCCTGCGGTCTTACCACTAGGCTATCACAGCTTTAAAAGTAATAATAATAATAACGTGTGTCTTGTTACAGATAGTGGCCAGCTAATCCTGCCTGTACTAGTGATAGCCTGCGACAGGGTGACAGTCAAACGATGCCTGGACAACCTCGTGAAGTTCAGGCCGAGCAAGGAAACGTTTCCTATTATTGTGAGCCAGGTAAGACAAAGAAAAAAGAAAACATAATTTTTCCCACAATTCATCAAAGACCTCATCTTTATTATACACCTCTAACACAGTCGGTTAAAACGTAGCCTATGTATTATTCCAAGGTGTCAAGTAACTCCTCATCATACTTTTTGAGCGTGAAAGAGTAACAAACAACCTTACAAACTTTCGCGTTTATAATATTATTAGGATAAGTATTAATCACTATCTACTGACTTGAGGTTTGGTAATTTCTGATGCATTTGGAATCGACGTTATTTTTCTTCCCCAATAATGAACGTTCCTCAATATACATTTATACTTAAACATTAACAATATTAAAAGGAAGTTCTAAATATATGATTCCTTAACAAGAAACTCGACAATATCATAAAAATTGCTTTCGTTTTTGCACATAAAAGCCAAATTGTCCCATCATGCCTTGATGTGAATGCTTTCAATTGCAGTCACTTTTCATAATTGATCGTCGAATCCTTGACATGTTAACCTTGTGATATCTGTACACTTGAAACTAGCCTTGCGACATATAAACACCAGTGAAACTGAACCTTTATGACTTGTCATTAGGCGTCTGTGACGAAAAATTCTTAGAGATTGAAGTTACAGAGGGAGTGTCAGACTTTTACTGACTGAGACCCACTATGTTCCTCCTGGAGCCCTTTGAGTGCCGGGCGAGCGGTAACTCTCACGAACATCCCGCAGCCCCGGCAGTTGTAATAGACCTCTTGATTTTGGATAATTGCAGTTTTACTCAAATAGAAGGTTTTCTAATTCTCCATTTTTGCGACATGTTATCTTTTTCATCAGCATATCCTATTTTCTTGTACCGTTTACAATTATCAGATAAATTACGTACGGTTTACAGCCCGCGGTGCCGATAACGCATAATGTCGTTTTTATTATAGTTTTTATTACTTCTCCGTGGATTTGCGTTTGTGTTGTATTTATATTGTCATGTTATTTCTGTTACATAACGGTACAGGTGAATAGTTTGTGTCTACTTTGATTTTTAGTCGAAATTCTCTTTGAAAGTCTTGAAGTTTAAATTTCTGGCATTCTTTGCTTTTGATTCAATATGATTATAAATAAATATTCCACAACATTCACACAACATATAGTAACTTGTGTTATGAGTACTAGACAACTAATAAACATACTTATATACTTCTAAATACATACATATTATTGATAAATTACACCCAGACACAGAACAAATAATCGTGCCTATCACACAAACATTTGTCCTGGGTGGGAATCGAACCATTCCAAATATTGGAATCGGAAATGGCCCACCCAATCAATGCTGAAACCTTCTCTGTATTAAGTAGCACGTGCCGACTTGTTCGACATCATTAGAATGGTATTCTCTTTAAGCACAGCAAATACCTTTTTTGTATCGCATATACTTTAATTAAAAATCAAATTACTTCAGTTATAATAAGTATGAAACTGTGCTAAACAAAAAATATCTACATTTTAAACTATAGTGTAGTGTACCTATAAAATAACAGCTCTTAGAAAATGAAGATTTCAGACACAACTTTACTTCTTTTCATTCGTTTTACCGATGCTTTTACATGCCTAAAACTTCAATATTTGTTCAATTCTACCTAAGTTCAATCCAAAAATTTAATTTGATTTTGGCATATAATTCCAAACACTATTTTATCGGCAAAAAAGTCGAGGGAAATCCCAATCGTCATATTTGTTTTTATTACTGTTAAAAGACTTCTTTCCGGATATAAATACTTACGTATATAGATTAGATAGATACTAAAGTAGCGCTATTGTAAATCCAATGACCCGAATGCTATAAACGATTGTGTAATGACTGACAATCGTAGGATTGTCGCACTGTCCTGTGTTGGTTCCTTCTTTTCTATTTGATTTGATATAGATTTTGTAAGTTTTCTGGTTACATTCTTATAGATAACAAGGATCACTGCAGACATTGCTTAAAGTGAATGCCTTTTCTTGTATATAACATTCTCGTGTCACAGTGACAGTTACGTATTACCGTATGCCTCCAAAACTCCTTTCTTTTCTATCGCCTACAAAGTCGCGGGCAATAGTCAGTATATATCTAGGTATAGCCTTAATTGCCTAATCTTTTTCTTGAGTATATTATAATTCGGTAAAGTTATTGCAGATGCCCGACTTTAGGGATCATTGTTGCCCGCTTTGTTACATTTTTCTCTGATACTTCGTTAGAAGCGTCATTTGTACAGCCTTCCCACAGCCTTAACCCCTTAAAGTATTACAATTTAAATGTACTTGTTTGCCAAGCCAAGCCAAGCTGATATAAGTAACTTTACACTTACCTGAAACAAAAAACTAGAAGGAAGAAATCCGAGGCTTTTACCTAGACAACAACCTACAAATAGACAATAACAGCTAATAATAACAATACTAAATTCTTTATTAATATTCCATATGTCATACAGGTGTTACACTTTATAGTCTAGAATCAATATGCAGGGTGCATAGCATAAAGAAGTTGGAAGAGTTTAGCAGTGGCTTATTGATAAACCAGCATATATACGTCCCACAGCTGGGCGCAGGCCTCTTCCCTTATAGGGAAGGCTTGAGCATTGATCACCACGCTAGCTCACTGCAGATTGGCGATTTCAGATTCCAATATTTGGAATCCAGGTTTCCTCACGATGTTTCTCTTCACCGTTTGTCAGTAGTGTCTTAGAATGATTAAGAAAGTACATATAACTTTGAAAAAGTCACATTGGTACTTGCTTGCACTGGGGATCGAACTAGCACCTCGTGCATACAAATCCATACATAGAACCGCAAGGCCACCACGACTATTATGGCTTATTACTAATAATAATTTAACACATTTTCTTTTCCAGGATTGTGGTCACAACGCAACCTATGAGGTCATAAAGAGCTTCACGGAGCTCGACCCCTCGATATCCGTGGTCAGACAGCCTGACCTCTCGGAGATCGCGCTCCCCAGGGTAAAGGTCAAGTTCAGGGGGTACTACAAGATCGCAAGACATTACAAGTTTGCATTGAACCATGTGTTTGAAACGCTGGGGCATGAAGCGGTCATCATTGTCGAAGGTAAATTAGTGTTAACTATTAGGTCGGGGAAAAAGTTTTTTCGCATTATAGTATATGAACTTGTAATAAAATCTTTTTGGCTGTAGTATTTGTATCTGGCTGGTTTTGGTATAATTGAAAGTTAAAATTTTAAAGAACATAATTCCAAATTCTAAGTTTATTAGAGAGAAAAAGATTTTATTACAAGTTCATGCATACTATAATGCGAAAAGACTTTTTCCCCAACCTATTATATTTGTCCGCACACTGATGATTAGGTACCTTTATTAACCACTTCTCGTATCGCGGGTCTGCTGGGAGAGATTTCTTTAGAAATAAGCTAAACTACATCTTGTTTGTTTTGTGTTTTTTACCTGTTTTGTGTGTACATAAATTAGTAAATTAATAAATAAGGTAGGTGTATTCACAACTCCTCTCTTGAAGATATGATAGCCTAGTGGTAAGATCACAGAACTGCCAAGTCAAAGGTCCCGAGTTCTATCCTCACGGCGCAAACAGACTTTTCGAATCTTGCGTGCGTTTTTGAAATAAATCGCACACATTTGTCACAGCTTTCGTGTTTTAGAAGGCATGTTTAAATGTGGGTCCTGCGCCCGTGCGTGTCGGATTGCCGTCCCATCGGGCTATGAGAGTAAAGGAATAGAGAGTGCACCTGTGTTTGCGCACGCGCTTGTGCACTATAAAATGTTCCTCGCTGGCCGGTGTCATAGTAAGTAGTAACACTAGCCGCCGTGGCTGGAATCGGTCCGGACATTATTATTGTTATTCAAAAAAGATACTGACCAAAATATCACAACAAAACCAACGGGCCAGTCCTAACACACTAGGCGTATACTATAAAGAGCACTAACAAAAAGAATTCTTTTCGACACCCGCATGTAAATAAACTTACTAGTTAGCACCTAACTTGTATTTCCACATTTCAACCAAAAAGTTTCGGTCCACTAAATAGGTCAATGTATTTACAAAGTGTCTGAATGCCGACAACGCTAATGTTAACTACTAGAGCGTAACAATTACACAATCAAATATACCCATTTAAATGACAATTGTACCATCACTTCATGGTTTTCAACAATTTCACCAACTGTCCATATTTGTTTTAGATTCTTTTATTTCAATAACGTCTGGGTTTTGAAATTGCGGTCAAGATTTTCTTTTTCAAAGAGATTGAGAGAAGATAACTTGATACAAAAAAAATATTTGTGAATGTAACGTATCTATGCGTTATCGATTACGCAATTTAATGTATTTTCTTTCTGTTTTTAATATTTACAAAATTAGTAAGTACTAGCTGACCGCTCGCGGCTTTGCCCGCGTGTATATTTGGTTACTTTGGTAGATTTTTTTCAGTTTGTGTCCGAAAAATTCAAATATCTTACGGAACCCTATTTTTTTCCAAAATAAAATATAGTTTATGTTACTCGTGGATAATGTAGCTTTCGAATGGTGAAAGAATTTTTAAAATAGGTCCAGTAGTTTTTGAGCCTATTCATTACAAACAAACAAAGTTTTCCTCTTTATAATATTAGTGTAGATGTGTAGTGTAGTGTTGGATGTTTGTTACTCTATCACGCCTAAACGGCTAAACTTAACCTATTTAAATGAAATTTGCTATGAAGTAATGAGATTGTTAGTGGATTAACGCATAAGTTACTTTTTACACGACTGCGTCAGAGGGGTCATGAATTTTGCAACTATACCTGACATTCGCGAAGGCGGAGTTACGGGAAAAAACTGTATTTTGTTATAATTATGTATTATAGAAGAAAGTATAGGGACTGACTGCTGTTGCATGCATTTTTAAATGTGTCAGTCTCAAAAGAAAGTCAAGCTTTTTTTAAGTAATTAGATATCAACTTGAATGGTTTTATTAATACGGACAATCGGAAAGTTAGACAGACGAATAGTTATTTATCACGCATACATCTCAATAATACACCGTGAACAATCGAGCTATAGTATTAATAAAAAAAGTAATCTTATAAAAAAAGCTATAATCCTCAAAATTCGTGACAAATAATCATGGTTTTATAGTTATGCTAGTGCTATTAAAATATCGTGCTATCGATAAAGGAAAAAAATAGTAAAATATGTATAGGAAACGTATGTTTATTAAAAGGTTTGTTATCGTAAACGTGACAAATTCTGGTATCGAAGAATAGTAGGCATTTTTAGGTATGTATTGTAGAATTCTTGATCGCGTTTTAGACACCACGTTGGGCCGTCAGACGTGATCTTTGACAATCTTTAAGTCATTGAAATCATGATAACCAGGGCCTTTATAGGGCTACAAGGACCTTTAGGCACGCGGCCGCAATCGGGACTAATGCCGTCATATATGAGAACCATCACTTTTGACCGACAGTTGAGTTGATTCTTGGTGCGAATATGCTCACCAACGCCATCATGTTAATGTCATCCACGTTCCAAAAGATCCTTGTAGCTTTTTAGATAAATTACATTTCTTCTAGTGCTACTCTGCTGACAAATTGTCGAAATGGAATGTCATTCATTCATTTTACAGCCTACTAATATTTAAATTTTGAAAGTATGGGTGTTTGTTACTCTTTCACGCTTAAACGGCTAGAGCTATTTTGATTAAATTTAATATGGAGTTAGCTGACACCCTGGATTGAGACATAGGCTAGACTCTATAACCGACTGCGTCAGAGGGGGTAATATTTTTGCAGCTATAACCGATAATTGCGTGAACGATGTCGCGAGGTACGACTAATTAATGATATTCGTCCTACCATCTGTTTCTGAGTCTAACGTAACGCTAGCATGAAACTAATCGATTTCATATATTATGTTTATTAAATTGCACTTTTATAAACACCATTTTGGCGACACGATCAAATTTACACGGCTGTTCTCAGTGGTGCGTTACAACTGATAAGAATTCTAAAATAATAGTTAAAATTAAGCGAAAGTGAAACCAATGTATGCTTTAATGATTTTTACAATTTCTCTTTTTGTTATTTAAGATGTTATACTTTACTACAAAATACTGATATCCTACCACTGTACTTTAGGTGCGACCACTGCCATACTAACTCAAAAAAATATATATATTGACACGCGGTGGAGACTACTGTCGCTGCTTGAGAGAAAAACACACTATAACGTCATAATTCGGAAACCTTATAGTCAGTCCTCCATGTAAAAAACGTGGGAACTTAATCTTTTTGTGACAGAGAAGCTTACAAACGCACAAAGTACACCCAGATTTTAAACAATCTAATTATACAAATGGTGCCTGTGTAATATGGCCCGCGTTTGGTATCACAAGAACACTAAGGAAGTGGTGATGTATGGACAAATCACGACGCAATCTAGTGCTTTAACTGTCAAAAGTATCGATAAGTCTTCTAAAATGGATTAATAATTTTCGGTTTCAATCACTCCCATCTCGGGTCATTATAATTTCTTACAAGGAGGAAAATCCCATGGACTTCCGTTAGTCGTTACCTAATGAAAGGCAAAGGATGGGTTTTTATAATTTCTTACAAGGAGGAAACTCCCATGGACTTCCGTTACCTAATGGAAGGCAAAAGATTACTCTTACCGGCAAAAACCACTAGAATGCGTCTCCATTTTCTGTTACCAAGGGCTGAATGGAAACGCTTACGCAGACTACCACGATCTGCTCTTGGACTTAAGTGCACCTTGCAGTCGTTGTAGAATAGAATAATCTTTATTGTACACTGTTTTATAGATAGTTTAAAGATCCGTATTATTTGCAGATGACCTGGACATATCTCCTGACTTCTTCGAATACTTCTTGGGCACATATCCTTTGCTGCTCAAGGATAAAACTCTTTGGTGAGTTAGGTGCAATTTGTTTTTTATACTTTCTTAAATTGTAATCCTTCAAAATGTTAACGCAAAAATCGATTTTCTTTTTCATATTCATAAAAGTCGAGAACCAGCTGTTGGAATTAAATAAATTATACTTAATCCATTTAGTCAGTGTTCTCACTCTTTTCTAGTCGATGGCAAATTGGCTTATAGTTCTTAAGCCCAAAACCTGACCAGGCTTAGGTTGGGATAATTAGCCCACTTTAGGTCACTTAATGTGCAGATCAATAGATAATTAGGCACACACGTTAATGGTTTAACGTTTGCTCAAGAGAACGTTAAACCACTCGCAACAAACATCGCAAGGATCTCAAAATCAACTTTTGGCCAAGTTATGCTTGCAGCGGCCAATTTGGTTTCATAATTGGTTGGTCGTTGAGAATGCTTGAACGAGCTGCATGTGAAATAATGAAGCTGTGATAGCTTAGTGCCAAGACCGTAGGACTGCTAAGTCAGAGGTCTTGAGTTCGATCCCCACGGCGCGCACCGACTTTTCGAATGTTGTGTGCGTTTAACAAATAAATATCACAGCTTCCGTGTTTCGGAAGGCACGTAAAAATGTGGTTCCTGCGCCTGATCTCTCTCCGGTCGTGTCGGATTACCGTCCCATCGGGCTATGAGAGTAAAGGAATAGAGAGTGCACCTGTGTTTGCGCACACGCTTGTGCACTATAATATGTCCCCCGTAGCTGACTGGTGTCATAGTAACACTGGTCGAAATCGGTCCGGACATTATTACTGTTATTAATGAGAGGTCCCTTAATCTAAAAAATATTGTGTCCCAGGTGCATATCAGCATGGAACGACAACGGTAAGAAGGAAGTCATCGACATGTCCCACCCGGAGCTGCTGCACCGCACGGACTTCTTCCCGGGACTGGGGTGGGTGCTGCGGAGGGAGACCTGGCTGAAACTCGAGCCCAAGTGGCCAGCCGCGTGAGTATGCTATAGGGAAAATGAAAGGATGCCTCTTTTTTATTGATTAGGCTAATCAGCCTAATATTATAAACGCGAAAGTTTGTTGGACTGAAGTTTGAAGTTGGACTGAAGTTGGACTGAACAAAAGAATTTCTCAAATCAGTACGGCAGATCCTGAGATTATCCCATACGTCACAATATACACAGTTGCCAATTCTTATAAGAAATGCTTGCCTATTCATAGTATCTTGTTTTTTTCTTTAACAAAATCAACTCGCGCACTAAGAAATTTAATCCTTATATCGTGAAGGGTTTTACACATATTCAATTCACATGCACAAAGACACCCACTCTGAACAAGCCTTTGTGGATCGCACAAATTCTTGTCATACGCGAGGATCGAAACCGCGACACGTCGCGTACAGTGGTAATTGGCGTGGTGACCTGTACCTCTCGGCTATCCGTGAAGTCATTTCTTTTTATCTTATTTCCAGTTTCTTCGACGACTGGCTCCGTAACCCGGTCAATATAGACAGGAAGGCGTGCATAAGACCTGAAGTCTCCAGGACTTACTCCTTTGGAAAGGTAAGGACGAATCTATTATACTTGATTTAAAAACTTGTGATTTAAATTACCTTTAGTACCTTTATGCTTAAACCAAGTGTTGTGACCAAAATGTGAAAAGATTTGCCGATTAAGAGCAAAATAGAGCGCGTCGCACTAGAATTAAATATACTTCCCACGACTATCACACAACGCCATCTAGTATCAAACTAAGCAGAGCTTATGTTGAGTACTCAAAATACAAGCTCTGTTTTTTTTGACACTAGATGGCGTCGACAACATAAACTAGTCTATGAGCCACCAGGTTTATTAGACTAGTAAACATAATACAAGCTTTGCTTAGTTTGAGACTATATGGCGTCGACAACATAAGCTAGTCTATGAGCTACCAGAACAATTTCGACAGATTTTTGCAAAATTTTTTAGACCTCATTTTCATTGCCCTCCCAAATAAGCAATGCTTTTGCACGTTCTGAATGTTCCAGACTATTATAGAAACCGCTAAATTTTGAATCAAATTGTTCCAAAACCATTTCATATTTGAACAGGTCGGCGTGAGTAAAGGCCTCTTCTTCGACATACACTTAAGAAACATTCAGCTTAATTTGGAGTTCGTCGAGTTCACGAAATTGAACCTCACGTATCTTTATAAGGTGAGTTATCTTTACCAATATCAGCTGATCTGGAAAAAGTTGTTATGCTGTATGAATTATGGCTGAAGGGCATTATAACCGGAAGGAATAAGGACCTTCCATAACCAGAAGCGGTGAAGGGTGGACGATGGGGTGCTGTCTATAAACTTGAATTTAGACGTTCAAAAACTGCTAAATTGTAACCTAATTTGAATGAACGACTTTAGATTTTGATTTTATATTTATTATTTACAAAAATCGATAATTTTGCGAGATTTTTTTATTTACTTGTTTTCCTGTCACCCCAGGAGCATTACGACTCTGCCCTCGCATCCCAAGTATACTCGTACCCCGTGATGACGGCGGAACAGGTGACGGACGGCAACGCGGGGACCTCTCCCGTCACAGTGCTGTACTCCAACGCCAAGAGTTACCAGCGCGCGGCCAAGCGACTGGGCCTTATGGACGACTTCAGGGTGAGTTGTATGACGGGAACAGGTGACGGACGGCAACGCGGGGACCTCTCCCGTCACAGTGCTGTACTCCAACGCCAAGAGTTACCAGCGCGCGGCCAAGCGACTGGGCCTTATGGACGACTTCAGGGTGAGTTGTATGACGGGAACAGGTGACGGACGGCAACGCGGGGACCTCTCCCGTCACAGTGCTGTACTCCAACGCCAAGAGTTACCAGCGCGCGGCCAAGCGACTGGGCCTTATGGACGACTTCAGGGTGAGTTGTATGACGGGAACAGGTGACGGACGGCAACGCGGGGACCTCTCCCGTCACAGTGCTGTACTCCAACGCCAAGAGTTACCAGCGCGCGGCCAAGCGACTGGGCCTTATGGACGACTTCAGGGTGAGTTGTATGACGGGAACAGGTGACGGACGGCAACGCGGGGACCTCTCCCGTCACAGTGCTGTACTCCAACGCCAAGAGTTACCAGCGCGCGGCCAAGCGACTGGGCCTTATGGACGACTTCAGGGTGAGTTGTATGACGGGAACAGGTGACGGACGGCAACGCGGGGACCTCTCCCGTCACAGTGCTGTACTCCAACGCCAAGAGTTACCAGCGCGCGGCCAA